>JAECXO010000025.1:2410000-2825000 GCA_018152825.1 Scaptomyza hsui
GAGTAATATCTTTGCCCTCACGCAAAATATCAGCTTTACCCAACTCATCTACATAAGATTCGGTGGGAACCTCCTCAACTGCTGCGCGATACAAGGTCTTTGGTTCGAATACGATGCAGGGATTTGCATCACGAATGCAGGCCAATAAAAGTCCCTTTGCTTTAATTGGACCCCGGGGAATCTTTAAAGTTTATTTGTTTAGTCAAGAACTCATTATATAATATTTGATTGTTTAAAATACGTACCACGACCTTAAGACCGGTGGTGTGGGCAAAGTACGCTTCGGGACTTTGAGAATGATATAACGCACCATGGCCGACGGCGCCACAAGGAACTCGGAACGTTAACGAACCGCAGTCAAAAAGACCTCCACTTCGATACCGATATTTTGCAGCTTCGTTTACAATTTGATCGAAGCTTGGGTATATATAGTCGGCAAACTGGATTTCGGCTATGGCCGTAGCTCCTGTGTTTGCCACGCCGATCGCAAAACTAACCGAATTCGAAGATATTTAAAATATATCGATGTTTAGAATAGATGATATACAAACCCTGCAATTCCCTGTTCGCACAGAGGGGTATTAAAAACACGATCCTTTCCGTGCTTATCCCGCAGATTAACTGAGCAACTGTTAAGAAGAATATTATAATCATGCCACAGTAAAATCTCAATTTAAAATACCGAAAAACTCCACCGAAGCCAACGTCTTCACCAAATAACAATGCTGACTTATCTTCTTCTAGAGCCAAGTCCATTGCATTATTTATTGCCTGAAACATGTTCATTTTTTGCACATCTTTGCTCCCGTCAGCAAATTTCGTCGGGTAATAGGTAAAATGCGATCGGGTCAGAGATCCGGCATTAAATTTAATTGCACTAAACAAACCGCGGGTAAGCGAGGATACTTTCATGATTGTTGATATTTATTTTAAGGAAGGGATGTGAAATAAACTAAATAAACCCCCTTATCACTATTGCGCAACAAGATACGTGTGTTTGTATGGTCGCATGTGCCAATGTATACAATACATATGTACATATGTATATGAACATTCTATCAAAGCGATCATATGGCACGAGGCTACCAGATCAACTACGACAGCTTCACAGTCACATATGGTTTAAATTATTAACATTCAATTGTGATTATATGCTTTAAACATTTTTTATTATTACGAATAAAATTACTTAATTTTAAAATGGTATGTGTACATGCGGCTAAAGTTAAAACAAAATTCTTTCCACAATAAAATTTAACTGTAAAGTATCGGTAAATGTATAAAGTATCGATATACTATTGTCCACCACCACGAAATAGTCGAATTGAATGTCAAGCATACCCACAATACAAGAGACAAGTGCCAATTTTGAGCAAACTTTCAACATAAAGCCAATTACCATAGTGCGAATATGTCTAAAATTATTGAGATTCCAGTGCATACACAAAAGTTGTTGACTATATTTAGAACAATTATCCCCAAGCTGACGAATGGAAAATATAAGGGTCAGTATGGCCGTATCGGTGTTATTGGCGGCTCCTTGGAATATACTGGAGCACCATACTTTGCAGCAATGACGGCTATGAAAGTCGGAGCAGATCTTGCTCATGTTTTCTGTCATGCCGATGCCGCGTCTGTTATAAAAGCCTACAGCCCCGACCTAATTGTGCACCCTGTCCTAAACCGTGAGGATGCAGTGGAAGAAATAAAACCTTGGATCGATCGATTACACGTTCTTGTAGGTGCAAAGTTTAATTTTGAAATTATGTCGTCTACATAGAGCATTTGTTTGGTTTCAGGTAATTGGACCTGGCTTGGGGCGGGATGCTCGTATTCTGAAAACGGCCACAGATGTAATAAACTTTTGCCTAGGCATTGGTAAGCCAATTGTGATAGACGCCGATGGATTATTTATTTTAAACGACAACTTCGATCTGGTATGCGGCAAACGTGATGTCATATTAACCCCGAATGCAATAGAATTCCAAAGATTATTTGGCAAGGATCCAACGGCTGCAAGTGAAAAGATGCTGGCACTTGGTGATGGGGTGGTTGTCCTCGAAAAAGGCGCACATGACAAGATTTATATTCCACACACTAACGAAGTATATGCGATGCCAATTGGGGGCTCTGGTCGTCGCTGTGGTGGTCAGGGAGATTTATTGAGCGGCTCTCTTGCAACGTTCTTTTATTGGGCCTTACAATCCAATCAACCGAATCCAGCCTACTTGGCTGCTTGCGCCTCTAGCCATTTTGTTAAGAAATTAAACTATGCAGCATTTCAAAAGCATGGACGTAGTTTGGTCGCCAGTGACATGATTAACGAGATATCCAGTGTGTTTAAAACTGAATTTGAAAATCAGAATTAAGACTAAAGCAATTCATTTAAAGCAATGTTTATCATCTAATAGATATAACTTTATAGGACTGATTTATAAATGGTTGCAATGTGGTTACTGTATTAGATTGAATATTGCAATTTAAAAGCCAAATCAAATTAGCTATAAAGGTTGGCTCGTATTTATACGAAATGATATAACATAGTGTCCTTACATTATATTAATGTGCGTTTTATGCATTTTATGCATATTATATTACTTAAAAGTACCTCAATATATAAAAATAAATTAATACTCTATTGCCCCCCAAAACAAAGTACTTTATCTGGCGCCAATATTTGAATTTGGAATTAAAATAAAATAGTCGATGTAGTGTTGCATTTCCATTTAAATCGTACCATTTGTGGTATTTGTGAGTTTTTGGTATATTTTAGTACATCAACAAATCTCGCAATTTGAGAGCCTATAAAAGTATTGTACTGAGACAATGTTGGTTTATTACTTCAATTGTTTTTTCCCCTTTTAGGCTTAAATGTGTATTAGTTGACGTCTTTTGTTATTGCACATATTGCAAAAATAAAATTTCTGTCCATGAGTTGGACAAATGATACCAACACGGAAACGTATTTTAATAGTTATATTATTAACTGCCTTACTGGGGCTCGTGCTGCGTTTTCTATTCTTCAATCGTCCACTACCGGATTTGAAGGTAAGTGATAAAATGATTACTGGAGAGGGCAGTTACGTATTTATAGTATAATAAATGTAATCTATTTGCATGAGCACTAATAAGCATGTATGTGTTAATACACGTTGGTTATTATTTGATATGGTTGCTGTCTTTATTTATTTATTTATGCTATTAAAAAAATAATTTATAATCATTGCTACCCTTTCAATTTCCTTTTCTAAAATATAAGTTTATTTAATCTTGTAAATTTTTAACACAAAACAACACACATTTATTTGCGATAAGATTATTTTATGGGCGCATAATTATTTCAATTATATTAATGGCAAAGCAACATTTGTTATGGTACTTATTTTAATTTGCTCCGACTTCTCTTAGGAGGAGCAAAATTATCGTAGAAGCCCAGGAACACCACTGCCGGTGTTGGTGATGGTATTTTATGAAGCTCTATGTCCGGACTCCAAATACTTTATTACCAAGCAATTATTGCCTACGTACAAACATGCTGCCCCCATTATGGAAGTGCAGCTTGTGCCTTATGGCAAGGTAAGCAATTTTTATAAATTAATACTTGTAAAAATATATGTTATAGTACATGTTTGTATATGTATTGAATTCCAGGCACACACAACGACCGATAATGAGGGTAAATTAATATTTGACTGCCAACATGGTCCCACGGAATGCCAAGCAAATATATATCATGCATGCGTAGCAGAAATTATTGATGATCCACTCGTCCGCCTCGAAGTGGTCACCTGTATGATTCGTGACAATCGACTGCCCAAAGATGCTATGCAAAAGGTTAGTCCGCTTTATAACTATTAACATGTTTGTAATATTAATAATTGCTTTTATTACTTGTCGCAGTGCTCCAAGCAGCACAATGTTGAGAATATTGATCTGATCCAGAAGTGTTTTGATAGCAATCATGGATCGGAGCTAATGAAATTAAACGGTGATGCCACATCGTCACTTCGACCACCAGTCACATTCATTCCAACAATAACATTGGATGGCTCGCAAGGCAGGCAAGCATCCATTTTAAAAGACCTCCTTGGCGAAGTTTGTAAGGCGGCTGGTGGTACGCCACAGGCTGAGAAAATTTGCAACAAACATTAGTTAAATTTTTGCACTCAAACTAATATTTATATACACACTTTAAATTTTTCTAATTGACAATTGTTTAATAAAATTAATTCTTGATTTGTACAATTATAAAATAAACACAAATAGTACGTTAGCCAACATAAATAGTTCATTATCACATACTAATATTAGACTGATTTACATGTATACCAATTTCCGTGCTTAGCGGATTATCATCAAGATTGGATTTAGTATCTTCACCACTTACAATGGAAATTGTAAATCTTTTTATAAGGCAACTTTTTATGTCACACAGACTTAATGAAAATTCAATTGCTAAAACAGTTGGATTTTGATTTGCAGGCACAACATTTTCCAAATGCTTTATTTGCAAACTGCACTTGCCCTCCGTAAGTTGTCCACGTGTTTGTTTTACATCCAGTGCAGAATTTATGCTTCTGATCAACCACTTTTGTGGTGCATCTGCTGTGAACTTCAAGTCCGATGACAGCTTAATAATGAAATTTATTGTGCTGCGTTTATGCCGAAGCAGAGGAATACTCTTAATCAGCTGCAAGCCACTTGCCTTTGATGCGCTCACAGGTGCATCTGTTTCGCTCGTCGATGACGAAATTTGCTTGAAATCTAGCAAAAATCGGCGAGCCGTATTTGACTTTAAATCAGTTATATGAATTGTGTGATTATTTGTATCAGAAACTAATAATTGATGTCCACTAGCATCCACACAAAGCCCGGATGGCTCTCTCAGTGTAAGAATGCTGCCATCTTGATTCTTGATAACCAATGTTGAAATTGTATTGGTATCAATATCGATAACCTTAATCTTGTGATTATATGTGTCAGCCACATATATCTTTCCATCAAGATGATTAAATGCAACACCCAATGGATGCTGCAACTTCGCGTTGTACAGTTTTCCATCCTCATCGCCAAATGCAAATAGATTCTGTTCAAATGAAAAAGTTTCTCGATTAATTATACGCATCAAATACACATATGGTAAGGAATATTTACCAACGGATTGCGATCCCCACCAACAACTGGCATCACTTTGCCATCGACCATTGAAGCTTTGCGTATGCTGGAGCTTTCGCTGTCCGCCACAAAAAGATAGTCACTGGTCATGGCCAACCCAGATGGTTGGGCAAATGCGGCATTTTGTGGATATGAGTTATTGCGATTCTCCTCGAGCCCGTTGCCAATCAGAGACACACAGCAACGTGGCTCAAATTTGCGGAATTTCCACCAAATAATGCCTTCGGGAAAATAGCCCCAAATCTGATGGGTGCCAGCCATCGCTATCAGCACAATAGTTTTCTCAGGTACATTTTGATCGTCCGCGTGGAAAGACATATCCATGTCTCGAGTGCGAAAAACAGCCACATCCCAGGGTGACGATATAGCCTGTAACTGTCCCAATTTTCCACCGACACGCTCGTTGCCCTGGTATCCCGTGCCGGCCAACGTTTCCACAACACCAGTTTTAAGTGATATTTGTCGCAGTGCATGATTATCCGTATCCGCCACGATGAGTGTGTCTTTATCCAGAAATGCAACGCCTTGAGGATTGTTAAATCGTGCTGTCAATAAATCACCATCCACAAAACCAACATCAAGTCCTCCAATTTTATGCTCTACGATTCCTGAAATTGTCACGACCAGAACGCGATTATTACCAGCATCGGCAATGGCATAACGATCACAGAACCGGGCAATTTTAGCTGGAAAACGCAGATTTGATGCCGGATGGAGATCGGTTGACAGCTGCAGCGGCAGACTGGCGTTATCGATCTTCTGTTGGCGTCCATAATAGGATAAAGCTGCGCCCACAAAGTCGTGCAGAAATTCGCTGTGTCCCTCACCCATCAGTAGGAGCATTGGCATCCCGCTCGGACTGAGCACCATCAGCGATGGCCAGCAACGGATGCTCAGTGCTCGCCACAAGGAGGACTTTGAATCGTTAACTATGGGATGTTGGATGCCATAGCGTTGCGCTGCCGAGAGTATGTTTGCAGCTGTGCGCTCGTTCTCGAACTTGGGGCTATGCACGCCAACGACAACAAGGCCATTCTCTACGGTAAACCTCTCTTCAAGGGCTCGTAGCTCAGGCAACACATGCATACAGTTAATGCAGCAGTACGTAAAGAAATCCAACACAACTAATTTGCCGTGTAATCCAGCAAGTGTCAGCGGCCTACTGACATTGAACCAATCCAAATCTAAGTACATTTATGTAAAAATTCATTAGTTTTAATTGGCATTTAAACAAAAAAAAACATTGCACATACCACAATCGAATTCAAATTGTAAAGATTTGACTTTCGCAATGGACTTGTCGTCTGCATTCCATCGGCCAAAGAATTCCTCAAATACTTTCGCTCTATTGTTTTTATTGCTGCGGTAATTTTGTTGCAGCTCCTCCGTAAGGTAAGTAACAATATCAATTGCCGTAAGATCCTCTGAGCAATCCATAACTAAGCTTGTTTTCTTTGTTTTTAACTTGGCCAGATGTGCTCGCTATATCAGCCATAAAAATAATTAGTTATTGAAGCCTATCGATATATATACATATATAAATATCAGTGCTGCCAACTATCGATTATGTAAACATGAGAGATCGATAGCACAACAAAAGAAAATAAAAAACTTTAAATGAAAGCTCAAAAAAAAAAAATCTGTAATATATTAAATGAATAATGAGAAACGTGAATAAATAAAAATAAAATCAATAATATTAATACAATTATATCAGAATGATCATTGATTTAAGCACTATTATTAATTTAATACATATTTCCGAAATAAACACTTTAAATTCAGTCAAACTATTATTCAGATGATTCTTGTATACCTGTTTTTAGCTGTTGTACAACTAAGAACAGATAATTGTGCAGTCGGTCACGGCTACAACGTTATGTTGTTAGTATTTTGAACATTGCAAATAACGTGTTATTTTATTTGCGTTCCACGGTCACACTTTTGGTAATTATAACATACATATGTATATAGCGCACAGCACAGGCTGGCATATTGCTTCTTGGAACTTAACTTGTGCCAACGAATTGTCGCTCGCTCGGACCGGACGTGTTTGTCGAATTCAAAAAATCGAATACCTAAATCCTACGAGCATAAATCACAACAAATACGTATTATGGAAAAAAGTGAAAAGTGCTTGCAACAATGCTATAAACGGACTAAAGTGTCAAACTCTAAAATAATTAACAACTCGATTTTGCGAATGCCGCGTGTGAGAAATGGAAAATCAATTGCACGGCCAAAATTATGTGTTACCTTGGAAGGTCCAAAGACAACAAACAGCATTTGTTTTGTCGTCATAATTGCAATTCTAACTTTTATGAATTGTATACACTTGGGCCTCGGCTCTTATGCAAATGATATTGATAGCGATGCCCCGCTTACAGCGTTAAAACCATTGAATTTT
Organism: Scaptomyza hsui; assembly: GCA_018152825.1. Lineage (NCBI taxonomy): Eukaryota > Metazoa > Arthropoda > Insecta > Diptera > Drosophilidae > Scaptomyza > Scaptomyza hsui. The sequence continues at coordinate 2,417,583 of JAECXO010000025.1, forward strand.
ATAAGTAATCTGCTGGCAGAAGACAACGTTAATAACTCTAATACAAATACCATATTGAAGGAACTACAATTGCCAGAAACACAAACAAGGCAAGTTAGAAGCTAATACATATTCAAAATAATTCTATGTCTACAAAAAATGTGTGTGTAATAGACAAAACTATAATTGTATACTTATGCATATGTACATGTGAACATAGATACGTAATATATGTTTACCACGAGTTGTTTTTATCGACTTAAATATGTGTGCTAATAAGTCAGGGAATAAGTTTATAAAAGGCATCAATTTGTTATATGGCTAGTAATAATAAACGCTATCATCGAGGACAGACAACTTAACACAAAAATCATATTTTATGTTATTTATTTATCCACTGATTGTCGTATAGTGTTGCCACAGTTTTCATATTTTTGTTCACATTGATTTTTGATTTTGTTGGCAAATATATTTGAAAATTGTCAAAAACGTACATAAGTATATGTATGCACGTTTATAAATATATTTCAAATTTTTTTTGAAGTTTGACGTATGAGCACAGCAAGGTCTTAGTTCTTTATACAAAAATACAATTCTAAATCAAAGTGTTTGGTTAAAATTTGTTCAAACCACGAACCGAATCAATAACTATTTTGCATCATTGATTTTAATTGGCAATAAAAAAAATATTACTGTGTAACTAAATTTCTCACATAAAATCCGTATTGATGACGATTTCTGTTAAATATTTGCTGCCTGACAATTAATACATATGTATAGATCTATCTCTGCTAACAGTAATTAAATGCAACAAAGTGCTGAGAGAGAAACAATCGTGTTTAAATGCTTAACATTATACTAGAATTTACTTAGTCATTCTGTCTACATGTTAAAAAAAACATTGGTAAATAATAACTACTTCAATTTATATGAAAGGCTAGGGTATTAAGATTTCAGCACCTCGATGCTAACTAGTTCTTTATGAATTATACAAAAAAAAAAAACAGATGAATGGCCGAAATATGCTTTGCATGTGTGTGTGTGTGTAGAAAAAGTATTTTCGAATTGTGCCTATTATGTTTTGATTAACATTATATATAATTAATTCATTCCCCATTCGGTTGAATGTGAGCAAACACACAAAGTACTCGAAAAAGTGTCTATTTTTTTTTTTAGTTAGCTTATCTACGCTGATTTGGCTTTGTTGCTGCGTTTTATACCGATTTTGACCGAGACCATACCGCCTATAATTATTTATGTACGCATTTCTATATAAGTACATATATTATTTAAATTTTTGGTATGACGTTTAAGTATTGCGGCAACAAATGTTTTCACCGTCATAACTTTGTCGAAACTGAACCGTTTTACAATCACGTTAAGTTTTACTACTTTTTTGAAAGCACAATATTTTATCAATAAGCATCTTGTCTAAGTGTACAATTTAATTGTATTTTTATTAGACACGCAAATTGGGGAATTTCGCACTTATTTTAATGCCAAATTCTTCTGTGACAATTTTGCAATTCTAAAAAGAAATATTCTTCTCAATTCTCACTTCTCTTCTTTTTCTTAACTCTCATGCGATACTGATATTTGTATTTATTTAATTCCACTTATTCTCTGATGGTTTTGCTCTGACTCAATTTCTTGCCGCTGTTATCATTCAATGTTTATCAACGCACAACACACACATACATACATACATATATAATAACACAGGCACTTACACAGAAAATAACCACACTCATGTGGGACCTACATACATACTTCAAATGTAAACATGCATAAATAATTATGTTTGTTTTAAGATTTGAGCTCAAAATTAGTTGACTTGTTGCTGCTTTCATAAATCTCCGAAATTAGAATTCGTTGAAGTGCAAAATCGACAAAAAATATTAAGGTCACATATACATACGTATTTCAAGACGTACGGGTAGATTGTATGTATGTATTTTTAAAATACCATTTACAGTTGCATTTTAATTTGAAGCATAGTTTCTTACATACTTAGTATATGTATGTATGTGCACGCATAATGTCTGTATCTTTTTTGTTTTGACTGCCAAATTCTATTTATAGCAACTTTTATGTATGCAAAAGCATCACCATTTCTTGCTCAATTTTTTGTGCGTAAGCTTTCACACATACAAACAAACACTTATGTATTTATGTCTGCACGTTCTTTCCGCAGAGTCAAAAAAAAAACAAAAAACAAGTCAGTCACAAACATTGCTTATTAATTTCATTGTGCTGTGTTGTTTCTTTGCAATGCTTTTGGCCAAGGCAACAGCTGAACACTGTCTTGTTATACAATTTTAATTAGTGTTTTTTAAAATGCAAAAACCTACCGCTCTGGGCCGCCTCTTTAGCCACATAGAGATTAAAATGTACTGCACATAACCGCAAACACATTTTCACTAATGACTCATTGCGTACTCATTCTTACCCATTGCATTTAGGCAGTCGCAGTCTCGTGGTGAGGCATGTTTAAGTTTGAGCTAACAAACTTAACACACACACACACACACACATGAATATGTACCCTACTCAAAATACACAGGTGTAGGTACAAACATGAATACCTGTGTGTGTATGTATGTACACTTTACAAAGCCGCACCAAAATCAATACACATACATATGTACTTATGTATAAATGATTTATATATATACACAAACATGAATATATTGGTACGTACACACTTATAATATTTTGAAAACTGCCAAACACAACAATACTTATTTTCGTTCTATCGGACCAATCCAAATCAATCTGGATTGCGGCGGCTGAAACGAGGATTTCTGTTTTTTTCCGTTTCTCTTTTTGTTTATTGCTTTCTGATGTTTGCGTTTTGTGCCTCGGCCGTCGTACTATATTTTTACGCCATGTAATTAGTGACGACTTCTTTTAACACACAGAAAAATGTACAAATGCAAGATCATAAAATAATGTATGCTAATTTAATTCCAGTGAGTCATAAGTTCAATAAATTAATTGCATTCTCGTTGACCCGTTTGTGTTTGCTTTAAAGATCTCTGACCACATATTTATTTCGAGACGCAAAGTAATTGAATTAGGAGGATTGGCTCAATCGAATTGTGGCAGCGTCGGCAATTGAAACTAATTTACATTTATTTTTGGGGTGTCTTTTTGAAATTGAGTGAAGACAGCGTGAAAAGATTTCTCACACAGTTCAAGATTTAGGGTCAACAAATTTGATCGTTAAACTAACATGGGAAAAGAAAATTTAATCGATTCTAGCTTTGTTTAAACTAGGAGACAAAATGTGTAATAAACACGTGCATCAAGATAGGAAAGTTAATAAATTTAGTATAAGCTATAAAAAACTAGGATCGATAGCCAAGAGACTTTAAAGTGCCATTTAACTGGGGCGCTGTTCAAACCTTGAACACAAATAGTACAAACAAGAGTGTCTGTGGATGTGTACCCGATCGAGTGAGATATATACCACGATTGCTGTTGATAAAGCTATAAGTGATAAGACAATGTCGCTTGTGACGCAAACTCATAATCTGTATCTTAGATGCAGCTGAATTCAGTTTTACCTGGTTTCTGCGGCACGTTTCTACATCATTCAGGTACATAAAAAGATCTGAATCGAGTTTCGGACTGAGGTTATGGTCTTATCGATATATTGGTTACGATGGCATAAAACTCAAGTGGCCAAGAACTACGTCACAAGTATTGTTTGATCAGCTCTAATTAACTTGGCTTGGTTGGTGACTATTCCTCGTACAGCCTGACGTTTTTCAATGCTACAGATAGCAGTAAAATAATAAATATGTTTATCTGCGGCAAAATTAACACTATGAACTGTATACATATTTGCTTAAGTTTTGGGTAATGATAAAAGTGTGACCAAACATTAGATAGTTGATAAATAAATAAATGTCTGCATTCCACATACTAATAATCTGTTTAAATTCTTTCAACTTCAGAGTTCGGGAAAAACGACAAGTGCAAGAAAATAATATGCGCATTATTGGCTTGCGTTTGGAAGATGATAGCCAGGAGTCCAATGATGGTGTACCAAGTGTATTAAGTGAAAAGGAGCAGACAATACGCGTTTTTGGTATTGGATTGCAGGAGAAGACGGTTATTGCGTTCACAAGTGAGGAGAACGAATATAAGGGGACTTGTCTGAAGCCGGCCACAGAAATCTTTAAGCCCACAGAGGTCTCACCCGACGGAGTTACGGCTATATATAGGGTGAAATTTCCATACTCCAAGAGCGTACTGTATGTCTGTATGAAAATTGATGAGGGACTGGCTGTAAGTTGCACTTATTTTAAATCATCTACTGCAACAATAAAGTACAGATGCATTTATTTATTAACAGCACAGCAGCGCAGCAAATACGACACCACTAGAACATCAAGGCGTTGCACGATGGATGAAAGTTGAGACGCATCAACCGTTGTTGCCTATTTGGCTTGCCATTGTCGTCATTGTCACATGTCTGGCTTTTTCGGCCCTTTTCTCGGGTCTTAACTTGGGCCTTATGTCATTGGATCGCACAGAGTTAAAAGTAAGTTGAATACAAGACTTAACAAATAGTCACTTTAATGAAGATTTTTGTTTACAGATCTTACAAAATACTGGCACGCTTAAAGAAAGAAAGTATGCTGCGAAAATTGCACCTGTAAGAGATCAAGGTAATTATCTGTTGTGCAGTATTCTCTTGGGTAATGTGTTGGTTAACTCCACCTTTACCATTCTACTGGATGGTTTGACCTCTGGACTCTTTGCTGTCATATTTTCCACCCTGGCCATCGTCCTCTTTGGTGAAATTACACCTCAGGTAGGTTCTAGGTTTAATGCGATGAGTGTGGTTCTGTAAGAGATGCATGCTCAATCAAAGTGAAAAAATATAAATCACAAATGTATATTTACAACATTCATGCTATATTTAATCTTGTTTTCAACCTTAAGACTTTGATTTAATTTATGCTGTTACATAAAACTCTCTCATCTTTTAATCTCAAAAGAAACTTGTGAAATATTTATAAGCACTAATTTTGAAATTATTATCTTGCTTGCAGGCGGTGTGCTCAAGACACGGTTTGGCTATTGGAGCCAAAACCATTATGATAACCAAAACGGTTATGGCCATAACAGCACCTCTGTCGTATCCCATTTCCCGTATCCTCGATGCACTTTTGGGTGAAGAGATTGGCAACGTTTTCAATCGTGAGCGCCTAAAGGAACTTGTTCGTGTAAGTAAACAATGACTTTCTTTCTGATGTACATATCAACAGAATCTTATCAAATGTTCATAATGTAGGTTACCAACGATGTCAACGATTTGGATAAGAATGAAGTAAACATTATCTCTGGAGCATTGGAGCTGCGCAAGAAGACCGTTGCCGATATTATGACACATATTAACGATGCGTATATGCTTTCGTTGGAGGCACGTCTCGACTTTGAAACGGTTTCTGAGATCATGAACTCGGGCTATTCACGTATCCCAGTATATGACGGCGATAGAAAGAACATTGTTACCTTGCTGTACATAAAGGATTTGGCATTTGTTGATACTGATGATAATACACCGTTGAAGACGTTATGTGAATTTTACCAGAATCCCGTACATTTTGTTTTTGAGGACTACACTCTTGATATTATGTTCAATCAGTTCAAGGAAGGCACAATTGGACACATTGCCTTTGTACATCGCGTCAACAATGAGGGCGATGGTGATCCGTTTTATGAAACAGTTGGTCTTGTTACACTGGAGGATGTTATTGAGGAGCTTATACAAGCTGAAATTGTTGATGAAACTGATGTGTTTGTCGATAATCGCACAAAAACACGACGCAGTCGCTATAAAAAGGCCGACTTTTCGGCATTTGCTGAGCGTCGTGAGGCACAAACTGTGCGCATTTCTCCTCAGATGACATTAGCAACATTCCAGTACTTAAGTACAGGTAAAATATACATTAACCTCTCTTTCATATGTGTGAAAATGTTATATTCATATGGCTTTCTTTAATGGCAGCTGTTGAAGCGTTTAAAAAGGATGTTATATCAGAACCGATCTTGCGGCGATTACTTAATCAAGATGTTTTCCACAATATCAAATCAAAGGGAAAAAATAAGGATGATCCTTCATTGTACATATTTACGCAAGGGAAGGCAATTGACTATTTTGTACTTATATTGGAGGGTCGTGTAGAAGTGACAATTGGCAAGGAGGGTCTTCTGTTCGATAGTGGACCATTTACGTATTTTGGTACACAGGCATTGGTACAAAATGTTGTTATGGGTAAGCACATAGTAAGATAACAATAATGCATTTGACATTTCTTAATTTAATACATACGTTATAGATTCTCCAACTCAAATGGGATCATTGCAGTCATTAAATATGGATTCGAAAATAAAGCAAACTTTCGTTCCTGATTACTCTGTGCGTGCTTCAACGGATGTGATATATATTGCTATTAAACGTAGTCTGTACCTTACTGCAAAGAAGGCGACTCTGTTGGAAAAGAGTCGCAAATCGGGAACGTTCTCAAGTGAAACATTCGATGATGAAGTCGAACGTCTCCTGCATTCAATAACTGAAGATGATAAGCCTCGATTCCTGGCAGCAAGTCAGAGTGCAAGACGTTCATCAAAGCCAAACAGGAGTGGAGCATCGTCACCCCTAAACAATGATCTATCAAATGATGATAGAAGTAATAGCGTAAATGGCCACCTTAACGTAGGTCATCGAACGGGTGCGGAACGAACAGAAGATGGCTCATTAAGTAGTCTGGTAACATCGGATGTGGCAGGTGATCTTCAAAATGGAGAAAACGATGACAGGGATGGAACTGCGGCTTCCTCGCCGCTTTTGCCGAAACCGGACGAAAAGAATGAGTCCAAGCAAAACAAACCCAAATAACGACAGTCTTCGGAGAGCGCTTTACATTAAGACCTAGCTGCCGCAAATGAATTTTTCCATAAGAATCACTCACAGTTCTTCTGATGCAAAACCAAAATATGCTTGCTTTGCTTTTTTCCTTAAATATTGTTATTTATATTATTGCTTGTTTATCGACCTCAATTTGTAAATTGACCTGAATTGTGTTTCCTTATTCTGTAATACTGAATTAGATATTTATTGTATAGATACAAACCAACAGGTACTTTGGTATCTACTTTGTCTCCTTTAATTAAAATAATAGTCCTGAGATTTCTTAAAACCAGAAATTATTACACACATATTACACATGTATTACCTCATAAAATACGTACTTAAGAAGAGAAATTAAGCACCATTGCCTGCAAATCCACCCCCTATTTCTACTTCCTTCTAAATGACATAAATAACTAAGCTTATGACCCAGCATAATTAAGAATTTGTTGTTAAAATTGTTTAATAATTTAGTTTTCAAAGTCGTCTAAAAAAATGTTATATTAGTAACGATGCTCCTATATAATTTACCTATGTGTGCACAAGTTTTGTTTTTACTGTATTGTTGTTTAATATGATGGCGTTGTTAAAATGCATTCTACATTTAAATAATCCCACACTTCATGTAGCATAACTGTATTATTGAGGAGTTCAAAACTTCTCATTCGTTATTCATTTAACTAAAGGTGTTATTTAGCAGTTTATAATGTAATAAAAATGAAAAGCATATATGTATACATACATTACCTATGTTAACTTAGATCTAATGCATACCCTACATACATATTTAACTACATACAACAAATACAATATGTACATACATACATGAACAAGCAGCGTTAATTGGTTTTTAAATGTCCATCGCATTTGTGAGTGACGCTAAATGGCTGTTCCGACCAGGCGTTGGCATTAGGTAAATTATTTTGAAAGAGATTCTTGCAAAGAACCTTGAAATATACTGAAACATGTGCTTGCAATAAATTATAAATTTTAAAGAATTCATATATATACATACATATATATATTTACTATTAAAGATAAAAGAAAGATAAATGTCAATAGAGCTACTTTGTTACTTCCTTATATGTATTTACAATATATATTCGTATATAAAATGTACAAGAATTTTATAAACCAAGGATTTATTAGGGGTTATATTTTTCCAGCCGCTATTCCTGTTCACCTGGTACTTGCAGTCAGAAAACTGCATTTAAGGAAAAGTTGTAAATGCAACAACATCCAAATTGGTGCCGATTTCTTACGTATATAAATAAAACAAATTGAATTTATCAATAAACAATCACTGTTGTTCTTGTTTTTTAGTCATAACTTCGCCATTTTTTTTTTATTATTTTTATTGGACGTAGATGTACTAAGAAAAACAGTACATTCAAGTGGCCCAACGATACCACGCACCGGCTTGTTAACGCGCGGACCCAAGCAAAAAGCAACCAACCTCCCGCCCAACCGACCGAGGGGCACACCGCATAGCGTACGGTTACGTAGATCGCGAAAATGTAGACAAATGACATAAGATTAACTTTTTAAGAGAACTAATAGAAGTGACACCGTTAATTAAGTGGGAAAATTCGTTATAGTTTGAACATAAAATCCGAAAATGGTTATGATTAGCATAATTAGAGTGACAAGCTTGAAGAGCAATGGGTAGAAAATTCCTTGTCCTTCTGATCGGAACAGCAAAACTAATTTGGATAATTAATTCCGAGGAATCAATTTCACCATTTATTAGCTTGTGTAAAAAGACTACACCAAGCATTTTTCTGCGATTGGGCTACCATCAAGAAAATATATATTTGAAAATGGAAGGCGTCTATAAAAAGACATGACTTTACATTTATTGCAATTAAGATTTAGTAAGTTAACACGACACCACTTTTGAAAAGTATCTAAATCCGTTTGTAATTTTTGAGCAGACAACAGAGCAGTACCCGACATGCATAATTTTACATCGTCAGCATACATAATTTTCTTAATGATTTAGGCAGGACACGTATTTTTGAAATCGTTAAATTCATGTTTATCGATTTGCATTAAAAGTTTCCAGGATCCACAAAAAATGAAATTTTTATAAGTTATAGGTCAGAAAAAATTGATAGAAATCGAAAAATCGTTTGTTTTTCGGCCATTTTAAGGACTATCCTTTGGACCACAGATAGTCCTTTGGCTGCCAATTTTAATAAACCTATAAAAAGGACGAAAGAACTTAAAATAGCGAAGTTATGAGGACTTTCTTAAAAATATAAATATGCTTCTAAATCTGCAAAATCCTTACGGATCCTGGCGAGTCCTGTTGCAAACATTTAGTTTCGATTAGGGCTACAAGCTAACCAAAGGACATCCAAATTGTCCTTGTAGTTTCCGAGAAAACAGCGAATTTGTGATTTGGACCCATTGCCATTCGGCCTGAGGATACATTTTTTTAGTATTGGGTTCTTAGATAACCATATATTTCTTTAATGCCGTTTGATAGAGTTTGTCCTTGTTATCCTAACGCCATGTCCTTCGAAAAGCTGCAAGGATTTTGCCGAGCTGGAGCTGTTTTAGTATTCAATAAATCTTGTTATTTGCGTGCCCCTAAAAGTAATCAATAATTTATTTATAATTATGCATATTTGTAGAAAGACCCCTTTAGCTGAAATGGGTTTGACGGGCAGCCTACTTTGATCATGATGCACAGAAAGAGAGATGGACATGGCTAAGACAAAACGGCTGTTAAACCATTTTTTTTTCTCGATGCGGGACAATCAAAATTGGATTCTGCGAATTTTAAAATATTTACACTAAGTAAATCAGTTCCTGTCTCCCTTACGATGTCGCATAAGATTATTTAAAAGTTTTTCAAGAATACTGCGCTTAATTCCCGATTGCTGCATCATCCACAACCATCATCCATATTGTCAACTGTTACTGATCAAAGCAGGCTCGCTGTCAATTCATGTATAGCTACAACACTCCAAATATTCAACACACAAACTTCGACTTAAACTATTCCAAAAATATTAAAATAAATTTAAGTGTGTTTTCATTAAACAACATGGTTTCGAAAATTAAACAGCGAAAGCGTACAAATAACAAATGCAATACAAAGTCAAGGAACCGAAAACCTAGAGCTTTGGCAGCAAGGCGAAAGCCAAGGATCAATCCAGGGAGGAAACAAATCCGTCCCGGATGTATTCGCCTGAAGCCTAGTGGTGTCCGGCGGCGCACAAAGAAGGTTAAGAAAGACGAAGAGACACACAAGTTGATCGGTCGACAACCATTAAACCATTGAAAAAGCCAAAGAAAGAAATATCAGCTGTGGCCACAAAGAAGTTTCAAACACCTGTTACCAAGGACGTGAAAAATGATGAAGGGACACACAAGTTGATCGGTCGACAAAAGAAAGACCCAAAACACAATAATTGTAAATAAATTATTGAATACTTTTAGGGGCAGCGATATTTATGCCGATAAGAAAATGAATAGAACCAAACATCGCTTAACTATCGGCGGGGTTGATAATAAAAACGATGAATAATAAATGATGCAGTGGACAAGATGCGTATAAATTTAGTATCAAAAAAATAAATCTAAAAATATCTGATCTCCCAAAAATGGGCCAGATTTCCAGCTTCCCGCAATTTGCAAATATATCAAGCAAATCGGATTGCGAAAAAGCCAGATTTGACGGGGAAAAAAGCTGATTTGTTTCACAGCACCACTGTTTCGTACGTTGTGTTTTATTCCATTCTGTTTCTATCAAGCAATTTGTTGATTGACAAATTTGACTTATATTTGTTTACTTTTATAATAAGTGTCAAAAATGCATCGCGGTGGAAAATCGCACTCACGTGGAGGCAAGTCCCATGCTCGTCCACCCGGTCTGACTGGCAAAGAGATTGGCCTGTACTACAGGAATCTTGCCCGCCAACGCAAAAGCAATGACAAAAATAGTGATGAGCCCAAAATTCGCCTTGGCTGCGATGTGAGCATTCCGCCGGGCATTCTTCGACGCGTTACTGAATACCTGGATGATTTCAAGGTTGCACGTGAATCAAAGGAGGAGCACCTGGATGCCAAATTCAAGGAACAGTTTTTGAAGTTGTTAAGTGTAAATTTTGAGCAATTCATTGAAGAGACAAAGAAGACAAATGAGGACTTGAAGCTAAGCAACCCCAGCTTAGATGGACATCTGCAAAAGCAGCAAGAGGAACGGATGCAATCCGGAGAACTGCGCGCACGCTACGCGGACCGCATGAAATTGCCCACAATGATGCATGCGGCGGATATCCTCGAGGCTGTTGAACAACATCAGGTGCTACTTATTGTGGGTAGCACCGGATGCGGGAAAACCACACAGGTGCCCCAACTACTCCTGGACGATTGTATTGCAAAAGGCATTGGATCCAGTTGCCGCATTGTGTGCACCCAGCCTCGGCGGATCTCAGCCATAAGCGTTGCGGAGAGAGTAAGCTATGAGCGTGTGGAATCTCTCGGTCAATCCGTCGGCTATCAAATCCGTTTGGAGAGCCGCAAGCCAAGAGAGCGCGCCTCCATCACCTACTGCACCACTGGAGTTCTCCTGCAGCAGCTGCAATCGGATCCACTGATGCACAGCGCCAGTGTGCTGCTCCTGGACGAGATCCATGAGCGTAGCGTGGAAACAGATCTTTTAATGGCATTGCTGAAATTAATTCTGCCCCATCGACCGTCACTGAAAGTGATCTTAATGAGCGCAACGGTGCGGGAACAGGATTTCTGCGATTATTTCGACAGTTGTCGCATGTTTCGCATTGAGGGTGTCATGCATCCCGTCCAGATGCTGTACCTCGAGGATGTGCTCGCCCTAACAGGCTATCAGTTTGATAGTCGACAGAAAAAACGGAGTCGTGACCAGCCCGAGCATCGAGCCATGATCGAGCCCTATATAAGACGCCAGCGTGGCTCCTACGATGAAAAAGTGTTGAATCAGCTTCGCCAGCCCGAATCGGAGGGCTGCGAGGACATTGACTTTATTGCCGATCTCGTCTACTACATATGCAATAGCCAGCCAAGTGGTGCCATATTGGTTTTTATGCCGGGCTACGAGAAAATCTCACAGCTGCATAACACACTGACGAATCCTCGCTCGGCGCTGGGTCAACGGTGGCGGGATCACTTGATTGTCTACCCGTTGCACTCGCTGCTGCCATCCGTGGAGCAGCAGTCAGTGTTCCGACGGGCACCGCAGGACAAGCGAAAGGTGATCATCTCTACGATTATTGCGGAGACTTCAGTGACCATTGATGATGTTGTCTATGTCATAAATACGGGACGCACCAAAGTCAGTAGCTATGACATTGAGACAAATATTCAGACGCTAGAAGAATGCTGGGTCACACTGGCCAATACACAGCAGCGCAAGGGACGCGCCGGGCGGGTGCAGCCAGGAGTTTGTTACAATCTATTTAGTCGGGCCCGGGAAGCTAAAATGGCAGAGGTGCCCACACCAGAGATTTTGCGCAGCAAACTGGAATCCATTGTGCTCAGTCTCAAATTGCTGCACATCGAAGATCCGTACGCATTTTTTCTAACCATGATCGATGCACCGGTTCAAAAGGCCGTAAGCAATGCAGTTAATTTACTCAAGAGGTGAGTGCTGGTCATTTTAATTCATACTCACTTTTACCAAGTCCCATTTCTTGCACCTAGAATTGAAGCACTTGATGTTGGTGGTCAACTTACGCCGTTGGGTCTGCATCTGGCCAAGCTGCCGATTGATCCGCAGATGGGTAAAATGATTCTTATATCAGCTCTATTCCGTTGCTTGGATCCGATAACATCTGCAGCAGCTGCTCTGTCCTTCAAGAGCCCCTTCTATACGCCAATGGGTCAGGAGCGACGTGTAGACGAAGCCAAGCGCAAGATGTCGCAACAGATGCGCAGTGATCATCTCATGGTGCACAACACAATTTGCGCCTATCGTGAAAGCTACGAAGCACATCGGGATCGGGACTTTTGTTATAATAACTTCATTAGCCAGCGAACAATTCAGCAGCTTGAGCGGATGAAGCAACAATTTGCCGAGCTCCTTTGTAACTACAAGTAAGTTATATAACCAACTTTTACATTATCTGAGTCTATAATATTAGTTCTCTTTTTCAGATTCCTTACATCATCCGATTGCCTGCACGACTCGTCTAACATTAATTCCGAAAAGATTCCTTTGCTGCGTGCTATCATTGGAGGTGGTCTTTATCCAAATATGGCACATTTACAGTAAGCGCCTCCCCCGCCCCACCCGACCACCATTACAATAATATTTTATTATATTTGAACAGCAAATCTCGACAAATTAAGAATCGTGTTCGCGCCATTCACAATATGTCCACAGATGATGGTCGTCGTTGTAATTTTCATCCCTCGTCCGTGAACAGCGGCGAAAGTGGTTTTAATTCCAACTACTTTGTGTACTTTCAACGGCAGCTATCAACAGCACTTTATCTGTTAGATGCCACCATGGTGTTCCCTATGGCGCTTATCATATTTGGAGATGGCGTCGAGTCGGGAGTCATTGACAATAAGCCATATATATCGGTGGCTAAAACCTACTAGTAAGCACAAATTTTAAATGATTTTGTTTTGAATGTCTGATTGTGACTCTTTTTTTCAAGTTTCAAGTGCGATCCGGAGACTGCGTCCGTAGTTATTGATTTACGAAAAGTTTGGCCCTGTTGCTGCTTGAAAAGGCATTGAATCCAGCGCAGATCGAGGAGAACAGTGATGAAAATAAGCTAATCAAGTAAGTAGTTGCTTATGTATAAACAGAAGTAATAAGCATCCATATGCATTTCACATTTGAATTTAAACAGAGCCATTGAAGTTCTTCTTTCGATTGACGAAAGCATGGGAGATGATGATGACGACGATGATGTGATGGATTCCGACGACATTGATAACATTTAAATGGACTCTTGTATATAAATAGTTTTATAGTGTAATTGATCACTGTGTGATGTTACCAAAATATTTTATAATAGTTGATTAAAATGGTATATAAACACTTCAAGCTGACGCCCAAAGCTTAGTTATCTTCAAGCAACGCAAATACGTTCCGAGAGCGCAACTTATCGCAATCATCCTCATCGGCATTGGTTTCGTCGTTCGAGCTGTCCTCGTCATCATCATCACTGTCGGCGGCTGTGCAGAAATGTATAAAGTTAAATTCAATATTTATTAAAATTATTCGTGTAAGCTTACTATCGGAGCAAATAGAAGATGTGTCCTCATTAGTCTCGCTATCTGGCTCATCGGCATCCACGTGCTGATATTTCTTAACCTCTGCCAGGTCAGGATGCTGCTGCCATTTTTCGTGTTCCTCGTGATAGCCGGGTGGGTAAAACTGCAACACCAACTGCTGCTGTCCAGCCAGACACATTCGCAAAATATGATTGGCGGCACGATAACGATCCGGGCGCGCAGCCTTGGCGGTGAGAAATCCACGCTTGTAAGCCCAGGCCTCGGAAATGGCAACTGCCGACCACTCGGTGTAATCCTCGGGCAGTGGCAGCCGCAGCAACAGCGGCACATCCAAGTGCTCAGCCAGTAGCTTAAGCGAGCGGTAAGGCACTTGCAGCTGGGAGATGGGAAAGCTGCCGAGCAGAACCTGCATACTTTTTGGCGTGTTGGAGGGGAAAACAAGACCGGGACAATCGCAGACGCGCACATGCTGCGAAAGGAAAATGGTCTGGAAATGTTTGGTGTGGCCGGGTGTACGACTAACGCTGACCACTTTGCGACCCTTGAGTGCATTTATCAACGAAGATTTACCCACATTGGGATAACCAAGGCAACCAATGGTCAAAATGCCGCTGTTGTATTTCTCATGCTGATGTGGTGTGGTATCAATACTATTGCTGATCTTCAGCTCGCCCTCGACTTGCGACTTTGCGGTGGCTTCGTCCATGTCCAGCTCTTCATTGCGCATATCGTCACGAATCTTTTGCTCCCATGCCGACAGATCCACTTCGCCATGGACATAGCGCTGGCATTCGCGATAGATGTTATACACACCCTCCATGCTCTGGTGATGACGACCGCGTTGATTACTTTTTCGAGCGCGTGCGGAATGCGAAGCAAATATCACTAAATGCACCTCCGGATAATGCTCCTTAAAATAGTGTCGCCAGGCAACGACTGCCTCTGGTGCAACAAGATCCACCTTGTTCAGTACAACAATCGCATGTTTTTGCAGCTTGTGCACAATATGGTCGTAGAGTGAGGGTGGAAACATCAGTGAAGCATATCGCACATCCACAATGATAAGCAGTATATCAGACATCTCGAGCACGCGCCAAAGCTGACGCCACGTCTCCAAGTTAAGCTCGAAGAGCGATAATCCTTTAATATCGCTACGCTTTTCCATCAGCTTATCCACATACTCCTGCAAGGCAAAACGGTAAGTAAAATCATTTAAATTTTATACTTTTTACAAATTTATTATACCTTGAAGTACCTATTTTCATTACGATCCAACTGCTCTTTGTTTTGCTCATAGTTCCAAGGTGGTCGCACTGGAAAATCGTAATCTTTGAAAAAGCTCGAATCAATTTCCCTTTGTTTGGGTGTCAGCACTTCCAACGGCTTGAATCCCTCCTCTTTCATTAGTTCGACCTCCTTTTTGCTCTCCTGCATGAACTGAAGATTGTAACGGTTCACATTCTTATTGCGACCCCCGCCGCCGCGTGGAAATGGCTGCTCCATAACCTTGCGATCTGTTGTCGTTTCGGGCGCATCGCTATCCTCATATGATTCCTGATTGCTGCGCAAGTACTTTGATGGACCTGCAAACAAGGTTTTATGCACCATTTGTTCATTTCGTTTTAATTAGTTATTTACCTTTGGTGTTGCGCTTTTGCAGCAACTGGTCTTTCTTTTTTTTGCCGCTAAAGGCCACTTTTCGTCGTTGTTGTGGCATTTCTATATTTTATCCGTGATTGGTATTGCTGTATAGCATCATTTACCAATTAATACTATACTTATGAATATTTTAATTACTTTACTCTACTAACCTTGTTTGGCTTTTTTTAAATCGCACTATTGTTTTGACAAGCTAATGTCAAAATCCACAATTTAAAGGCGCTATGATATTTTTTGGCATTTATGTGTAATCAGTATTTGGTATTATTATTGCAACAAATGACAAATAGTAGCATTTTATATGGTATCTACTGTTACTAGTTATTTGTCAAGTAGTTATTAAACTTTAATAAATATCGCTCAGCACTATCGCCTAGTTAAACAATTTTCATCAGTCAATGTTTGCCAGCATATCTAAAGTACGCCCCTTTTTTTTTAAAGTGCAAAACAGCTGTTTCCCCAGCTTATGTATTTGGTATTTAAATACTGCATTTTATGTTGAGTCTGTTAAAACAAACTATGTACATGCTAATTAAATATGAACTTTGGGTTCGCGCTGCTGATATTGTTATTGGCCAAAGGGCACCTTATTGGTTTGCTATAAACTTTTTCCAATGCCGTTAAGTGGCATTAAAGTGTTGGAATTTGTGGGCTTGGCCCCTGGTCCATTATGTGGAAAAATACTTGCCGATTTTGGCGCGAGTGTAACGCGTATTGACAAGGTATGTTGAAAGTCTAATAAAATCATTGGTTGCATAAAATGTCAGCAAGTTTGGTCCTTTTTACAGGTGCTGGAGAACTCCCTGGATGTGCTGCACCATGGCAAACGCACCCTGGCCGTCGATCTAAAGAAAAAAGAGGGTCAGCAGCTTGTGCAGCAACTGGCCAACAGATATGATGTTATAGTGGAGCCATTCCGTCCCGGCGTCATGGAGAAGCTCAATTTGGGTCCCAAACAGCTGTGCACTAATAATCCACGCTTAATTTACGCTCGTCTTACGGGTTTCGGCCAGCAAGGTCGGCTGGCAGCGCGTGCTGGCCACGATCTTAACTATGCTGCAGTTTCAGGTGTACTTTCCATGCTGGGCCGCGAGAGTGAGAAGCCAACAGCACCAATCAATTTCCTAGCTGACTTTGCCGGTGGCAGTGTTATGTGCGCCATGGGCATATGTTTGGCATTGCTGGAACGCTACAAGTCCGGTCGTGGTCAGGTGGTGGATGCGGCCATGGTGGACGGCGCTGCCTATGTGGCCAGCTGGCTGTTCATGTCCAGAAACCTAAGTATTTGGAGTCAGAGTCAGAAACGTGGAGTTAATCTGCTCGATGGTGGTGCATATTTCTATGATACATACGAAACAAAGGATGGCCTTTATATGTCGGTGGCTGCATTGGAGCCACAATTCTTTGAGCTTGTAAAAGAACGTTTGCAGTTGCCTGCCGACTTGTCGCAATACGGAGAGGAGGATCAAGTGCAAGGCAGACAGCTATTAACCGATATCTTTCTGACCAAAACACAGGCCGAATGGTCAGCGATATTTGAAGATGTGGACGCTTGTGTCTATCCCGTAGTGGAGTGGCAAAAAGTTCTTGATCATGACCACAACTCTAAACGGGAATCGTTTGAGCGCATCGCTGGCACCTGGGCGCCACGTCCTGCCCCGCGCTTGAGCCGCACACCTGGCAAAATACGACAGAGTGACGACGACACGTCTTTGCTGGATGAACTGTGCCTGGAGCCGGAGCAGCTGCGTAAACTGCAGGAGGATGGCGTTTTGAGTTTGCCTGTTAAACCAAAGCTGTAGCAATGCAAATAAAAGACTTGATTTTGTTTTCTTGCATTCAAAATACTTTTATTCTTACTCTTGCACACGGATACAATTACAATTTGAATATTCATCACGTACAAACTATCAGTCATACATTTTATAAACATTTAGGCCACACTTTATACATAGTAAACTAAATAATTCTCATAATGTTTTGTAAAGAAATTGAAACAGATTTTTGTGTTTTCAAAGGACAAACTTAAAAACGAGTTTAGTACATATTATTAATTTCAGATTGTATTCATCAGTCACACATCTCTGAAACACCCTATTATTATCACGCATACAATTATTTTAACGCTTTTGATACACACACAACATTTATGGTTTAAACTCATTTGTTTATTTGGGCTAAAGCACCGCGCGTCAGCGTTACCAATTTTAATATATTAATTTGTAAATATGCATTCATTCATGTATGTATATAATATATGTTGATGTATGTAAGTGTACATTGATATATTAATGCATAATACATGTGTTTTCATATTCATTATGTATTTTTAAGTTATATGTATGTTGTGTAAATTTTTACTATTTTTCCGTTAGTTAGTTAGTTAGTTTTCGTACGTCCAGCGTAAAGTAATTATCGATAGTCCTTATGTAACAGTTAGTTATAATGTATGTAGTATTGTAAGTATAAGTCTCAGTTCTCAGTATAAAATCAGTACCATTTGTTACGTTTTCAATTTGTTTTCGTTCACTTTCCATGTCGTTTGGGGTTTTATTTGTTTTGTTTTGTTTTGTTTTCCTGTAAATGTTTACACTAACAATTGTATTTTTTCTCTTTTTTTACATTCTTACAAAAAATATTTGACTTTTTCTTTACAATTTGCTCTGCTGCGCGTGGTGCTTTTAACAACGATTCACACCAATACACACACACACATACTTACACACACAAATCACACACAGAAACTTTTGATATCGGTTGAAACCGATTACTACTTAAATACTAATTGGACATACAACGGCTAAAGCAGATCGACCATTTAAATTTACATTTATCTCTTTGTTAGTTTTTAAATTAATTTGAGAGCATGGAATGATAGTTACACACACACTCACACACACGCACACTCACTCACAGCATATATATCAGTCATAGTCTCGCACACTCAAATATACATAGTTGACTTCCTTAATAATATTCGCCTACATATAGTTAATTTGTGCAGGATGAGCCTTTAAACAGGTTTCTTTCGGAAAAATGATCACTGCGCCACTCTCAGACACGCAGTCACGCTTATAAAATATATATATGTATATAGATATATTCAACACATCCATAGTCATCAGTATTCATCATCATCATCATCATCATCATCACACAAGCACAAGTTTCATCCTTCATCACGTATCATTCACCACAATACACCTATAAAAAGTGTGCAAAATAAAGATTTGTAAAATGTGTTTAGTTCTCAGCCTCTCTCTCTCTCTATAAATAGTATATAATATTCGAGTATAACATTTATGCAACTTACGTTCGCATAGCACAGCCATGAACATCCAAGCTCCAATTGGCGTCTCGCTCTTCCACACACGACGTTCTCCAGCATTAATTAAAGCAGCAGACATACATACATACATCAAAATTTTTCCGACATCAGAAGTAGTACCGTTTTATACTAGTATGTTTTCATATTATTCTAATTTTTTTTGGCAATTGAAATTGTGTGTGTTTCTTTTTTAAACAAAAATCGAATGTATTTGCCAATTCAAAGACGTTTCAAAAAATTTAGAATTGCTTATTTTTGAGAAACCAAACAAAAAAGGTTTGGACGGTTGCTTGATATTTAGACTAAGTCTAATATCTATGCCAATTGAAGGAAAATAGTTAATCATCTTTGAAAGGGCATAACTCAATTTCTTTTGCATTTGAAATAATTTGTTAAGATTATTAAGGTAGTTTGACAAACAAATTGATTCATTCTATTAGACACACATGCCACTTAAACTTAAGTCCCGGTCAGTTCCGAGAATATTTTATCGGTTTTATTCAATGTGCTTTCAAAGATATTCTTTGTCAAAAGATTTTAAACGGGATTATGCTTGACATACATTTCTTTTGGCTTTTGGGTCTTGTCTGTTAATGTAAATATTTGTGTGTATCAGTGTTGCCATTTTGGTGGGTTTTCCGCTAGATTTAATGGTTTTACAAGCTTTCTAGTGGGAAACATGTTCAAACAGTGCCTAGTGGGATTTTAACATTGCCAAACTATTTTTTTTTATGCATACAATACATTATAAATTGCTTAAGCTTTTTCTACAATTTTCTTAAAAAATATTTCTTTTATGGTTTTGCTAGTGTTTCAAATACTTTTACATATTTTTATTTTTGATCGTTGGCAACACCGGTGTGTATTTACTTGTGTAACAGAAAATTAAAAAAAATTGTTATTGTTAATTAACCAACGTCATGTGTTTAAGTCCTAAACAGTCCCATATGTTGTCAATTTATGTCTATGTAATGAACTAGTTTAATAGTATGTAAAGTGAAGTACTGTAGTGTTACCCTGGTCCGTTTCCGTTAGTTTAGCAGTAGTATTAGTGTTTGTTTGTTTAACTATGTTGTATATATGTATGTATACGAGTACAATACGATAAGACGCTGCAGGTAGTTGTTTGGTTGTTACTGTATTCGTTTTGTTTTACATTAGTTTCTTCTTCTTTTCTTTTTCATATTGCTATTTTTCGTCAATTTAAACAATTCGCAAACTAAGCGCCATTATCTGAATTTGGAATCAATGAGAGCTACTAATAAATGTATAAAAAACCATTATTCGTTTTACAAAAACTCGTTTACTTAAAAATATGTATGTTTTTGTCGTTTGTTGGTTTTTATTTTTTTTATGACTTTTTGTATGAGTGTTTTCTTTTTGTTTCTGTAATTGCCATTTTGAATTGGCATCCGTTTAAAATCTTTTTTTTGGTGTTTATTAGGTAAAGTTTGGTATCTTGTGCCGTCGTTTTTTTTTTTTGTTTTTTTAAATTTGCTTACAACTAAGTCATTCGTATCATACATATTTTTGATCACTAGAAAAAACTTACATTTAGTAATATCACACAACACACGCCCACACACGCGCGCATTTGAAGTTGGATATGAGGAGAGTAGGTTGTTCTCTCTAACATATGACTTCAAAATCACAAACCATTTAGTTTCAGTTCATACTTAAGATTCACACTATAGATATAGACGTGGAGATTTGGTAATCAATATGGTTATTTATTGGAAATTTGATTTGGGTTGATTGGCAGTCACACAACGGCAACCCGCAATCGGGATATTTCAGACTTAGTACTATTTCTCTCAAGCATTCAATGCATTCATAACATATTTCATGGCATACCCATTCATGGAATCACAAGTTTACATACATATATTATTCGCACACAATATAGCACACATACAAATACACATACTACAAGCATACACTAACACACACGCACACACATACTTGTGTAAGTGCAACTCTGAGTTGTTGTTGTTGTTGCTAATTTGCATTTACTTAAAAGAACCAAGAGTTTCACTTACACTTAAGAACCTTCTACAAGTTCTTATCTTTTTTTTTTGTTGTTTTTTGTTTTTTGATTTTTGTTTTCGTTTTTGAAGATTTTACATTGTTAAATCTTATAAAGTACTTTGCAGCCATAAGACGATTTTATCCAATATTGCTGTGTATTTAATGTTGTTTTAAGTGTATTGTTGGATTTTGCGTAATTTTTATAAATTGATACCGACTTTTGACTTATAATTAACAACTCAATAAAGACAGACATAATTTGGGATAACAATAAGTTTTGCACTTGTTTTTTGTTTGTTTTAGTTTTTCTTTAAATGTGTAAAATCGGTTTCTAAGTAGAGTCATTATCGGAATTGTTGTGCTAGCTAGCAGGCTGCTTAAACGATAAAGTTGTCATAATAGTGCTTATAGTTATGGGACTTTGATCAGCTGATTGGGAACTATCAAAAATAACAATATAAATATTATATATATCATAATCGTAGCAGAATTTGGGCTTACTATTAAATGTATTAACACAATTGTCTTAAACTTTAGGCGTCGCACAGCAACAATAATCGGACAAACAAACAGCAGATAGGAATTTTCGAATTCGGACTGAACTGTAAGAAGATGTGTAAATAAAACTAAATTAAAGTCAAATGCCGTGATTTTTTGCTTTTGCATGAAATCACAACAAAACCTACTCACCAGTTTGGCTGCATACATACATAACTTAAATGTGAGCCCAATTTTACTGGGCAGTGACCTGGCTGTTCATCTTCTTGATCTCCTTGGCAGCCCAGGTGCACAGCATTTTTGTACGCTGACCCTTGGAACGCTTGCCCTCGGCAAGGAATTGGGTGATAATCATATCGTCCAACAATGGATAGAGACGTGGTCCGAACGAGGTGCACAAGTCACCAATGAAGCCAGCGGCACTGGCCATCATCGAATCGGAGACCTCACCCTCTTGCGCAATGCGCTTTATGAAGTTTATGATGTGCATTAGATGTGGCTCCATATGGAAGACATCCTGATTGGTTGTCTGATCGACTCCCTTGAGGCCCTGAATGATACCGGTGTAGGCTTCCAGAACACTTTCGCGCAGCTCATTGATATATTCGCTCATGTCAAAGCTAGAGTTATCCACCTGCGGTTGAAATATATATATTGTGTAACAATGGCAGCCACATTGTGAATTGAGAATATTCATACCTGTAAGTTGGAAGCGGCTCGCAACATGTCCAAAACGACATTTAAATACTTGAGAAACTCGCTGCCAATGCTCAAAGCCATGTCACCAAAGGCGGACAGAATTTGTGGCTTAACGCTGCGATGTAGGTTCGGCTCAGCCAGATCGTTCATTAGCACGGACATTATTTCGTCGCAGTACGGCACCATCAAGTGCTTGAGGGCACGGCAAATGTCGCCGGTAAGTCCAACGGCTGCACAGCACACCTGGTATTCCTGATGATTCTTCAGACCCATTATCAGGAAATCCTTGAAGGCCGGCATGTATTTGACAAACTGGAAGCCAAGTAGCTCGACAAGTGTGGAAACGGCCAAAAAGGCATCCTCTTGCACGCCGCCCGACTTTCCGGCACTGGAGCTGAACATGGTCAGCAAAGCGGTCATGATGGCGTCCGATATTTGTGGCGCATCCTCCTCACGCACCTTGCGCAACACACTCTGGAGTGTGGCGCAGAGCAGGGACTGCAGATCATTGAACTGATGGCGATCGCTGTGGTTGCTAATATGCGACTCCATCTGCATGACCTGGTTCAGACGCTCCAAGATGACAATTGTTGTGCGCTGCACGACCAGATAGCAATCCAGTGGCGAATTCTTAATCATATCCATTAACGCCTCGTACGCAGCACTACGCAAATTGGCCTGCGCACCGTCCGAACGATCCGTGGCTTCCAACAGCTGTGTGATTATAAATTCAAAGTATGGCGATAGTGCGTACGTCACTGGAGTTTCTCCCTCGCTGACAATGGCAGCCTCATAGGCGGCGTCCGAGAGGCCTATGAAAGCCCAGCATACGTTAGCTGCCACACGAGGCTCCGACTTCAAACTCTTCACGAAGCACTCAAGCAATGTTTGCAAATACGTCTTGTTAATAGCTGCTTCGGGGATGATCTGAAATATATACATATATATATGTGGTGGTTATTTCAGAATTTTGTAATCTATACTCACGTCGCATATACGTCCAAAGGTCCATGCCGTAGTGTCGCGCACTATAACGCTAGAATCGTACATAAGTCGGATCAAAGTGGGCATGGCCTGCTCCACAAGTGGTTTGAGTGTGTTCGTTTCCAGGCCATTGAGCACGGAGCCAAATGTCATGACGGCGGCATCGCGATAACGCCAATTGGGCGATTCAATGTTTTCCTTAATGAATGGCAAGACATGTGGCACTATTTCGTCTTCGCAGCAGGTGGCCAACAGCATAAGACATACTGAGGATGCCTTCGACGGACTCCAGCTGTCCTCATCGTCACACTCGTCTTGTTTGGTTAGTTTCTCAACTAGCACCGGCGTCAAGAATTGTAGAGCACCACGTGCATAATGCTTGGAGACACGTTGAGGTGCGCGGCCTTGATCTGTGGCTTCCTGGCTCTCGATGGACAGATCGATTTCCTCATCGCTCACATTAGACCAGAACTCGATGCCCTGCAGGGCGACGGCGTCATTGTCGGACTTCATGGCCTCCAGTGTGATTGGGAACAGTGCTTGGGCCATGTAGGGCTCCATAAATTGATAGTAGAGCGACATGATCTTCACCAGGCACTGCAAGGCAGCAACACAAATCTGCGTGTCCGTGCACTGCGTCGCCTCGCACACCACCTCCATGATGAAGTTTCGCTCCATATCCTTCTCAAAATTGGCCTTTGTGAACTCCAGTGAGTTGTGCAGCGATGTCGTTGCTGCTAGTCTCACGTGATTGCTGGGCTCCTGCTTACGCATTCCATGTATGATGGCCGTTAGAACCTGATTGGACTGATTTTCAAGAACGCCATATCGTATGTCCTGGCAAATGTAACCAATTGCCTCCAGCGCCGCCTCCCGGTGCATTTCGCTGGACCCCTCGTTAACGACTTTGTTCACCAGCGTCTGGATAAGAATGCCCCAACGATTGATTGGCAACTCAATAACGGCCACATAGGCAACACATTGTGCTGCGCACGAAGGTCGCGTATTCTCAGTGCCCAAAGCAGAAAGTATCTGGTTAAAAAAAAAATGCAAGAAGAAAAAGCCAATAAATATATAGATTTCAGTGATAACACTGTTACTTACATTGTTTTTGATAAGCTCTCTGGTCTCCTCGGGAAACTGATGCCACCGCTCCTGATACTGTTGGCTAATATTCTCATCCTTGCTTGTTAAGTGATTTTTTAATTGCAGACCAGCTGCCATGCGCGCCACAGCGCTATTTGTTGTTTCCACCAGAATTTTTGAGAGGGCCTTAAGGAATTCTGGCAGATTGCTGGCGGCCGCCTGCTCCAGGTAGTTTTTCGCGGATAGCAGTTCATTTTTGTCTGCGAGATGTATTAAAAAAGAAAATTGAGGTTATGTTTAATAAGTCCTAAAGCTGATTTGTTGCTTTTTTATGTATGTATGGATGCATATTTGTGCATAATTGTACATATAAATATACATATAGCGTTATACATACATGTATGTATGTATGTGAATGTTGTGTGTGTAGCAACCAAACATACGTTTATGCTCGATTGCAACCCTGCGCAACATACATATGTACATCAGTGTTGCCAGAATAACATGGGCAGAAATAACTAATGTACTAATGTCGATTGAATGAAGAGTCACCTTTCTCCTTATGTAGCTCCTCATTGAAATGTACAGCCAAAACATTTGTAATAATACTGGTGCATTTAGTGCGGCCTAGTTTTATTTTTGAAGCTGCACCTTAAAGGTGGGTGTCGCCGTGTTCTTTGCTTTTATGGTTTTTTATGCAGTATTATATGTTGATAGACAAGAAACAAACTAGTTCCACTTCTTAATTATGTTTTTTTTTTACTTATATATTTTAAACCTAAATTTAAATAACTCAGTGTGACCTAGTAGCTTTTACAGTTTCAAAATAGCTAGGTCTAGCTATAAAATAGCTAAAATGGCAACACTGATGTACATACATATGCACGTCACACAGTCGACGCCGACGTTGCGACGCATCACAGCCTATAACAAAATGGCTTTCTGGCTGGCCCTGAGCAATTGAACATTTTATGCTTTTTATAGGCAACTTAACAAGTGCATATGCATATTTTAAGTATTTATTTGACCACTTACCTGGTGAGACTGTCTTCTCCAAAATAGCAATTAGTTGCCTTGTTATATCTGAAGTCATTTTAGCGCTTTTCTTACTTTCGATTTCGTGTAAATGTCGTAGCTCTTAAAGGCGCGAATGTGTGGAAATTTTTCGTAATCGCTTAGCTTTCTATGGTGTGTTTGTATGTATGCGTGAATATTTAGATAATACCGAGCAGCTGCAATAAGGTTTAAATCGAAATTGGAATTATTATTATATTATTGATAATGTCGAGCTAGCACAATAATGATTAATTTATATATCAGCTTTGAGTTACGTAGCAACAACGACTAAGACCTTCCGATATTAAAATTAAACTCGTTTTCCTTTTATGATTAATAACGCGGCGTACAACCACATCCGAAAATTTGCATCGTCCTGAAATTGATTTTTTTCGCTTTGTAACTTACTCACGGTGCGTGTCTCTGTTTCCCCTTTGTCTGCGCGTTTGCTGATGCTGTGTTGCTATTTCGATTTTGACTATGCGAGCTGTCAAAAAACGCGGGACGAGGGCAACTTTTGATCAAACTGATAATATAAAGTTCACTAGTTGTAATCAACTTAGCACATGAATTTTTTGCGTCCAATAAAACGTGAATTGAAAAAGAATGAGAAGTAGGCCGGTTCTGAATATTACTCGACCCCACATGGAAAATTGCTGTGCGTCGATTTTTTTGAACTGTGGCAACCCAGTTTTTGGTCGTAGGTGCCAGTTGCGTTTGAAGTAGGTGCGCGTCACCCAAAAATTATTTAAAACAAAGCACTCGATATTTAAATTAGTGAATTATATTAATTTTATTGTAATTATTTGTGTTTGTCTTGCATTTTAAAATGAAAATTTTCTGGCAACTGGAAATATATATAGTAGCAGCCCTATTGTTATTAATGCAGGTTGGCAGCCACGTTAGGTGGCAACGCCGTTTTTGCAATTGCACAGTGCTGACGTTTGTCAGTCAGAAATAAGCCGAACAAAAAACGAAACAAAAACCTGACAATTAAACTGCGACTGAGGCTCATACAGACAACTTCAAGGATTCAACGGAAAAGCCCCACATCCGGCTAACAATCCGTTAACGGGTGTTACATCTACCTGAACATAAACTCGTTGTCCCTGCTGGCTGCCAGTCCACCTGATTGTGATTATAATTGCGACTCCTGCGTTTGTTGTCAATCAACCAAGTATAATGTTAACATCACGGTGCCGTTGCACCTTCTTGGGGCTGCTGCTGCTATTTTTGGGTGCCTGCGAAGCATTTTACCTACCTGGTCTCGCACCGGTTAACTTTTGCAAGAAATCAGATGTGTCAACTACTTGCAAGGTAAGTCTATTGCTCATATGTATGTATGAGTGTTTATAGTAATTGGCTTTGTGTACTATTGTTCCAACAACGGAAGCAGTGATAAGCGCCTTGCCCGCCTGCTTGGTGATATTGCTTTGTGGTATGTTGTGTTAGGTGGCGTATGCTGACGTTGATCGTTTTGTTTTAAGACTTGCGTATCTGCAGATGTGTATGTGTACATACATATGTATATGTGTGAGTAAATTAGCTCAGTGGGGTTTGTGGATCGCGTTTAGATCTCCAATATTTGTTCTCTACATTTGATCAGTTGATTAGAAATATCAGAACTGTTAATTGTCACATTTTTATCTTGAGCAAAAAGTCTGCGTTCCTTAGAATCCCTATTAAGTTGTGTACATAAAGATTAGATTCTATCATGCAATAATGCGATATATAAACATATCAATGTGAGTTAGCAGTTCAGCTGCAGAACTAATTGTGTTACTTAACTTATACAACAAGTAAAATGAACCATTCATTTTATTACAATAATACCCCAACGAACAAGAAAAATAGTAGCAATTAAGTAATTGATAATTTTTTGTTGTCGATAACGATATAATTTTCTTTTAACGTGTTTTAGTCGGATGTTATTTTGTACGTTAACCGCTTGAATACCGAGGAATCAGTTATACCCTATGAGTACCATCACTTTGACTTCTGTTTGGGAAAGGAGGAGAACTCGCCGGTTGAGAATCTGGGACAAGTGGTGTTTGGCGAGCGTATACGGCCGGGTCCCTACCACATACAGTTTATGGAAGATGTGGAATGCGCTGTGGTAAGTTCATAAAAATATATGCACACAATAAATATAACTGTTTGTATTTGAAAGGCTTGTAGCAAAAATTATACCGGCGGCATTGGTGACAGCGATCGACGTATGATGGTGCTTAAGAAGGGCATCAGTCTCAACTATCAGCATCATTGGATTGTGGATAATATGCCCGTTACCTGGTGCTATCAGCTGGAGACGGGCAAGCAGTATTGCAGCATTGGCTTCCCAATGGGCTGCTTGGTGCGCACCGACGGCGAGGGCTGCCCCATCAATTCCATATACAATCGTCCAATGCACTACTATCCATTCAATCATGTGGATCTGGAGATAACGTATCATAGTGGGCGCTCGCGAGGATTGGGGCATGGGCTTTGGCGGCAGCAGCGGTCGCATCATATCTGTGAAAGTAACACCCAAGTCCCTCACTCATGCCGATCCCAGCAAACCGAACTGTCTGGGCACAGAGCCCCTGGCCATACGCGAGAGTTCACTCAAGGCTGGCGAGACGCAGTCCATCATTTACACGTACAGTGTTAGGTTCGTACAGAACAATGCTGTCAAATGGTCGTCGCGTTGGGATTATATTTTGGAATCGATGCCGCATACGAATATACAATGGTTCTCGATTCTGAATTCGCTGGTCATTGTGCTCTTCCTGAGCGGCATGGTGGCGATGATTATGCTGCGCACATTGCACAAGGATATCGCCAGATACAACCAAATGGACAGCGGCGAGGATGCGCAAGAGGAATTCGGTTGGAAGCTGGTGCACGGTGATGTGTTTCGGCCGCCACGCAAGGGTATGCTCTTGTCCGTATTTCTTGGCTCCGGTGTCCAGGTGCTGGTCATGTCCATGGTCACTTTGGCATTTGCCTGTCTTGGTTTCCTGTCGCCGGCAAATCGTGGCGCCCTGATGACCTGCTCCATGGTATTGTTTGTGTCGCTGGGAACGCCTGCCGGCTATGTTTCGGCCAGAGTCTACAAGAGCTTTGGCGGCGTCAAATGGAAGAGCAACGTCATCCTTACTTCCATTGTGTGCCCAGGGTGAGTTTTAATCTAGAATAGTTTTTTAAAACAATTGCTTACTTTTTATTTGTTTAGAGTCGTCTTCTCGCTGTTCTTCGTCATGAATCTTGTGCTCTGGGGTGAGAGCAGCTCAGGCGCTGTGCCATTTAGCACACTGGTTGCCTTGTTGGCGTTGTGGTTTTGTGTTTCCGTGCCCTTGACCTTTGTTGGTGCCTACTTTGGTTTTCGCAAGCGCGTAAGTTGTATTTAAAAATAC
Source organism: Scaptomyza hsui (assembly GCA_018152825.1). NCBI lineage: Eukaryota > Metazoa > Arthropoda > Insecta > Diptera > Drosophilidae > Scaptomyza > Scaptomyza hsui. The sequence goes on from JAECXO010000025.1 coordinate 2,446,462, forward strand.
ATTTAACATTTGATTTCACTGCAATTTGCATGTTGTTCTGCAGGCTTTGGAGCATCCGGTGCGTACCAATCAAATACCACGCCAGATACCCGATCAATCCATCTATACGCAACCAATTCCGGGCATTGTTATGGGCGGCGTTTTACCATTCGGCTGCATCTTTATCCAGTTGTTCTTTATACTGAGTTCGCTGTGGTCAAATCAGATGTACTATATGTTTGGATTCCTGTTTCTCGTATTCCTTATACTGATCATCACATGCTCGGAGACAACGATCTTGCTATGCTATTTCCATCTATGCGCGGAAGACTATCATTGGTGGTGGCGATCATTTCTCACTTCCGGCTTCACAGCCGTCTATTTATTCATCTATTGTTGCCACTACTTTGTCACCAAGCTATCGATTAAGGACAGTGCATCGACGTTCCTCTACTTTGGATATACGGCCATTATGGTATTCCTGTTCTTCTTGCTAACCGGCACCATTGGATTCTTTGCGTGCTTCTGGTTTATACGCAAAATCTATAGCGTTGTCAAGGTGGATTAGGCTCAGCACCATGCATCACGTATTTATACAGTGTGTGTGTGTGTGTGTGCGTGTGTGTGAATGACCGACCGTGTGTTTTGTATGTGTAGCCACAATTTACACTTAAGCCTAATGTGTGTGATTTCTGCGCTGTGCGTGAAGCAGCCGGTTTTCTGTTTACTATAATGAACTTATTAATATGCAAATACTACATAAATATGTATGTATATTTACATATATAGATATATACATATGTGAGTACGTAGTTGTACCGATGCGCGCAATAATGTTAAGTGAAAAAAAAAGAAAGTACGAGAAAGGGTGAAAATTAATTGGGTAGTTGACTTGTTTCAAAAACAATCTATTAAATTTTTTGGCAAGAAATTTAATCTTTCAATTTAACGTCCAATTCGCGATATGCATATATATACATTTCCAATACAAAGAAAATTTAAATAATAATCATAAATAAATAACGCTATTATTATTATTATTATTATGTTTTTAGCCTGAACTCCACATTTCCTGCAAATAATGTACTGATTTGTAATTTGAAGTACTTTCCGTTCTTGTGTTATCATTAAATCAGAGCCATCGAATCGCTTATAATTGAGGCTTAGATTGCAAAAACATTAAATTGATTCATGTGTATTATTTCAAAATATGTACTCTAGTTTAAACTAATTAAAACTAACTTGAAACTAACAAAAATAAATTAAAAACCTACCAAAAACTTAAAAACAAAAAAAAAATGAGCGCCCTCTGGCGCAGTATTTTAATCAAGGGTTGCAACCCTCTTTACTGCAGTTTTACAGTTTTGTGGCTTCAGCTGAAAGTGTGCAAAAATTGTTTTCACAAAAATTGCATGTTCAAAAAAACAGAAAAAGTTTAAATGACAAGCCAAATTGTGGATAGTGAAGATGAATACGATGAGTTATCGGAGTTGCGACAACGAAACAAGCCCGAAACGCAGCAATCCGTGGATGTTAGTAAAACCAAAGGATAACGTTTCAAAAAATTAAATATATGTAGTTGTATCTCTTGTGCTTTTAGGAGGCCTTTGATTTGGATGATCTGCTGCCAGTCATTGGAGAGTTTGGAAAATATCAAAAGCTGCTCGTCTTTGGCATTTGTCTTCCCGCTTGTATACCATGCGGATTTTGTGCCTTCAATCAACTCTTCATGGCCGACACGCCCAATGACTATTGGTGCCGTGTTCCGGAGCTGCTGGACATGGATCTCGAGCAGCGCAAGTATTTGTCCCTACCCAAGGAACAGGTAAGCAATTATTTATATAAAATGTACTTCCTTAAAACTTATCTTTTTTGTAGGAAAACGATGAGCTGGTTTATAGTAAATGCTTTATGTACGGCGTCAATTGGACGCAGTTGCTCGAATCTTTGGATACTATTGTTGATATGGCTGGCAATGATGTCACCTTACTGGAGCCAAACAGCAGCTGGCCTGTTGTTAAGTGCAGCCAGGGCTGGGAGTACAATACGAGCAGTGTCTGGTCCTCGATTGTGATCGATGTGATTAAAAGCCCGACCAAAAGCTTCAATTGTAACCACATTAAGCCACCATTTAGAGCAGCTCTTTTTTCAATCTCATTTCCTCTCACACGACATTTTCTGCTCACAGCCCCATTGAAACTGAACTTTTCACCTAACTGCTGAATCCGTTAACAGTTCGATCTGGTATGCGATCAAGACATATATCCAACCATTGGTCTGGCTGCTCTCAACACTGGCGGACCCGTTGGTGTCTATCTCTTTGGATTGCTCAATGATAGAGCTGGACGCAGACTCTCCTATTTCACTTGCCTGGCCACACTACTCGCGGGCAGTTTGATGACCTCACTGAGCACAGATTTTTGGACATGGGCTGGCAGTCGTGTTGTCGTTGGATTGACTATACCGGCTGTATATCAAATACCCTTTATCATCTGTGGGTATCTAATTTATCAATGAAGTGTTCTAATTTATTTTGTATTTTGTTTTTGTAGCTCTGGAACTAGTTGGCGAGAAGTATCGTTCGTTTGTGACCGTGATGACCTGCACCTTTTATACTTCGAGCATAATGCTGCTGTCCTTGGTGTGCTATCTGGAGCGGGATTGGGTGCGCCTATCCTACTACACATCGCTTCCATTTTACCTGTACTTTCTGTACATATTTATCATGCCGGAATCGCCGCGCTGGCTTCTGATGCGTGGTCGCTTGGAGGAGGCCTTGAAAATCCTGGAGCGTATGGCGCGCGTCAATGGACGACAATTTCCGGAGGCAGTGCACAGTAAACTGGAGGCGCAAATCTTGCGGGACAAACTGAAGAAGCAAAAGAAGAAGGTGGCGAATGTGGGTCTCCAAGATCTCTGTCGTACGCCCAACATGCGTTTAAAAACGATCCTGATTACACTCAGTTGGTTTGCCAACGAGACGGTCTATCTGGGACTCAGCTATTATGGTCCATCGCTGGGCACCAATCAGTATGTTAGCTTCTTCTTATCGGCCGTCGTGGAGCTGCCAAGCTATCTTTGTTGCTGGTATTTCATGGACACATGGGGACGTCGTTGGCCACTCAGCTTATCAATGATCTTGGGGTAAATATATTTAGGGTATTCAGTAGCTATGATATATGTGTTAAGTAATAAGTTGATATTTGAAAGCTTTACAACAAACACACAGAACCATTATCATCTTATATGTTATATTGGTATATCTCGTTTTTCGAGATTATTGATCTAATGAAATAAGCCAGTTAATTTTAAATTAATTAATTTTACACACAAATAATTTTCTTGGAAACCCTTCTCTTATCATTCTGATCAAAAACACAAATCAAATTGTTTTTCAGTCAGTTTAGTTTAGTATTTTAGTTGCCTAATACAAAATAGTTGCTCATTGCAATTGCAAATGTCATCGAACTGACTTGTCACAAATACGACAAATACACTAGCTACAGTGTAATATATATAACACATATCACATATATCATAGCTACTGAATACCCTAAATGTGGTTAGCTAATGAAATATTAAATTTATTTGTATCTTTTTTCAATCCATTCCAGCGGCGTTGCTTGCATCATAACTGTAATGCTACCCGATGATGCTGTAGAGGAGACATTGATACTCTATCTTATATCCAAGGCACTGCTATCGGCATCCTTTTTAATTATTTATCCCTTTGCTGGCGAGCTGTATCCAACACAAGTTCGAGGCATTGGCATTGGCGCCTCCAGCTATATTGGTGGATTGGGTCTGATTGTGATACCATTTGTCACCTATCTGGGCAAGGAGAATCTTAAATTGCCCCTGGTGATTATGGGCTTTGTGTCCATGTTGGGCGGCATGACCGGCTTGCGTTTGCCGGAAACGTTGCATCATCGCCTGCCACAAACGATTGAGGAAGGCGAAGAGTTTGGCAAGAATTGGCAGTTCAAGGATTGTTTTCGCTGCAAGCCGCAACCGTCAGTAAACAGATTAACTAAATCGTTTGTTATTTATCATTCATTATGCTTGCAGCGATGCTCAATCTCCACCAGCTTCGTATGAGAATTTGGATGTGTTGGGTGGCTCCTCAAACACCGCCTCCGAGGTGGAGTTGGAGCTGCGAGACAGTCGCGGTCAAAGGCAAAAGCCCAGCATTGATGAGAGCACACCACTGGGAATGGGTGGAAGTAGTGGAAGCGCCGGTCGTCCACATCGCAGTTCAATGAAGCGCTTGGTGCGCCAAATGAGCGTTATGGATACACAAAAAACACATGATGGCACCATGCAGCTAACTCATTGGATTTAGTGGAACATATTAAACAAAAGTAAAGAACATAGCACGAATATTGTATTATCAAGTTCACTATAAAACTATTCTGTATAACAAATACATAATCCCAAAATGTTATTTAATATATCCAACGAAAAAGTTTGTTAAGCAATAGCTTCAACTTCAATTTACCCTTTTTGTATTCATATCCGGTTATAAATATACTGGTATATATAATTGTAGTTGTATAGCATTTGTCATGATATATGTCTAACTAACTGTACAACCGATTTCTCATTATAGTCGCATTGTTTTGTTGTGTTTTTTTTTTTGCAGTTGATTCAAGTTTGATTTATGCATTTATGCAATCAATTATGCACTTAATTGCTGCCAAACAAAAACAAACACAAAATTGTTTATTACCTGATTCGATTTGAGGAATGAAAATTGCCTGCAGCTGTCAACTGCGATAGGAAGCATTAAAATACATATATATATTATATATGTATTAAATATTATATTGTGTAGTTCTGAATTTCTTTGCATTTAATTATAGTTTTTTTTTCTTTCCACAACAATGAAGCATTGAAAATTTTCTGTGTAGTGAGAGCCGAAAGTATGTGTGAAAAGTCAGGTCAGGATAATTGCTCGATATTGTGCCTGCACGAGGATATAATACGCCATATATTCAACTATATACCACGGCTAAGCGACAAGGTGCGTTTAGCGTATGTGGCAACCAAATTCCGAAATGCTTTCGACAGCTGGGCCCGGTCTCAAAAAAATCACACATTGAGTGCACAGGATGTGGAGGAGATGTCGCTGCCCGATATCATTGTATTCTTTAAGGTGGCAGGACCTTTCATTACCATACTGATGGTCGACAGCGCTTCGTTTGAGAAGGAATCCCTGATAGTCGAATTTGTCACAGAGTATTGCAGGAACTTGGAAGTGATCAACTTTAGCAATGTGACAGATGAGTTCCGCTTTGGACAATTGTTGTCCAGATTGACGAACCTGCGACGCGTTAGCATCCATTGCCGCGAAGTTGAGGATGTGTTGCGCTTGGATCTGGAGCAAAACCAGGAGCTGGAGACCTTTGAGCTCATCAATGGTTGCTACACGGGTAAGTTCATCAAAAACTAACCTGCAAAAAGAGATACATAATATCGAAATTTCGTTAGGCAAACATTTGTGCGGTTTTCCCAAACTGCAGACTCTGATACTCCGTGATTGTTTGCTCTGGAACTCGGGTGAGCTGGGCATAACGCTGAAAAGGTTGCGTGTCCTTGTGATGGAAGGTTGTTGCTTTGATGTTATGAATCAATCGCTGTATGAGAAGATTGCCAGCTGTTGTATGCAACTGGAGGATTTGACCTTCTCGAATTGTGATGTCCATTTCGAGATGATTGCCCATTTGGTGAACCTGAAACGCTGTACGCTCAAGACCTATATATCATCCTCCAATGAGCTCAACTTGGAGTTCCTCGCAACGCTCGCCGAGCAGCGGGGCAACAAGCTCGAGTATCTGAATCTAACTGGACAGTTTGAGATTAGTAATCAGCATGCAACATGCCTGGGACAATTGAGCACTCTATTGGAACTGCAGCTGTGCGACAACGATGTCCTGGAGGATGCACACTTAATGCTATTCACAGATCTACCGCTGTTAAGGCTGTTGGTCTTGTCCTGGTGTGGTCGCATCACAGACCTGGGACTCATTGCTGTGATCAAGATGTGTCCCCAGCTAAATCGCATGGATATTGATCATTGTATTGAAGTCACTGATAACTTAGTCCTCAAGGCCATCGATTGCTGTGACAAGGCATCGGGTCGTTCAATGTTATTAAATGTCTCATTCACAAGGATCAAAGCCGAGGTGCTCGAGGTGCGTATTCAACACGATTGTAATAGTTACAGGGTATTCATTTTTTTACTGCACACAGCATCCCAGCTATCTAAAGCAAAACCAAGTCAAGCTGAACTTTACGAATGTGTTGCTCTGAGTTATTGGGAAGGAAGTAGTTGAACACGCACACAATGCTCCATTATAGATCGATATCACATCTAATAATTAAGCAAAAAATAAATAAAATGTGTGTATGTAAAAGAAATAAACCTCGATTCAATGCGATTCGATTCAAGTTGCAATAAATTTGCGCATTCAATTGTTGCTTGAACTTTTGCCGATGTTGTTGCTTGTTGTTGTTGGATGATGTCTGTGTTAGCCAGCAGGAAGCCCAGTTAGCACAGTTTGAGCCAACAACAATTAGAGCTCACCTATGGTCAGAGATGCTTGTTTAGTCATCCGAACAATCACAATTGCTAACTGACCTCGACTCGACTCGACTCGATTCGGTCTCCTTAAATAGCGATCGCTGTGACTTAGTTGTAGTACTGTACTACAGTAGTAACCCATTGACATGGCAATATACATACATACATACATACACAGATGTACTCATGTAAATAAATCACCTTGACATGTTCAGGTGTCTTTCTGGTGTCTTTCTAGTCTCTCTGCTATTGACTAATTATGTATATGTGTATATGTGTATGTGTGTCAGTGCTGCCAATTTAGCTATTTCCCCGCTAGATCTAGCGGGCTGCAATTGGCAAATGCGGGATAAATTGTAAAATAGCGGCTAGCGGGAGTTATAGCATTTTCCTATTTTCTATGTTTTACATTGCAACATTTGAATGGCAAAAAACATCGATAAGCCAAAAGAGCATTAAATTTGATCGTTTTTAACCCTCCGTTTACCGCATGGGTCCAGCCAGACCCATTTCATTATCAACTTAAATTTTAACATACACTTCCAATTGCGCAAATCGACTGAAATTTTCAGACTTTTCCTAAATATTTGTTTTCTTCCAAATGCAAAAAGAAATTCCTGGATTCATGCCATACAAGGATAAAATTTCTATATTTCGGTTATTGAAACTTGCGGTAAACGGAGGGTTAACTATGAAATCAATTGATACGAGTTTTATACCATCACTAGCGAGTTATTTCACAATTTATAAGTGTAAGTGTAAAGGTGTAAGTGATGGGAAATGCTATGGCAAATCTAGCATTAATGCAAAACTTTCGGATTTGCACGCAAATGCTTCTTTAGTTATTTTTCTGGCTATTTCTAGCTTTTTTCAAAGGCTAGTTTAGCTTAGAGCTGGCAGCACTGATGTGTGTTGACATTATCTATGGATGATCGCATTCCTTCGCCATGTGAAGCAATTCAGATTTGTAATTGTTCTTCGATCTTCATACTCACAATCCCAAAATGCATTGAGCTGTTGTGGAATTTTTGTGGGAGCACACCTCAATTTTTTTTTTAAATCTAAACTCCAGATGTCGATGGTTAGTGAAGAAGACTATTAAAAAGTGAGTGTAATGCTTGTTTTTAATTTCTAACATAATACATTTAAATAGTTAATAGGCACCACGAATTATAATCACTAAAATATGCATTTATGTTTATTAAAGTTTTCTGTTTGACACGACATCTTCATGTAGTTTGTGTCTAGTAGATGATCATAGTAACTAATAATTCAGCATGTTAATTTAACACTACACACCCTTATTCTAATAATAACAACAACAACAGACATGATTTTTTTGGGCTAAGCTTGGTTTAATTCTAACGCTAACGGAACTTCCACACAGTGGTTGACTTCAAGCAAATAGTTATTAAAATTGACTTGGAAATATAATAGCAGTAGTTCTCATATTGTGTTAATGAACTAGTTCATTTTTTTTTCTTTTCTTGTAAATTGCCAAAAAATGTCCTTTTGGGATATTAAGAATTGCAAAGCAATCGTTCGTAGTTCTCATTTTATACTTGTATTAATGAACTAGTTCATTTTAGTTTTCTTTTCTTGTAAATTGCCCAAAAAAAGTCCTTTTGGGATATTAAGAATTGCAAAGCAATCGTTTTTAGTTGGAACTTTACCGAACTGCAACTCCAATTGCAATTGCAACTTTAACGTTCCCCCATCATCATCATTATGATCATCAACAGCATCATTGGCACCATCATTTTTTTTATTTATTTTTTTTTTCTGTCTGTGTGTTGTGTTGTTGTTGTTGTTGGTTGCCAAGTGGCATTTGGTGAAGACGTGTGCAGGCTTGTCAAGGTGCCGTGCCAAGTCAAACTGAAGCTGAAGCTGAAGCTAAAACTATAAGGCTATATTGTGGATGATGCTGAGCGGATCTTTGGAAGCTGCATAGTATGTATGTAGCTGTCTTCAGTTTGACAAACCCGTTGGCTTAACAATTGCATGTTGCTGTTGTTGTTTTTGTTGTTGCTGCCTTTCAATTGTTGACCGCGGTGCATGTCGTCTGGCTTTGTGGCTAGTGGTGTCTGCTGCTGGCTGCTGCTGGTAAATTACACGCAACTATCAGTTGATACAAATCTATACAATTTTTAGTATAGTATAAAGACGTAATCGTGCCGAGCCGAGTCTCTCTCGTTCTTAATGCTTCACATTCAATGTCCATAAATAATCTGCCGAGAGACTTCGAAGTTCGAACAACACATAACACATATTGCTTTAAGCATGAGAAGACGGGACAGGTCGAGGTCAAGACAGACCGCAGAGTCTACAATAGAGAGCATAGACGAAAGAACTAAGAACTAAGCTAAGCAGCTGTCCAAGCACCAAGCAGCGCCACGGGTGCGAAAATAGCTTTAGATTACCTGCTTGCTTGTTAGTCTCTGCTTAGAATCTGCTTGGATGTTTGCCGGCTTTGGTTTTTTGCAATTAAAAAACGGTGCAAACATGTTTTCTGTTCCTTATAAATGGCAGAATACTTTATTTACTTTTTATTGAATTATTTAATAAAGATTTCAAGGCAGTTTAGTTACTTGATTTGTTTTGCCTCTATTAAAAGAATTGAAGAATAAAATATCTAGTCCTTTTATCCCTAAAAGTATACTTTAAATTTATGAATATGTCCACCACAAACATTTCCGATTTACAAGAACAAGTTTAAATGCAATTCCCAATTAGATATTCAAAATGCAAAACTATTTTTGAGCTGCATTAAAAAGCAACCTGCACGTGCCGTTATCCTTTGGTTATTTTTACACAAACACACAAAGTAATGACATCATCGTCAGCAGGCGGTTTTAAAGTAAAAAAAAAAAAAAAAGGAGGCCCACGCATGCACCGCGTGGATGTGACGTCAATGCGAAAGGGATGGCTACACAGAGGTACAGCTGCTCTCAATTGAAGCAGTCGAGCAGGTGTCGGCCAGCTGTGACGTCACATGCAAAGAGACAATGCTAGCAATGCGGAGAGCTGAGAGCGAGAGCAGCAACAGCGACGTCATCGACGCACGTGCAGCGAGAGAAAGAGAGAGAGAGAGACGCTGACGTCGCCAAAACCCTCCATTGCCGGCCGGCGTTTTGTCTACGCCTCTACATCTCTACATCTCCCTCACCCCCCTCTCTTTCACTATGCGCACACTCTCTTTCTTTCTTTCTTTCTCGCACACACAAACGCCAGATGTGCGCTTGGCAGTTTTCATTCATGTCGCGAGCAGAGTTTCAGCTCTCTCTCTCTCTCTCTGTCTCTATCTCTCTGTCCATATGTCCATGTTGATGACGTCTTTGTTTATTGATTTTCTCTCGCGTGTACGCTTCAATGACGTCACTGCGTGTGCGACCAAAAGCGAAACCAAAGTCAAAGCCAAACGAGCCGGAAAAAAAGCGTTGCGCTATATTTAATCGCACGCTAATTATCGCTGGGAAAATTGATAATCGTGTGTAGTGGGCGTAGTAGGTATATATTACATACGGTACTCTGAGTATATAGTATTAATTATGCTAAAACCATTAAGGATAATGTATGCTATCGATTTATGAAACTGATGATTTTAATCACTTGCAGTTAATTCAATGTCAATATTGACTTTTGCTTACTTTTGCACGCTACTTTACGTTACGTAACGTTTAACGTAAGTTGAGGTCAAAGACACACAGAAAAGTTTTGTTGACGCTTTTTCGACGTCATGCTTGTCAGATACATCAACGTCGTTCTACGCATGTATTTTATGGGGCAGGATGACAGATAACAGGATACATAGAAACAAACGCGTGCTTACATAATAAACACACAGACAAGCTGGGGGTACGTATTTTGTTTGCGTTTGCGTTTGCATTTTTCTGTTTGGCATTAGAGCACAGGTGAACGGAAATACGTATTAAATAATAATGCGGCTTGCGGCTATACCTCCAAAAGTGGGAGTAAGCAAGAAGACGCTCTCAATGTTATAATACGTAGGAAAAGTTTCCACGCGTACACGTGATATTATGAATTGCATAAAATACTTGAGAGTCGTCAAATTGTTGCATTACAAAACAACCAATACATGTATATATATATGTATATATACAGGCTAATGACAATAATTCGCCACAAAATGCACCTGCAGGCAACGCAAGTCCAAAATTAGCATAGGATGTTATGGGTGTCTTGGCTGGGATAATGGATAGGTGGGTCATCGATAAAATGGGCATGTCTAGCTCAGGTCCGGGGAAGAAACAACAATATAAAGAGTAAAGCCAAGCGAAGCAAACCAAACTAAAAACCAAAACTAAAACCAAAGCGTTGCAAAGCAGAGGTAAAGGGTTGGCCACAAAAAAAAAACAACACCAAATGCAATTTATGCAAATGATTCAAAAGGCGCCGTCACAAATGCGCCATACAACAACAACAACAACAACAACAACAGCAACAACAAAACGCAAAGTGCCGCTTGCTAATTGAAATTTGGCAAAACGCGACAGACAGACAGAGAGAGAGAGACAGAAAATCAAAGCCTAAATAGCAATCAAAAAGAGCTAAAATTCCTTAAATTAAACTCACGAACTTTGAGCAACGATGCGAAAACGATACATGCATTAAGCCAGCAGCTAAACAAAAACAAAACAACAACAACAACAACTAAACAGACGTAGCAAAACGAAGTAAATTTGGCGCAGCACATTTAGAATATCATCACAAAAGCGAAAGAAAAGGCAGTGGCAGCCAAAGCAACAAAAGGAAGGAGTGCCCAAAAAAAAAAAAAACACACTAAAAACAAAAAAAAAGCAACAACAACAAACTATTCGGCTTTGGCTTTGGCTTGGCATGTCATGCTTAATACAGCCAATAAAACCAACAACAACAGCAACAACAGCAACAGCAACTATACACATCTTGGAAGCGACTCCAACGCTTGTCTATGCATGCACTTTTTGGGGCCACGAGCGGGTCAGCAAACAGCAACACCAACAACATCAGAAGCGCACCACTAAAATAAATACAACAACAACAACAACAATATGCATGGCCCCCAGACCAGTTCCACTTGCGTCGCTCCCAAAAAATTCAACTTGTATTAATACACACACACACACACACACAAACATGATGCACAACTAAGGTGAACTGAAGGCAGAGCCCATGTTAGAGCGCAGCGGCAAATGCATTATGGGAACAAAACACGAAAAAATCGTATCGTAGCGAAATCGAAAGGAAGAGCAGCCAGCCCTCTGCGACCAAGTCGGCTGACCGACGATCTCACGTTTGTCTTGAGAGACTCGGAGACTCGGAGACTCAGACATATACGCTAACAACAGTTAGAAAACGTGGCTTGGAATCTGTCTAAAAATAGCCACAACGAATGCACACAGCACACAAGCACGATCTTGCAAAAAAAAAAAAAACAAACAAAAACGATACGAACGAAAACGAAACGAAACGAAAACGTTACCAGCCTCACCTACTTCTCTACTACTATAGTAAGATGCCTACGCCTCAAACTGGAAATCAAACACTGCTCAAGCCGAAGCCGAAGCCGACTCTCACTCTCACTCTCCCACTCAATTCAGTCTCTCATAGAGGATTGATTGTGAGCCGAGCTTCGAGTATGTGTGTATGTATGTGTGCCCACTTGTTGCTTTCAGTTTCGGTTTTGCCGTTACTTGTTTGCCTGCTCGTGAGCTTATGAGTGGTGTCAATGGTAAAGTGCATTAATATTGCTAATTAATATAATTACAACAGTCGTAGTTAATGCGCGATCATTAATATGCATAATCTTTTAAGTGTAGAACTTATAAAATGTTTAAGGCGTAACTATAATTGTGATGTTTCACACGATGCAAATAAATTAACTTCAATTTGATCGCTCAATATTAATTGAGACACTTGTCAGATCACTTACAAGAGTGGGTGGGGATTTTAGCTAGTTTCACAACCATTTCTTATTTTAAGGGAAATAAGTGATCATTAATGGGAAATAAGGGATTTATAAGTAACTAATGAATGTAATTGAAAATTGATTTATGGTAAAAAAAAGAACTATTGAGTATGTGTATTCTATAATAAGCTTTTAAGGCCTTTCATACTTAATATGCAAGTAATTGTTTAATTGTAAATCACTTTTAGCTCCACTTTGAGCATTATGCAAAGGCAAAGCCAGATAGCATATAAACACATACATATGTATAAAATATATATAGGCCTAAACATTTGGCCGAAAGGAGAGCCCCTTGCCGGTATACGTATACATATATATGTATATGTATATGTATGAAACCGCAAGCCGGCTCTTTTTCTGTTTGTTAAGGATGATGAAGTCGATGTGGGCGTGTGTGTTCAGAGAGAGAGAGAGAGAGAGAGAAAGAGAGGAAGAGAGAACACTTCAGGTGAATAAAATCAATGGCCATTATTGTTGTTGTTGTTGTCACCTGCACGTAGCCATTTAACAAGCGAGAGATAGAGCGAGAGAGCGAGCCTTTTAATGACGCAAATTATTTCCGTCTTCGCTTTCATGCGACGCGTCGTCGTCGTTGAGCAGAGCTGTCGCTGCCCATCTTTCTGAGTGCGTATGTATGTACATATATGTATATGGAAGTGTGAGCAGCGCAGGCGCTCTAACAACGACGTCATCGATTTTTGTCGCTTGTTGTTGTTGTTGTTGTGCGCCTCCCAGCTCCTGCTGTGAGTGAGAGCATGAGTTGATGATGGTTCGGGAATGACGTAATAGCGCTTACACTTTAGCTTTACCCACAAAGAAAAGCCGAGCGCACAAGGTAGGTCGTGTGCTCGCTCTGCTGCAGCCGAAACATACATACACAGCAATAGAGACAGACACAAATAGAGACCAGCTGGCCGATTGCGCCTCGGTTTTTGGTTGGGGTTTGCGGTTAGGTTAGGTTCGGTTCGGTTCGTTTCGATTCGGTCTGTCTGTCTGTGTGCTCCTCCGTTTGGATATAGTCGCGTGTAACCGTAAAGAGAAGTTCAGTCGCGTCACAGACGCCGCATTGTTAACAACTTAATTCGCTAAAACACAAATATCAGCTCACAAGCAACAACAGTTAATCTAACAAGAATATATACATATATCAATATAACGGCACTTTCTTCAATACAATTCGAATCGTATGTAATTAATTCGCGTACAGTATTAAAACAATAATAATTATAACAGTTTTGAGTGTGTTAAGAATTCTTGTTTCCAATTGTTGCAACAAGTTGTCTCTCTCTCCCTCTCTCTGTCTGTCTCTAGTCCAATGCGGAAACGGAAGCCGACATTGTGAACGCGTCGTATGCGTAATCTAAGTTTTTGAGTAAAAACACCGTTTAACATTTTGTCGCACTTCTAGGCGATGTGAACTAATTGCAGCATAAATAAAATCAATTATACATTTATTCAGTTGACAATTTGTTGTTGTTGTCTGCAGGCAAACAGTGCCACAGTTACTACACACACACACACACACACACACACACACACACACACACGTGAGTAAGTCATTACGTCGTCAAGAAATTGCTTACGTCGTCGGTGGAAACTGCGCAAACGCTAAAAAAAATTTGTGTGCTAGGAGGAGAAAGCAGCGCCTCCTGCTGCAAGTTCAAGTCTAAGGACATACTAAAATAAGCAAGGACACACGCCGAGTCGCGAGTGCAATACAAAAACAACAACAACAACAACAACAAACAAACAAAGTGAATAAACGACTAAAAAGAAACAAAAAAGAAGGAACTTCGGGCTGGATTTCCAAAACGTTGCCGTGCGCCACACAGGTGTTTATTATATGTTGTTGCCCCTTGTCAATGTTGTCATATTGTATGTTTATCATCATTATCATTATCATTATCATTGTCATCATTATTAAGTATAATGCGCGATCGTCTTGCCTCCCTGATTGTGGTGAAGCAAGAAGCGACGCCGTCGCTAAGTTGCAACAACACTCAAAATGATCTAATGCTGCCACTGCCACAGCAGCAGCAACTGCAACAATTGCAACAATTGCCGGCCATCAAGTGCGAATCCTCGTTGCATTATGCATTTCCTTCATCCTACGACGATGCATCAAGCAACATCTACTACGAAATCAATAACAATTCATGCTACAGACAGAATCTAAATGTTGCCACAACACCAGCAACAACAGCAGCAGCAGCAGCAGCAGCAGCTTTTCCGCCTGTTATCTATCCCTGCCGTAATCTATTTCCCGACGGCTGTCATATTGGACACGCGAGCTGCTCCGTCGTCTCCTCCACATCCGTTTCCGGCTTATCCTGCCAACAGCAAGAGCAGTTAGCCAGTTGGCGCAGCAATGGAATACACACGTGTATGTATATAACAACAACAACAAAACACACAACTACAACAACTACAACAACTTTGGTGATGGTTTTCTAATTGCTAGTTGCACACCGTTGCGTATGCGCAATATTACGCATTGCCAAATCCTCAGTGTGTATAAGAAGAAGCAGCAGAAGAAATATAAAAAAAAAACGCATAAACAATGACGACATCAATTTGGCATCAAAAAAGGCGTAGTGAAATATTTAGCAAATAAATAATACAAAAATATATGAGTTTAGTCGTACGTTTCGTATACGTTTATCACACATACCACATGTTTGCCAGCGTCAGCAGACGGCGAAGAAGAGCAGCAAACAGAGGCAGAGCGCGACACACACACACACACACACACACAGAAACAGTTAGGGTCTGACGCAAAATGATTTATAAACTGTATGTGTATAATAAACATGACTTGTCATACACACAAAACGGTGGTAAACATACAAACGGACAAATGGACAACTGCACTTTTATTAATACAAAAAGAAGTGTAGAAAATGCACAAGTACAGTTTTACTAAATTGAAATCATTTGCGCTTGTCAGATCACTAAAACAAATAGTGTATTGAGGATTTTAGCTAGTTTCACAACCTCTTTCTTATCAAAAAGGGAAATTCAGGTATTTATTATGGGAAATTAGGGATTTATGTAGATCAAATTCAAAGAGTTTAGTTTTCATTGTTGCTCAATATATTGGAAGCGACATAAGTATATTTAAAATAGCCATGCAATTGAATAGATTTTTCTACTATATATCCATTCGTAATAAAGTAGATGAAGAGAGAGAAACAAACAAAACAAAAACAGATGACAAACCATGACGCCAGCGAAGACTTTTAGCCAAATGTAAAGCGTTACGGTTAAAACACGGGACACACACGCGTGCAGCAGCATGGGGCACGTCATTGTCATCATCATTATATCATCATCATCATCACATTGTCGGCCCCTAAAACGAATCGTTTTGAACTTGAACCCTCCCCGTGCCTTTCTAATTCTCTAACAGTTCTCTTGGTTCTCTCAGACGGCGCATTTTGAGAAAGTGATTCAAATGCGTCAGAAGTGCACAGACATTAAATAATGTATATATCTTGTTTATTTGTGAACCACGTGTTGATGACGTTGCCACATTCAACGTATGAGATTGCATTTTATATATTTATATATATATGATGTGTAAAAAATAATCAAGAGTCATTATTATTTCTTGTATTTGACTATTTGTAGCCGACAGCTAATTTCGTTTCGGTTTTGATTTTATTTCTCTCTTTTGGCGTGTGAAATTTGTTGCTTGTTTTTATTTGAAACAAACGGAGAAAAAATATACGCATCTTTGTATACCCTTAATGTATCTTAAAGTTTCTCAAACAAACAAAACCACAAATATGACCAACATTTTTTATTGGCTCTGTGGTTTCTTTGCTTATTATAATTATTATTGACGCTGGCCACTACTTAATTATTTGCGTTGATTTATGCGAATTTTTATAAGCAACACACACACAAGAAATCTCAAAAAAATGAGAGATGGATGTCTACCATTGTCTTGGATCGATGCATCATCATCATCATCTGAGTTCAGTTTTATTTGTTTTTGGGGAGGCAACAACAATGGGAAATTGCGAATCAACCTTAATGACGTAATAATTATGGATTGGTTTGCCAGACTTTTTTTTTATTATTTTGTATTCGTTTTGTTTGCCATTAATTGGCGACACTTGAATTTGATTTTTCAATTGGTTCACACGCTTTTAAGAAAAATTACACTGAGAACAAACTATTTACGATACGAATACGGAAAACGTTGCATTGCTCAAATAATTTCTAATTTCGTTTAAAATTAGATGCCGCAAATTTGTTTGCTACTAAGGGAAATTCACAAATAAATACATATATATATAAGTATTTAATTGCCATTAATAGATTTTCTCTTTTCTCAATTCGATTCCGCATTGTTTTGTGTGTGTTTGTGTTTTGATTTCGCTTTCAATTTAATTGCAATTCAATTCCCGAGTGCATTGTCCTCGGATCACACTTTTTCTAGTATGCTAATTGCATGTGTCTGTGTGTGTGTGTGTGTGTGTGTGTGTGTAGAGTTGAAGATGTGATCCTCAGCTGCTGAGAACCAGTCGAGGCCAAAGTAATCGCCATGGGAATGCATTTTGAGGCGTCAACAGGGTTCAACAACAGCAGGTTTTTTTTTTTTTTGTTGCTAATTTTTTTTGGCTATTGGTCAATTTGTGTTGTTGTTGTTGAAACTGATTGGATTGCTTAGTCCGTCCTCGTATCTCTCTTACCTCGTTTTGTTGATAATTTTGCTAAATATTAAGTGTAGAAAAACTAAAAAATAAAAATTGATAGGTTCTGATTAAATTTATATGAAGAAGTTTAAGTTTTTGAATGCTAAAAATGTTTAGCAATCTTCTGACCAGAACCATAAATCTTTGCAGTTTCACAATCATTTTACATGCAATACAAGTTAATGCCAATAAAGTTTTTATGTCTGCGCCAATAGAAATGAGCTAGAAGTAAAGTTGCAAAAAAGTCATACGATAATTTTTTCTTCTAAACATTTTGTTTGCTTGTTTTAGTACAACGATTTTAATTATTTGCAACTGCAATAAGTTGGCAGAAAAATCTTTTAAATAGCTGAAAAGCAGCCGATAACAAGTTGTTGCAGATTTCCCCCCTCCTCTCTCTGTGTGTGTGTGTGTGTGTGTGTGTGTTGTAATGTTTGCGCCCAAAACAACATACAATAAAAATAAATAAAATGTGTTTCCTAATAGCTGTAAGCGGCTTCTGCTTTTCAGCCGTTCTTGTTTGTAGGAAAAATTTGACAAAAAAAAAAACCAAACAAGCAAACACGAAGCGTTACAAATTGTTGTTGTTGTTCTTGCGGTATTTTGCCTCTTCTTCTTCTTCTCATTTTTTTCATATAACTTTTTATTGCACTTGGACATGTGTTGTTTATTTCATGTTTTTTTTTGGCGCCCAACTTGTTTCTTGAAGATTGACAACAATCAAGCGTCAGTCACAACAAAGATCCGAAAAATGTGCTGGGTGACAGCAAAATTGTCGCCTGTAAAAACGTGGCTTATGTATTAATTATAGCCATAGCCTGACCTTTATTAGCGGAGCCAACTAACTATTTTTAATCCACACTATACAAAAAAACAAAAAAAAAACGCATTGCAAGCCCAAAACAAAAACGTGCAAAAATAAATCACAAAAAAAAGAGGGAAATTTGGAAGGGAGAAAAACTACTTCTCGTATTTGATGGCGTAATCTAAGTGCAAAGTGTGTGTGTGTGTGTGTGTATGCGTGTGTGCGTTTCAAAAATAGTCCACAGACGCGTTGTGACGTCATTGAGTATGTGACCAGCTGTAGGTCGGGGTCGCTATCTTGTACATATCACACACACACATAAGGGTGTGTGTGTGTGCTTAACAGCTGCAACAATAACAACGAAATGGAAAAGTTAAACCCCCCGAAGTCACGACTCTCTCTCTCTCTCTCTCTCGCTCTCGCTCTCGCGTTCGTATTTTCTCTTCCGCTGCCTTTCAAGGTCGTTTCGTTGCCTCTCTTTCCCTCGCCCTCTCTTTTGTTTTCTTGATGATTTCACACTTGCCCACAAACCCTAACTCAAACCTAACTGTTTTTTTTCCTTCTTCTTCTTTATCAACACGCCCTCTTTTTACACATGTGAATTTACTTCTCTTTCCTTTTTCTTGTTCTTGATACCCTTTTGGCAAGGCGTATTTAAAGTAACTGTTAAATGGGAGAGGATGCATTTCAATTATTCCTTTAGTTTTTTCTTTCTTAAAACTTAGGGAAGTAAGTTTTCGTATAAATAAATATCTTTTTGTCCTTAAAGAAATTTTTTTATTATTCAATATCAGCTGTTTATTATTTATTATTCTTCAAAAAGAAAATTATAATTGTCTTCTTCAAACCATTGATTATTTTAAGTGTATATATGCAGTAGTATATTACATAAATACACTCTTCCCCCTTCTGGGGCGAGCCCTTCTTAAGTACAGGACAGGAACACAAATCAACGCATCGTTTAATACTACATACATACATATATACGGTATAAAAATAGCTACATATATAAAGCCACACACACACAAACACGCACTTGAAAATTGTGACGTCCTTGGCTTTGACTACACACACACAGACACACACACACACTGAAAATTCACAGCTGGCCAACACATTCCTTTTTTGGTCTCTCATTTACTCGTCCTGCGCAAACATCCGTGATTGGATCGATAAAGCGAGCCCGTAGATTGTTGCCATGTGTCCAAAATAAAACTGATGACGTCAACGAGAAAGCGAGACAGAGCATCTTCTATAAGCGCGTGTGTGTGTGTGTGTGTGTGTGTGTGTTCCTTCCTTCCTCTCTTTTTGCCATCAGCGTGCATTGTCCTGCCTTCACTGCGTATGCGTAATATTGCGCATACCACGTGCTTCCCGCATAATATAAACACAAAGTTATTCCATAAAATAATTGAATGAAGTAATGCTAGAATTTAACGTTGCATAACATCAAATAAGTCAAAAATCGCTAACAACTAGATTGAGCTTAATCGCAACTTTAAAATGGAAGCAACAATGTGACAAGATTGTCAAATAGCAAAAAAAAAAATCAAAATTAAAATAAAGAGATCGCTGGCGATTTAAAACGCGTTCTGAATCATGAAAATATAAGTAAATATTGCATATAATGAATGTGTTAAATACTAACTATTTAACATAATTTGATGCCATTAATTTCAATAAAGTCTGGAGAACAAGACAAAAAGATTTCGATATTAAATGCAGTGCATAAACATGCAAAAAAAGATGTGGATGTGGATGTGGATTAACTTGTCTGTCTCACATCTCTTTTGTTATAATTCAAGTGGTTTCAAGCAAGTTTTGAAACACTTTTTCCCATATCGAAGATATCTTCTTCGGCATAAATATTTTTCTTAGCTTGCGTAACCAAACTTGACACGACTTATGTTCTCATATATAGTTACAACAAGTATCTTAATGGGCCCATTGCTTAATTGAATGTAACTTGCCAAGAAGTAGAAAACATAAATAAATAACAAATACAAACAAACAGCTTGCAAGTTCTGACAGACTGACCAAGCAGATGTTGTGATTGTTGACTGCCAACTAAAAGTAACAATAAATATGTAGCTGCAGATGAACCACCAACAATCTTGTGCCCCAGCTGCACCTTCACTTTTGTGTTTGATTGCATTTGGATGCAACTGGGGGAATCAATATTCCCCGAGGCGATGTTTTTTGCCTTCAACCTACATACTATGTATATAAATTAATTAATACATTCATTAATTGCTAAGGGTATTCTAATTATGCTATAAAATAAAATTGGTATTGGGAAAATTCCCAACACCCATCCTTTGCCAAAAGCATTTGGCAAACCCTAATTTTAAAATGATTCACAGTCAAAACAAAACAAAAGCAAGCCCCCTAAAAGATTGGCCCAGTTTGTTGTTGGATATTCAATTTGTTGAAACCTTTTTGGCTTCTTTGACTTGCCTAGTTAACTGTTGACTTTGCAAATCTCTGTCTATGACAATTGAATGTGGAGTTCGATTAAAAGTTAAATAATGAACGAGATGCTTTGAACTGTGGCAAATTCTTTTGTGTGCTTGCTTGTGGCTTTAACATTGAACTTTTAGTGCAGCCAAACGATAAAGCATATATACAACTCGATTCCCACAGCATCAAATGATTTATGGCTGGAAAAACTAAAAAAAGCAGTATGTAAAAAGGCACAATAAAAAATAAATAAAAGGCATTTTATCGATAGCCGTTTGAAGCATTACGGATCTAACGGATGAAATAAGAACCTTGTTGTGCATTTAACACGCCATGGAAATAAATACACACCTCAGATACCAGCAGCAGCAACAACAATAAAAACGACAACAACAACAGGTTAAAAAAAGCAACACAAAACAAATAAATAAAATGCGATGAATTATGGGGCAAGTTTTCTGTTTCTGTTTCTGTTTCTGCTCTCCTCTTTTCTGCACATCGATCTGCCTGCCAATCAGCATAATTGACTAACTATCAATTGCCGGCAATTGTGCATCGATCAAATGGAGCCGGAGACCTTGTAAAACAGTTTGCCAAAAAGAAAAAAAAAAATAATGCGTGCAAATCTTGGATTAACTCTCTTTGATAGAGAAGATACATTATTGAATTTGATTTCGGTTACGGTTTCAGTTTCAGTTTCGTTTCTCGCGTCCAATTGCCACAATGTTGAACAATTAACATAAATTAAAATTGGTTTACGGCGCAACATTTGCGCGATGACACACTGCAATCCAAGAGACGGACGGACGGACGGACGGACGGACACGTTGGCTCAGATCAGATATGGACGCTGATGAGAGTAAAAGTGGTTTAACCGGTTCGACACCGACTCCGACATCGACTTCGACTTGGACTTGGACGACGCGCGTTTAATTCTATTTCTATAGTTATCGTCTAAAATTTATGACTTCGCCGTCGCAGCGCCAAGCGCTCATCTTAGATTGAAATCTGAATGCTGTTCTAATCGTTCCATAAAAGCGCAAACAAGAAAGAACAGTTAGCTTTTGTATGGCAACAAATAAATACCCTTGCGGGAATTAACGATAAATGTCCCACCAAATGTCCCAATACATAGGACTTTATTGATCAATTGTTCTTTTAGTGGTTCTTTTTATACGATGGCACTAGTTCATTAAGTCATTACAAAGGAATTTGATTAGCTTTTAAATTATATCTGATGACATTATTATATAAAAGCACAATAAAAGCTATAAACACTTGCACATGCGCGGCGCTTGTTAAAGATACTCTACAGCAGAATCTTTAAAAAAAAGAGTTGATTCACACACAGAGAATTTATTTATTTTTTTTAATATGTGTGAATATAAAATCAGGTATAACTCAGATGGAAATAGTTATATTGAGTGGTTTATTACAAGCCTTTTAGTAGAAGATATAGATAGGCAGGGCATCAGAGATTCTATCAAATTTTAAATAAAAAGAATCACTTTTGCTCATTTTGTATGATAACTGTGCATTGTCGTGTTTTTATATTTTATTTTGGTTTTTTTGGTTTTTTTGGTTTTTTGGTGATTTGATTTTCGCTTTCGTTTGTTGTAGTAGAAGTATATAAGTATTATGCGCTTACCAGTTTGAATGCCGCTAATGCGCTGAGCAAATAAAAGATTTTAGATACAACGGACAACGCAACAAAAGCGTTTGTTGATTCAACTAAATAAAGCGCAGGCTGCTCGCCGCATCCACAAATTGTAATCAATTTTTTATGTGTGCCGCCATGGGAAACTGATGCAGCGAGATCATCAACAGGTTTCCATATTGACCAAAAAAAACACACACACAAAAATAACAACCAAAAAGTGCTGAATGTACAGCTTTATTTTGTGTATGTGTTGAGTGCTCGTTGAGCTGTCAACGGTTATTTAATTTTGCACTGTGCACAGTGTGGTCAAATTCAGGCAGTTTATTGTTTTTGTTTTTAACAATTGATGACATGCATGAACCGGCATATTTTTTATTGCATCTTGTTTTATGCAGCGCATGGCTCACGACTTTAAAACTAATGAAAATGATGCTGGCTTGTGGTATTTTAGTGATTAACTTAATTTCCCAATATTTTATGCCCGTTCCAAGGTTCTTTTAGTTGGCACAGATCAGTCAGCTTTGTGTTGCGAATACTATCGTATTTTGTACACTATAGTACAAAACTTTTCCCACAGGATTAATTATGAAATCTTTTCTACTGTGTATCCGTACATGGATTTAATTATCGCCCATGTCAAAGATAACAGTTCTTTCTTGTTAAAATTGCATTTTTACCCAAATTGACAAACAACAATTAACAAGCTTAACGCATATATGCAAACATACACATACATACACACATACACACACATACATAGACTTGAGCATCTTTGGAAGCATCTGCTGCATTTGCTGCTGCAGCTTCCTCATCGTCCTGGCTTGAAATCGTGACTGTGCTGAAATCAGTTTTCGATCTTTTCACCACAATAATGCATATTAAAATGCCACGCTAATTGTTATTATGGCGGCAATAAACCCCTTGACTCTTCCACTGCTACTGGCCGGCAATTAAGTAATAGACACAAACTTTGCAGGCAAAACAGTTAACAGCCGCCTCGTTGCCTTGCGTGTGATGCTGCTGCCAACAACAGCAACAACAACAACAACAACAAAAAAAAAAAACAACCATTCAATAGACAAATTTTTATACACAAGTGGCAAGCAGGCCTTTGCTTTTGTCCCTCCGCATGTCGTTGTCGCTGTTGTTTTTCGCCTATTAATTATCGCCAAAAAAAATCGACAAAGTTGTGTTTGCAGTGTTGTGTGTGGGTGAGAAAGCCAAATAGTAGTATACCGAAATAAAAGTAAATAGTAGTAGTAGTTGGCTAACAATTGCGTTGAAGGTGTCAGCTTCTTCTTCTTCTTCTTCGCACAACACATACAATTGAAAGACAGGAAAAGAACTAGTGTGAGAACTTAGCAGGATTTGCCATTAACATGCAATGGTTTTTGTAGCAATCAGCTTTGTACAGGCGCTCGTCACGATGCATAATAAAACAATTATGGCAACTTGCTCTCAGCATTGGGATCACACAAAACACAAAAACAAAAACAAAAAGCACGGCTAGACCTTTTCGGTATATCGATGGCAACATCGTAACTAAAGACAAAAATTTATCACACCTTAGTTAACCCTCGACACCTTGCAAACGGCAAACGGCAAAACGGCAAACGCAAAACGACGGGCCTTTTAAGCCATGGAATGTGGCCGAAGAATTGCAAACATTGTTTACACTGCCTGCAATAAGTTAATAGTTCGATTTTTTTTGGGCAGAGACGTTGCCTGAGACAAGACCAAAAAAAAAAAAACAGCAAAGAAATAAAACCAAAAACTAGGAGAAGCGCCTCAAAACTAAACGAAAACTTCAAGACTGACAAGCAAAAAAAGCAGCCAAGAGTGATAATAAAAAAGAGTATGAGCTAAGAGTTATCCTGTATTTATAAGTAATAAAATTAACATAATTATAGATTGTTTTGTTGCTAAAATATTCCTATAATATTAAGCCCTAACTTATTTCTCTCAGTTTAGTCGAAACTTTTTAAAATCCTGTTAACGCTCATTATACCCTATAATAACAAAGCTCGTCTAATATCGAAAGCTGTGAGCTTGGCTTTAGGGTGCGTTCCGTGAACTCCACGATGTTTGTGTGTCAGGCAACAACAACAACAACGACACCAACAACGACAGCGACACCAAACAACAACAACAACAACAACGACTTGTGCTAATGATGTAGCCAAAGTTTCGGTCACAATATGATCATCATAATGAAGTTTTAGTTGTTTTTTTTTGGGGGATATTGCTGGTTGATGCCTTTCGTGTGCTTCATTATTGATTTAATAACCGTGTTGAAGAGACGTTTAAACTGCAGTCAAAGCGTGTGCAGCAAGAAAGCCTCTGAGTCAGATTTGAGACATTAGGATGATGATGATGATGATGATGCCAACAAACTAAAACAGAGTTGTACAACACACACAAACACAAGTTACACTCAAAAAAAAAAAAAACAGTTAAAAGGCAAAATGAACTTTTTATTAAAGACTTTTCTATCCAATTTGAGTTTTTTCCAAGTGTAACATGTTTTGTCATATTTTATTATGGGAAGTGTATGGGAAATTGGGTTGTGGAGTGATGATGATCATGTTTATGCCTGCCATAAACTCTGTAACTCACGAGGCAGCAATGCAAAAAATGTTTATTTTGATAATGGGGCATGAACATACATTAGGTAATATTTAGTTGTGGGCGTCTCAGTGTGGCCTTTGTCTGTCAGTGTGTGTGTGTGTGTGTGTGTGTGTTAAAAGTGAGAGTTAATGAAACTAATGAGATTGCAAAAATATAAAAAAATTAATGTAAAACATTTTAAAGATTTCCGGAATGCACTTATTAGTATTATTTATCTTTTAGTAGAGTGTCAAATGATTTTCCCACAAACCCTTTCTATAAATTAATAGATTTTTCTCACCCAAGCATCTTGAACTACACCCATTGTAGATATTAAATTGCATTGTGCACTTATGCACATCTGTGTGTGCAAGAGATACCAAACTCAAAATTTAGATATGCAAAAAACAAAAAAAAAAAAAAAATACTAAATCAAAAAATCTTCATAAGCACGCCTGCAACAAATACACTGACAAATATAAATGGGTTAGGCCCAATTTGTGTCCCAGCAGCCAACACTACAACAATGACAACAACAACAACAACAACAACGATGAGGTTAAGATTTTTGGGAGCTGGCGTTTGCATCTCACAGTTACCCATAAACATATACATACATACACACACACACACACAAGGCATTATTGGTGATTTAATGCTTGTTGTTGCCTTTGGGTGTTATTGTTGCTGTTGCTGTTGTTGCTGTTAGAGAAGCCGGTGCTGCAACCTGCTGGGAAAAATTGCCGCTCGCTTTGTTTAGCTCGCTATCGATCACCCTCTCTCACCCTCTCTCTTTCGCTCCTCCCACCTGCTCGCGCTATCGTTCGGATCTGTTTGCTTTTCGAACTGCCAAAAAAAAGAAACGTGCACTTTGGCAACAATAGCCAAGTCGACAACCGAAATTAACACTAATTCGATATCGAATGCAGCTTTTATGGCTGAAGAAGTTTAAGGGAGAATAATCTTTTATTTATTGAGCGCATTTCAGGGCATAAATAAATTAGCTGTCAAATTTATTTTTTGTGCAATTTCGAAGGTAAAAATATTTGAATTAAGAACAACCTGTTGAAGAAATATATAAGATATTCGCATGTTTTGCGCTTGCATGTTTTGATATAGCTTTCCTAAGCCTAACTCGCTGATATTTGGCAACAATGCCACAGCAAGCAAGTAGCTGCAACAGCAACAGCAACAGCAGCAGCAGCAACAACAAAAGCCACAAAAATTGTGTCAAATATTTATTTATTTGGCCGGCCAGCTTCCCACCCGCTCCCAGGCTGCACCTTATTTTTGTCGTTGTTTTCGTTTTTCTCTCTTTTGGGTGCTGGGCTTTTAATGTTTGGATGCGCG
Organism: Scaptomyza hsui; assembly: GCA_018152825.1. NCBI lineage: Eukaryota > Metazoa > Arthropoda > Insecta > Diptera > Drosophilidae > Scaptomyza > Scaptomyza hsui. Next base: position 2,472,577 of record JAECXO010000025.1, read on the forward strand.
CTGGCCAAGAAAGAAAAACAATTATGTAAGCGGCAACGTTCCAAAACTGGCAGCTTATTTATCTTTGTCTCAGCCATGTCAATCAGGCGAAAACTCACCCCCAGACGTTGATGCAGTGCAGTCTGTGCACCTTTGACCCGCCTTGGATCCTCTTGGCTTAAACGTCGAACGTGCAGCTTAAAGCCAAGTGAGGTCTAAAGATGTAAATTAGATGCAAATTAACAAATGGGAAAGCGAATTTTGGCGAATTTGCAATTAATAAATGCTTCATTCCTCCCAATAAATTTCCTTTATATATGCAAATAATATTTATGATATACAAATCAACTGCAGAATGAATGAAAATATTAAAGAAAACTAGTTTGAACGAAAGCGAAAGTCTCCAATTTTTCTTAATATTCAGGCAAGGTGCACATTATTTTTGGCATGAGACTTAAGAACTGGTTAAGAACTTGGGTTTTTGTCATATTCACAAATGATATAATTTCGAATTAAACCAGTTTCAGTTTCCGAGCACAGAATAAATACTTAAATAGAGGCTGCATCTGCCTCAAAGCTAACACCTAAGCAACTGAACGGTAAATCTTTATTAGAATTTCATGCAAATTATTTTGCTTGTTGCTGCTGCCCCTGCAGTTGATTTTTATGAATCCGCTTTTTGCATAATATATATACATATGTACATATATACACTGTATCTGAGCGGATGACCAATGCAGCAGCTGCCTTGCTTATTACCTGTCCGGCTAAGTTCCAGAGTACATTGGCGTTGCCAAAGTATTGGCCAATACACTGCGAAGGGGAGTGAAGGGGAGTGAAGGGGGGGTGTCCGAACTGGTTAAGATGCGCTCACGCGCATATTAACTGACTTCAATCCCCCTTTGGCTCTGACTATGAAATGTCCAAGACGGCCTTCGGTTTGCTTATTTTTTGCAGCGATTAAAAAACGATGACGATTTCGTTCGATGTCTTCTCATCGGTTTACTTAGCATTTAAAGTGTTCAAAAAAATTGTCTGACAAGGGTATCAAAAAGTAAATGCACACATGTTACACGCCAAAAGAAGTTATCCCTGACATCATAAAGAATACTTAAACTTTACTTTCTTATTTAGCGCTAAAGAACTTTTGCTTTCTAGCTAAAAATGTTGCAAAGAAAAGCTCCATTCGTATGTAGATATATAATCAGGTCAAAACAAAGTGATATAACTACAATGCAAGTCCAAAGAAGATGCAGGCAATTACTGAGGAGGAGGAGCGGGAGGAGACAATGCGAATGCGATTGCATAAATCAATCAAATTGTCTCTCACTCAAGCGAGCATTGAGTAATAGATCCAATTTCGATATGAATTTCACAGAAATTGGGTTTTTTTTCTTCTTCGTCTGCTTAGTTTTTTTTTTTTTTGTTGCAAACTTTAAATACCAACCCCATTACCCATTGCCCATTAAGTATTACATTTAGTGTGGCTGCATCACAGACAACAACAACAACAACAACAACCTATCGATGAAAATCGACAATTAATAGTGAAAGTCTAAACAAGTACCCAAAAAAAAAAAAAAAAGAGTAACAACAACAACAATGGGGCATCATCATCAAAGGTACTGCCAGGAAGTTTTCTGTGTCAGCCGGCCTGGGCGCAGGTCTACGTTAGAGTCTACGTAGAGTCTACGTTAGAGTCGTGGATTATTCAAAAAGGCGATAGCATCGACGCCTCCGCTGGCAAAACCTGCTGCAGACTAGTGTTGTGTCGTTCGCGAATGAACGAACAAAAAAGAACTATTCACTGAAGTGAACGAACTGAATAAGTTCATCTTCATCGTTCAGTTGCTCACTTTAAATCATTAGATCTTCTTTCAATTAGAAACTACAAATGAAAATTAATTTATAAAGTTATTCATTTATAATTGTGGCATATTATTGCGCATAAGTAGAGATCAAACAAAAACATAACAAAACGGGCTTAAATTTAACGAACAGAGACAAACGATGAACAAAAACGAACGATGAACAAAAAGAGCGACCTAGTTCACTTATTGAAAAAGAACGAACGAACTTATTCAGCAATATGAACGAATGAACGAACGAACGAACGAACGAAGAAAATGACTAATTCCTTGGGCCCGAAACCTGAAGCCCATTTGTTAACTTCTCACAAAACTTCACACGAAGCGCCGTCTCGTCTTGTTTTCTGGTGCATGCAACAACGTTGTTGCACCCACTGACTCAATGACTGAGTGAACAGAGACAAAGTCTGACCCAACGACTGTCGACCACGACGCATTACCATTTCTTGGGGTCACTGCGCAAGTTTTGTCTCTGCTCTCTCTCTCTCTCTCTCTTACCCCTCCTTCGCCCGCTTGGTCTGTCAGTTTGGGGCAGATGCATATGTCCATGTCCATTGATCGCGGCTGTCGCGAAGCGTGCATTCGAGTTCGTAGTTCAGTCTCTTGCCTCGCTTGCAAAATAATATGTATTAACAATCTTATATAAAAAAAGCGAAAAAAGCGAAGAAAAAAAATTAGATGGCTTATGCAACGAGAGAAGAAGCCACGATAAAAAAAACTTCGCAATTTTCCGGCTGCTTTTTGGGCATTGCAATAAATTTGTAAGTCCCGCAACGATTGCAAACAAACAACAAAAGAAATTGTTTATGCCTGCCTATGACATCAAAAACAATTAGAAAAACAAAATGCAGTCCTGTAGTTTTGAAGATGCAACTTGGCAGCCAATTCGAAAACCCAACCCAAAATTATGATTATTGCCCCCATGGGCAATAAAAACAATGGCACATTGTTTATCGCACGCTCTTCCCGGTAGCTTTTTCTCTTCTTAGCTGTTTTTTGTTGTACGGTAGCCCACGGTAGTATTTATTGTAGGTGGGGGGAATTTTCGTTGGCCATAGCTCAAAGGGTATCGATCAATTGCTTTCTAAATGACTCACGGCTATTAGCATTGCAATGATATTTCATTTTGATTTTGAAATCTTTGTCTGCTGTGCGGTGGCATTGTTATTTTATTTTCTGATTTCTGCCAAAAGATTGTCTATAATGGGGGGCAGTATAAGAAAAATATGCTTGTAACGGAAAGAATGTGCAATTATTTGGTGAGCTTTGCACAAAGAAATTGTACACTCAGAAAAAGAAAACAGCACGAAAATCAACTATAAAAATAGTTAATTTAACTATGCGGATTTTTGGTAATCCGAAAAGCCTCTTTTTTCATACCTTATTCATATTAAATTTCTTGTATTTAGATGTGATATAGTTGTTCGATCTGGCTGAATTTTGACATATGATCTAACTGCTAATAACAGAAGACCTAGTCCCAAGTTTCAGGCGGACAGACAGACAGACAGGCGGACAGACGGACATGCCTATGTCAACTCAGCTTTCGATGCTGATCAAGAATATGTATACTTTATGGGGTCGGAAACGCTTCCTTTTATGCGTTGCACATTTCATCAGAAAATTAATATACACTTTATTAATTAAAAGTGGATAAGGGTGCAAGAAACGAGTGTATTTAAAAGAACTGCTTATAAATATATATAATAAAAAATAATAATAATATTTCCCCTTACCCCTTGTCCATTTAAGTATAACAAGGACGATTTATCATTCACACATACGAATTTTAGTAAATAATTTATATTTAATAACAATAACACACGCATGTTAAAACATTTACTTATACTTATACTTACACTCACACTTGCGAATTATGTAAACACGTCACTAAATTTCACCAGAATCAACCGAGGCTACTTGAATTTTTGAGAATCGAGGAGGAGGGCAGTGTCTTAACAGTCGTTAATTTTAAATATAAAGTTTACCTTTACTTAGACTTAAATTCCAGAAATCAGGAAGGCTTACTTGAATTTTTGAGAATCGAGGAGGAGGGCGGTTTCTAAATAGTCAACTAAGTTTTGGTAAAGTTAAAAACTAACGTGAAATTAACGACTATTAAGACATGTACAACGTTTTTTTTCCAGAGTGTAGTGTACAGTACTTACATATATTATATACTAATCTTGGAAAGATTATCTCTTCACCCTAATTATTTAAACTTTTAACACTAAAGTTTTTAAGATAACTTTTACAAATATAATTAATATCAAATAAATTGTGAAAAATTATTATTTTTTTGTAGTAAAATATACATATGTGTATATAAAAACCAACAACAGCACAAACCGAAAAAAAGAGTCTTACCAAAAAAAGTCCAAGTATCGTTTTGCAATACGAATAAGCCATAATATTTATTATAATCAAAACCGAACACCCGCAACGTGCACCCAGCAGTGGCAACTAGGCAGGGAAGACAGCAGTCACAGAGGGGCAGGCAGGCAGGGCAAGGCAAGGCAGCAAAGTCTCGACATGCTGCAATGGACAACAAAATTTATTACATTTAATGTGCAGCATTAACTACGATTGAGATGTGATCCTCGTTTTTTTTTTTTTTTTTTTTTTTTTGACGCTGGCTCCAACTCTAACCCCGCTTAAGCCATCTCTTAGTTGAGAGAGACTTGGTGACTTGGACAGCAGCGGCACAAAAGCATTTCTAATTAAGACATTCGATACGGTTGCTGTTTGCGTGTGGAACGCAAGACAATTGGGCAACAACAAAATATTTCTATGTGTATTTCTTTTTGGCAATCTTCCCATAAGCATTTATTATGTGTGTTATGTTTGAATCATTGACATTATGCCATAATAATACTCATAAGAATCATTTAGTATACACCAGACACCGCTTAACATTTACGCCTTCACGCTTTCCCAGCCAAGCATTTAAATGCTAAACACATTTTTCTTCCTCTTCTTGTGTATCCTTTCAGGTGCGGAGACAACAACAGCAACAACAACAACATCAAGTGAGAACCGCAAAACGCCAACTACAAAATCACTCTCAAAAGTCGCCAGTAAATTGAAAAGCATAAAGAGCGAGAGAGTAACAACAACAACAACATCCACAGAAAATACAGTTAAATCGCCCAAAAGAGAAACAGACACAGAGACAAAAGTAGCAGAAACTGTGACGGCAACAACAATTGCCAACACAACAACAACAACAACAGCAGCAGAACGCACTAAACTTAGCCAAGTGAGGCTTAATAACCAAGCGACTACAAGCATGTTACTTTTGCAACCCAACGTAAGTACAAATAAACTAATTTACATATCCTTACATAAATACAATATATAAAAGTTAGAAATAATACGCAACCCGATCGTTTTTGTTTGCTGTCACACAAAGACTGACGCCTCGATCAGTTTCGCCTTTGTTCTATGATCGACATCTTCGTTCATCTTAACGAAGCCTTCGTTTTGTTACAGTTATATTTACAGTGGAATGCTTATGTCTATTAAGTGCAGTTTAGTCTACACTTGATTTGAGCAGCTGTTGCGTAGAGTTCCAACCTTACCAAATCTATCTATGCAAATTTGCAAAATTGATACTGAATGGCAAAGTTAATTGCCCGCTGTGAGGAGCTAAGAACCACAATAGCAATCTAATTGAATTTATTAAAAAATAAAAAAGCAAAAAGAAATAAAAAGAAAACAGACAGTTTGAGCGTTAAGCATAACCAATTGGAGAATTTGATATAGGGGTTGCAATCCTTCGAACCAATCAGCGCGGTTTTCTTTTATCGCGCATGTCTAACACTGTTCAGTGTTGGTAACTCCACCCTGCCAGCTAGCTAGGACCAGCTAGCAGCTAGCAGCTATCCTTGCGACTTACTAATTTAGTCTTTAACAAACTTTTGTGCATTGCAGAGCTCCTTTAGTTCACTCTCGTCGTTCGACAATTACTCAACGCAAACTGTGACAACGACTACAGCGACGTCGGCAGCAGCAGCAGCAGCAGCAGCAGCAGCAGAGAGTAGTGCTGGACATCATCATCATCATCATCATCACCACCATCATCATCATAATCATCATCGCCAGCAGCAGCAGCAATCCCAGCAATCCCAGCAACAACAACATCAGCATCTATTATTGCCCACATCCAGCCAGGATACGCTGCTGTCCCACGAGGATGATCAGCTGATCAGCAATCTGGCAGATGCAGCCGTAACGCACTCGGAACTCTTCTCGGATTTATTTTTCCCCTCGGATTCGAACAACTCGTTGCTATCGCCGACGCTGGAACATCACTCGGTTGCCAGCGAGACATTGATTGGCAGCAGCGAGGACATCACCAGCTCCATTGAGAACCTCACCAAGTTGACCTGTCTGCGCGACAAGCGTCTCTCCTCCATCCAGGATCAGCCGGCCAACTCCAGCTCCGAGCAGGATCCGCATTCAATTTGCCTGCTCACTCTACGTTCCAGCTCCGATCCTGCAATCGCCCTTCACGCCCAACAACAGCAACAGCAGCAGCAGCAGCAGCAGCAACAGTTGCAGGCAGTGCATCAATTGCAGCAACAGAGGCAACGTCACGGCGCCAGCGATTTACTGATCTCACCCATTGGCGGTCTGCCCAGTTTCCAGGAGACCTATTCCCTCAAGTATACCAGCAGCAGCGGCAGCAGTCCCACGCCTCCCACAGCCACGCCCTCCGACCAATTGCTCACCCTCAAAATGGACGATGATTGCTTCCCGGCGGAGGTAATGGCGGGCCTCAGTTCGGGTCCTTCCTCGGCACAATTGCAGTCGCTGCATCAGCTGCAGCAACCCTCCCAACACCTCTCACATTCCAACAACAACAACAACAACAACAGCAACAGTGGCAGCTATAATTATCATGGTCACTTCAATGCCATCAATGGCGCTTCCAAGTTCTCGCCCAGCTCCTCAGCCGGCTCACTCTACGAGTACAATGGCCAGAATGATTTATTCTACAACCAGCAGCAGCAGCAGCAACAGCAGCAACAGCAGCAGCAACAGCAGCAACAACAGCAGCAACAGCAGCAACAACAGCAACAGCAGCAGCAGCAACAAGGCTATCAGCAACATGTAAGTTTAAACTTTGAACTTGCAACAAGGCTAGAAAATAATTTCTTTGTATTCGTTTTCAGAACTACGAGCGTTTCTCTCTGCCCACATTTCCCACCATATCAGATCTGGAGGCAGCAAATGTTGCTGCTGCTCCCACCGCTGGCCCCGCCGTCGTTGCCGCCGTCCCCTTGCCGCCCATGCGTCGTGCCTCGTTGCCCGTGCAACGTTCCGTTTCGCCCGCCGCACACAGTCCCAAGCTGGCCAAATTGTCTTTGGGTCCGCGACACGCCCCCACGCCCCCCATGCCCCCCATGCCCACTCGACGGCCAGTTCGCCGGATCTGGCGGGCAGATTGCTGCAGTCCGGCTCCTCCTCCTCCTCGTCGCAGCTGTGCGCCGTGTGCGGAGATACGGCTGCCTGTCAGCATTACGGCGTGCGAACGTGCGAGGGCTGCAAGGGATTCTTCAAGCGGACGGTGCAGAAGGGCTCCAAGTATGTGTGCCTGGCGGACAAGAGTTGTCCGGTGGACAAGCGACGCCGGAATCGCTGTCAGTTCTGTCGCTTCCAGAAGTGTCTCGTCGTGGGCATGGTCAAGGAGGTGGTGCGCACGGATTCGCTGAAGGGACGTCGGGGTCGTCTGCCCTCCAAGCCCAAGTCGCCGCAGGAGTCGCCCCCCTCGCCGCCCATATCGCTGATAACGGCGCTGGTGCGCAGCCATGTGGACACCACGCCGGATCCCTCGTGCCTCGACTACACACACTACGAGGAGCCGTTGGATGCACTGACGCCGCCGCTGGGCATGAGCGAGGCGGACAAGGTGCAGCAGTTCTATCAGCTGTTGACCAGCTCCGTGGATGTGATCAAACAGTTTGCGGAGAAGATCCCGGGCTATTTGGATCTCACGGCGGAGGATCAGGAGCTGCTCTTTCAGTCCGCCTCGCTGGAACTCTTCGTCCTACGCCTATCCTATCGTGCCCGCAGCGACGACACCAAGATGATCTTCTGCAACGGCACCGTGCTCCATCGCACTCAATGCCAGCGTTCCTTTGGCGATTGGTTGAATGGCATCCTGGAGTTCAGTCGCAGCCTGCAAAATCTCGAGATTGACATTTCAGCCTTCGCCTGCCTCTGCGCCCTGACACTGATAACAGGTGAGAATCCTCTCCATCAGATCCTATCAGTGCAATTCTTAAGTTTCCTCTTGCTACCTTCCAGAACGTCATGGTCTGCGTGAACCCAAGAAGGTGGAGCAGCTGCAAATGAAGATCATTGGCAGTCTGCGGGATCACGTCACCTACAATGCGGAGGCACAAAAGAAGCAACATTATTTCAGTCGCCTTTTAGGTAAATTGCCGGAATTGCGTTCGTTGAGTGTGCAAGGATTGCAGCGCATATTCTACTTGAAGCTGGAGGATTTGGTGCCCGCTCCGGCATTGATTGAGAACATGTTCGTCACCACGTTGCCCTTTTAAGTTGCCAGAATAACAACAACAACAACAACACATCACATAACTTTGCTTCCTTAAACTTTAGCTTTTAATAAATATATGTATATGTGTAGTTAAATACGTAAGTAGTCTATGTATTAAACCCCAACTAGATACTAAGTGATCTCAAATTAAATGAGAAAACCTATTTAATAAATTTTCCATCCATGCGTAGAACAACATTTGACAGCCGGACTTGAACACAAAACAAATTGCCCAGATTCTCATGAATATTTGAAAACATTTCAGCGAGTTCAAGTCGATAATACGAGTTTAGGTATATTGGAGAGTGAAGTATTCGTGACTTGTCTGTCTGAATCAGAAATCACACACAACTTGTTGACGTTAATTGTTTTATTCCCTGTCCAACTGTCAAAATCAATAGGCAGGCAACACGCACACGCACATAACTGTAACTGTAACTGTAACTGTAAATACAACCCTTTTGTGTTTTTTCCAATTTGACCAATTTATACTTGCCTTCAAGTACAAATCACCGAGTTCTATCGCCTTGCCTTCTCGTAGCTTACTTCTAGTCAATTGTCTTAAGCTACTCGTAATCAGTTATTAATTTAGTATTTAGGACTTTTGTTTTTCGACGTTCGCACGACCCAGTGCACAAAGAGAGTTTAAGTACCTTTATGTGATTCGTGTCTGACACATACAGATCTGCACAGAAACACACACAAACTAACTTCTAAGATTATGTATATAGAAACTCTTTACTATCGCTCATAATAATAAATGTATATAGCTCATTAATTAGATAGGTAATGACAACTTCAAATGAGTTCTCAATGACAACTTCAAATGAGTTCTCAAAGAAGTTACTAGAAAGAGAAGTTAATTTAACATTCTCTCCCACTCTCTCCCTCTCCCTCTCTCTCTCGCGTATATTTATGTATACACACATTTACACTTATATGCATTGTGTCCAACTTTTTATATGATTTATTTTGTAACTTGCATATATTTTATAGCATATATACATACCTATAACTTGTCTTTCAAAAGATTTATATACAAATCATACAAATCTTAGATAGCAAATATTCAGAAGAACAAACAGCCTTTATAGTAAAAACAACTTTCCACTTACATATATGTATTAAAATGTTTAAGATATTCGATGGATAAAACTAAAGACTACAAAAACACATTTTTTGGCCTAACAACTAAGTAAACATATCTCTTCAAGCTTTCGAGAGCACAATACAAACCCTAAGTGTTATTAACTTATTTTAATTACCATATTGGCAATTCATTTTTCCTGCTCATTAATTACACTATGCAAAAAATGCCAAAATGTGGTAAGAGTTGCAAGCGACTTTTATAGATTCAAAAATGTAAAGAAAATGTTGCTTGCAGCTTTATTGCCCAAAACAGTGTTATGTAACGACATAGTGTTGTTAATCAACTGTTTGAAAATTACCCCTTGTAAGTATCGAATAAGAAAGCACTTGTGTGAACCTAATTAAATGTTAATCCTTATTGTAAGTAAGTAACGGTTAAAAACGTTTGAATTAATTAATGTTATACTACATACAATGTTACCAAATTGGTTTTGAACTAAACTTAACTAAAATTGGATTCGAAATCCAAAATGTTGCCATTATCTAGCCGTTACATATCGAAAACAAAATAGAAAATGAAAACAATACAAACCAATACAATTCTGTCCGTTCATTTATGTAAATAAAAATTGAAATTGAAAATCTGTCGTTCGCTTAGCAAACAAATACATATTAAGTCCAAATACTATATATAAATGTAAATACATAAAACATACTTTGTACCTTTAAAATCTATATATGTATACTCGTACATCAACATAAATATATATTTATATATATATTTTGAATAGAAAACTTTTACAGGAAGCTTCTGCACTTTAACTGAAGTAACCATAAAATTTTGTATGTACATAAATACATACCTAAGCATATATGTATGTACATATGTATAAATGTTTGGTAAAGGAATTTATGGTGTGAATATTTTTGAGAATTTAAACGATACATTTTTCAATGAAACAAGTTTTAGTACACTTTTCAATACAAATATTTACATAAGCATACACGATATAACTATAAAAATTCATATTTTGAATATATACATACACATAAAAATATACATAGATATATTTTATTATGTACTTACCTAGCAGATAAGTTATTAGTAATGGTATACATATACTTAAGAGCCCCTGAAGCTTTATGGATGGCAAAAACAAATTGTACGTTTTTTTTTTTTAAGAAATTATCGGAATTTTTGAATGAAACAAAAAAAAAGAAAATATTTTTCAATAAGATAAAAAACATATTTTAGCCAAATGAAAAAACCTGGTGTCCTTTAAAAAAGGATGTAACTTGTTTGCATCGCAATGATTTACTTATATATAGCATATTTCAAGCACAAGAAAATATTAAAGTTGCGGGCATAATCTATAAAATATATTATGCGCGTATTACCAGCAAACTTATAGAAGTAATACTATACCTAAAGATGCTATGTATACCTACAAATATAAAATAAACATATACATACATATTATATATATACATACATATATAAACTATTACGCATTGTTATATAGTCCGTTGTGTAATTCGATCTTTATTTTTTATTGTATTGTTTCATTTAATATTGTTAGTAGTACCAAACAAAAAACATACATACATATAAATGGCCTAAAAAAGCATATACAAATCATTTCATTTCAATAAAATACAAATTTAAGCATACAATTATTTAAAAATGCCTGATGAGCAAATTAGTTCTAAAAATGCATATACATATTTACATAATGTATACTGATTTCAATGATTTCAAATAAAAATGTTTACTTTTTCTTGAGTGTTAAAACGGTCAAGTTTCGTTTATTTTTGGCTAACTGGAAAATAGATGATAATTTAAACTATCTATGTAGAGGATACTCAGTGCAAGCAACGAGTGTAGAAACAAGAGATATTTTACATCGAGGCTTACTTGAACTTTTGAGAATCGAGGAGTAGAGCAGTGTCTTGACAATTTAATCTCTTTGTTATACTCAAATGGAAAAGGGGTAAGTGGAAGTATTAAAATTATTTTGAATATCAAAATATCTCTTGTTTATAAGCTACTTTATTTAATTATTTATTAATTTTTGAGTCAACATTTTTGTACACTTGATGAAATGTGTAACCTATAGGAAGGAAGCGTCTCTGACCCCATAAAGTTTATATATTCTTAATAAGTATCTATCTATCTAAGCTATCGAGCTTAAATTTAGGGCAAGGTCTTCTGTTACTTACGGTTAGATTTTGGGTGTCGTGCCTACAGGAACAACAGCAACAACACAAGCATATGCAAAGGCGCGGTTATCCTCGCTCTCTTTTATTTTTTCACAAGCAGGAAAAGCAACAACAAATTGGCGCGCATTATCCAGCCTGTATTTACACAAAAAACACTACAAAGAACTATCACACGCCGATTCTGTATAGTTGCAAACACTTCGCGTATATTCAGTGATTTAAATTAACACAATTTAGCTTTTATTATTAAGTGTACACCATTTAATTGTATGAAAAGGCGGACGATTAGCCTGCAACGATGTAAAGTCAGCGCCAAGTTCTCAGCTGACTGATTTTGTAGAAGGAGTGAAAGTAGTGGAACAAGTGGAATTTGTGGACTTGTGGAAGCTAACGATCGCTCTATGTTTTTGTATGCTCGCTGTTGGCGCTCAAGTCGGCATTATTTTATCCCATATTGTTATTTATTGGTTGGTGGACAATAACTTCCAATCTCTTTTATTTTTTAGTTGACGAACCCTGTTTTGAAATCTCTGTGAATTTTCACCCAAGGGTTCGGAACCCGAACCGAACCCTGGCCGTTTTTTTCAGGTGCTTGCAGCTCTGATATTTAACAATTTTTTATATTTAATTGTTTACAAATCTTACAATAAAATGTACAAAACCTTAATCTACCTTATTATTAACAAATCAGTCATAGACAATCATCCGTGTGCCTACGTAGTGCCGACAAACGGGACAACGATTGCCACCCTGGTAGAGCTGCATCTGAGACGAACACAAAATACACAGGCAGAGATGCCGGCAGGGCAGTAAAACAATGTTTCTTTTGCGTTCCAAGCACACAACACACACATTTGATGGATTTGACGATACACTTTCATCTCGCTCGTTGTTTAGAAAAATATGCATAACCATGGATAGTTGGTGGTTCATCCATATTGACGCAAGCTGAACACTTGCTGAGATTTCACAGCGCAGTTTCCTTACAAGATAAACGCCATAGTAATAAACGTAGCCACGGAACGTATAGAGAACCAGTAGCAGAGCGATGCCGATGGAGAGTCGGAAGAGGTTATTGAATAAATAAATGCAGTTCTCTAGAATACAGGCGGCCAAGTATTCAATTGCAAGCAGAGCATAGTCCAAGAGATGTAGGATGCATCGGGGTCCCAGAAGTAAAATCCACAATGCACAATTGCCGACTCCAATAAGTCCATTGGCTATTATTAGAAATATGCCTTTCATCACCTTGCGTCCCAGGGCCAAGGCATCAAAGGTTCCATCGTAAAAATACTCCCATACATCGACTACAACGAGACGTTGATTGCTGTAGAAAATAGTCCACTTCTTGGACAAAGCCGCAGCAAGTTGGTAACCATAGCAAAGAAAACTCCAGATGAAAGCACCACCTTGCACAAGGCAATAACCAACAAAACAGCTGCCGGCAAAAAAGTAGTAAACTGCTGCAAGTATCGTTTCGATTGTGGTCACAAGTGGTCGCAGCAGCAAAACATCAATTACATGTGCTACTGTGCAAAATAATCCAAGCATGTTGTGCAGAAAACATTTTAAACAAACATTAACCAAGTAAAATGAAAACAAATTAAATGCAGCCCTCGACCCACGCTCAGATATATGCAAGTTCACTAAATGCTATCGATAATGCCACTGCTCATTTGAATCAGTTCTGACAGCTATCGATAAACACAAAAGATTAGTCCGGAAAATTGACGTAATTTTAAAAGATTAAACAATTTTCCCAGTTAGTTTTTTGTAGGTCCAGGAATGAAAATAAACAATAATTTACTATAGGACTTATACACAAAAGAATCGTTTATAGTTAAGGCACAAAATACAAATGAATACATATATATGTTTATACTGATTATATATTATATACACACCATAAGAGAATCAATTATTAAATAGAATGGCTAGTCACCCATCACATAGCCATTATCAGACTTAAAACTTGTTTATCATAGCTATTATTTCGCTGTTCTTTTTCAACACAGCCATCACTTCCAATTGCTGCTGCTTCATAATGCGCAACCGATTGCGTTCCTCAATTTTGGCCAACTGATTATTGCTATTTATGTTCATAGTGCCCACATCTAGCTTCTGCTCCGTCTTTATGTGATATAGCTCATCGCGAATACCATGCAGCTTGCGCTCGCAGTCGCGCACATCCTTCTCCAAAATCTGCGTCTTTAAGTACACCGTTTGGGCCAGCTTATACCAATCGGCCAGACATTCGGCCATTTGTGCAACGGCAGGACTAACGTTGTCGAGTAAAAGCTGCTTAATACGTTTGCCATTGTGATCCACTTTGATTTTCTCCAGCGCATGGAATTGCTCATCATTATAGGTTAACGTACGTGTGGCACGATCCCGTAGCAGGTGTTGCCAAGAGTCGCGCAGCCGCTCCACCAAATACTTTGCCTGTGCGCTGGCACGTGTGCGGCAAGGACATTTCTTCCCATGCATCAGCGACGACCATTGATCACTGTAAATTATTAATAAAGTAATCCATTTGAGTTGTTTTATTCTTTTCACTCACTTAAGTTCATCGTCTGTGACATAATGCTTGTGCATCTGTGTGATAACATCAGCAGCTCCGTCAAACTCACTTTTCACACTCTCCAGGGAGCTGACAACTGAGCTCAATTCCTGGTCTCCCTTTGTCTGTGCAAATGCAAGCAAACTAATTATGCATGTTTGTGGTGCACGGGTGCTATTTACTTACCACACTGGCCATGCTTTGCACCACATCAGCGTAGTCAACCACCGTCGAGAGCAGATTGTCAAAGCTTTCTGTTTTTCTGTTCACACAAGAATATAATATTAAGTAGAACTTTTAATCTTCTTTATCTTAACTCACTTTAATAGCAGTGTAATTGTGGTAATAAGCATCTCGATAAACTGTTCAACTCCTTTTTTGATGAGAATGTCCATTGTGGTAAAGATATCCACGCGCCTTTTGCATTCATGACCCACACTGCAAGCAGCCTGAAAATAAATAAAATACATAATAAAATATGCGTTTTATACATTTTTAAGCGAATCTGTACCTTGGCCAAGCTTGCATCATTTTCAACAGAAACATTTGGTGGAAATACTGGGAACTTGGGCAACTCCAATTGTTGCGGCAATTGTACATTATTGTCATCATTGCTATAGAGAAATATGGGTTGATCCGTGGTTGTGCTGGGGAATCCATTGACTGCAAAACAAAACACATTAAAAAAAAAAGCTTACACTGATATTATAAGGTTTAATTACTGCTTGTGCGGGGTGTTACTTTCTTCTCCAGATGCTCGTTATTGAAGAGCATGATTTGTTTCTCCAGCGGCACCTCGGTTTGCAGGAATATGCGTTCCCGGAAGTTGTCAATCTGTTCATCCGGCTCCAGGAACACCTCCACCGAGGTGGCGCGATTTGTAAAGAATACGTGAATAACACGCTTGCGCAGAATCAAAGTCACCTCCTGAAAGAATCGATCAAAGGACCAGGTCTTGTCGCGATTCTCTTCCAGCAGCCCAGCCAACAAAGGTGTGACAAGCGTTTTGAGTCCTTGCGATAAATGTGCATGCGGTGGCAGTGTTGTTGACCACTCAATGGGTCCGTTCTCGGCCAGCTGTGTTCCCGATATGACGCCAGAGGCCTTCTTTGTGGTTATTTGATGCATTGTCTCGCGATTCTTTCTGCCGCCGTAGGGCCTGAAGGGCAAATTACCCGTGGCCACATGGTATAGTGTTACTCCAATCGACCACAGATCCACATTGGCCGTAAAGGAACGTTGTATGGATTTGCGCAGCACAGCCCGCTCGTAGAGATCGGGATGCAGATACTCCTCAGTGCCATAGAGCGATGCAAAGGGCTGGTTATCTTCCAGCTCGCGTGCGGCCCCAAAGTCCGTCAACTTGTAAATCGTTTGACCATCCTCCGATATGAATTTCATAATGTTACCGGGCTTAAGATCGCGATGCACCAATTTATTGTCACGCAAATGCTTCATGCCGGCACAAAGATGCTCTAGCACCAGCAGGAATTCATGTTCCGGCAGGCCATACGAGTTTTCTGGATCGTCAAGTATATTGAACAGGCTGCCACCGGTGCACAGCTCCATTACAATAACCTTGCCGCGTCCCTCCTGATCCTCCTCAATGGCCAGCAGTTTGACAATGTTTTCATGGTTCACTTTTTTAGGGCCTCAAATTCGCGCATCTGCACATCAGCTGGCCGCATGTGACTATACGGATTGAAAGTCTTCACGGCGACCGATTCGCCTGTTGTCTTATTCACTCCCTGAAAAAAAAGAAGGGGAATGACAAACATATACATATGTATACAAACAAACATTATTCGCACCTGAAACACTGATCCTGTGGCACCTTTGCCTAGCACGCTGGTTGTGCACCAGACATAGTTAAGCGAACCACGCAGAAATGACATTTTAATATTAAATTAGAGCTAAAATTGTAAGGCAAACATTTATTTTGATCAACTAGTCAGAACCGAAGTACGTGCGAGTCGCTCGGTGCAACTTTCCTTATGGTTCGATTATCCGATGGCATGCGATTACATCGATATATGCGATGAACTAGTTCCGTACGCTTGAGAATTGCGACTAGTCACGCACGAGACAGTAATCGATTAACGTTATCGTTCAGTGTCCATCCTTAGTTATATTTTGTTTTTCGCTGCGACAGCTTTAGCAGCATTTTATAAATTTTAATTTAGTAGGTTGACAAAATATGAAAGTTTTGTGCATGTTTTCAAAGTGCGCACCATTTCGTTCGTAAGCGAATGGTAATGATGTACAACAAATAAAATTGCTGTAGCAATCGTGTGTTTGACACGTAAATGATCCTTGAGCCGATTTCTGGAACGCCTTCAATTGTTACATTATTTATAATAAGTGTTGCGTACGCGCGCTGTATAACAAAAGGATGAAAATACGATTACATTTAGTGCGCTTTATGTACATAAATCTACTGCTTAGGTAAGAAAAGACTTTGCTGGCGAAATTAATTTCAATTCATCTAACCATTTTCTTTTTTCTTTCTTTCCACTTTCTCGATTTGCATTTTTGCATCTGCAGCTGCTGCTTCTGGCTATATGACAACGTTGCGGCGGCCGATGCTGCAACGACAACAATAGAGAATGCAAACGGAGCAGCTGTCAATCAGGTGGACCCTCAAACACACATACCGGTTGTGTCCTTAGCGTCGGGAGAAGGGGCAGTGAACGAGGAGAAGGTTGCCAGCTCGCTGAGAACTAATTTCATAAAACTAACAACACGTCAGAATGCAGATAACATTGTGATGAAGAAGTTGGGCAACGCGCCAAGATCTACTAAAAGTGCAAAAATATCAAAAACGCCTGCTGCAATCGACACGTCAGTGAATTTAAACGCGTTGCCCCCTAGTGTAAATAATAATAATAATAATTATGATAACGAGTTTATTAGTTTAGTGCATCATAGTGAGAAAGATAATAATGATTATGAAGATAATGAAGCGACAGCCCAAGTGCCAAAAAATCAATTAAACAATATAGATAATAATAATTTAAATAATTTAAATACAAATGCAAATGCAGACGCAGATGCAGATGCAAAAGAGCAATTACAACAACCAAAGTATGTGGGCGATGCGACCTCAACAAGTCCCAATCAGGAACAGCAGCAACAGAATGAGAAAGAGAGGTGAGTTATTTTTGTTTTCGTTTCCATTACACACACACACATACTGTAACAACTGGACAAACTGTGAGAGAGAGACACCTCAAAGCGTAAAAACAATTATCAAATATACAAGTATTTTGCATAAAACGTGTCAAGTGACATATTTCCTTCGACTTGAACGTGAGAAAGCGTGCTGAATGCTAGACTAAAGAGCGGGAGAGCTAGAGAGAGAGAGAGAGACTGCTTCGACAATGTAATCTTTGTTATTTCCCTCCATTAAGAATATGCGGGGAATTTATATTTGCCGTATCAGTTGTTAAATTTACTCATTTCCCCACAAATGCTTGTTTATTATGCTTGTATATGCTATATAGTATGAGTATGCATATATTATATTATTCACATATCTCATTTATTTTTGTACTTGAGTACACTTATCGATTTGGTTTTGCCTTCCAGTTTTGTTGGTGTAATAATGACTGGTATATATGGCAGTTAATTAATTATGAGAAGTTTCTATATTCAGAGGACAATCGAACTCTTCATAAAGTATTTAACATGATTTCACTTATGTTAAGTTTAACTGTAGTTAGCCTTGAACATTTCCAATATGCATATTTTTCTACTCAATCAGTCAACTTTTCATTTGTTGTGTATGCACAGTCAATTGTTGAAGACTTGTCAAACTATATTTGAATAATTCATTATCAATTATTGTTGTTCTGGCAAAGAGTCGAGTGCTCCTAAAAATATGCAATGCTCAAATTTATGACCTGACATTATTGGCTTTTAGTAAGCTGAAGTCTTAAACTCACACTTTAATTAAATTTTGTCGTAAAATGCAACCCCTTGGCCGTTACTTACTGTTATTATTGGTTTTCGAAAGTCCAACCCTCTGGCTGCAAAATAAGTGAAAAATAAAAGTAAAACACCTAATAAAAGGATAATTTGTTTGAGACATTAACAAATGTTTCTTGCAGTCAAGCAATGTCAAAAATCGACATAATGAACTATTTATTTGATAGGTAATTAGATGCGTGTTTTTGCTTTTTTTTTTTTTTGTTCAACTAGCGGCAGTATGTCTATGCATATATAAACAAAGTGATCCCAAATGGCGAATGTTAAACAACAGAAAGAAAAAAAAAAAAACAGCAACTACAACAACAACAAAAAACACCCACGCCAAGTCTTGTCACAATGCATTTTACCGGTAATTTGGTTTACAGTTTTCAATTTATTTTCCCTGACTATTAAACGGCGTCGTGTGAGCGTCGGCCGGCGACTTTCTAAATGCCTTTGCAGTCGTCTTTGGTTTTTGGTCTATCTGCAGCTAGCTGTCTGGACTATCGTTCACAAAAAATAAGAAGAAATAAAAACGAAACTGCGTCAGGCTCGCGATATATATACATATATAATTTTTTTTTGTATATTTACGAGCCAACTAGACGCTGTGGGAGTTAACGCCAACGCCAATGCCGATCGATGATCGCCTCGATCCTTAAAAGGCCTTACACAACATATATTTCAAAATTACAATAACATTGTTGCTGTTTGGTAAAAGTGTTAAATGGGGGGGCATATTCAAAGTGGATATTTCAGTTTGATTTGACTGGGACATTATTCGTTTACTCTCCGAAAGTCAGAAATGACTTTATCAGTGCAAAATCTACTTTCCATTTTACGGCAAATCAGGGGTATAAATGTTATACGCAATCGAATGGCGTTGCCAGAATTAAACAATCAAGCAATCTAAGTCTCTCTCTTTCTCTTTCTTTCGTTCCATCAAGCAGTCTTCCCAGACACATTTCACACACAGGTGATCGCAGCAGCAGCCGAAGCCGCAGCCAACGATGATCGTTACTTTCACTTTGCGAATGTGTGTAAGGACTCTATTCCACTTTGCGAATAAGCTTGGCAATTTAGGCTTTCGAAAATGCATCATGATCTTGTTACTCTAATCAAAGTTGGCAACGCCAACAACAGCAACAACAGCTATCAAACGCTACCAGACTTTATGGCAGCACGTTAAGTCGCTCTAATATGCAAATGATTAAGTCAGCCTGTTGTGGGTGATTATTATTATGTACGCGATCGGGCTTAAGTCGAATGCATGATCTTTATCTCAAAACACTGATCTGATCGCCTCACCTCAATGTCCAAAATTGTTAATTGATTGTGAGCGTGCGCGCATTGACTTTGGCTTTAATCAATTTGATCGCTGATTGCCGCCGATCGCCGATCACTGATCTCGTCAAGCTGCATCGATTAGCCTGTGACGCAGACGCAGACATTGCCGTATTTAAGTTATCTGCGAATCGTGTCGTACACCTTCACTTCGTTTTGTTATTCGCATTCCGACTGCATTTTCCCGAGCACTTTTTCCATGTGTGACGGTGACGTAGCAGCCAGCCTGTCCATTAAACGGCAACTGTGTTTGTGTTGCTGTTGTTGTTGTTGTTGTTTTATGTCAAGCCGGTTTTCGATTTACTTTGTTTTGCCGGCATTTTTACATCGTTTAATTGTTGCCTGCGTTGTCTGGCAAATAAAAATTAAATTCGTTTGCATCGTAGGCGTCGAATTAAACTATGGCGAAGGGGCAAATGATTTACAATTTTCATGTACCCATTAAAAGTTTTTAAGAAGGGGAGTGCTTAATATTGTTAACACATTAAAAGGATTGAACACACAATAATGAACTCTTCTCAGTATTTGTGTAAGACTCCCATTCAGCGTTGCATTTTTTGACTTGCTTAAACCACTTAACAGATCAGGTGTCATATTTGCTGTTGCAGTTGTTGCCGTCGTTGTTTTGGTGTACATTGTGTAAGCGGCTGTGACATCAAAACACTTTCGCATTACAAGTGTTTATCTTTCAATGGCGTCTGTAGGCTGCAGATAAAACAACAACAACAACAACATCAGCTAGCAATTCAATTGTCACTTTCGGTAACCTTTTGTGTTGTTTGTGGATAACGCCACGACAACAACGACGACGACCACGAAGACATCGACGTGTTGAAGGAGTTGCCGATGTTGTCGATAGTGTTTGTAGTGTTTTACAAAAACAAAAATCAAAAAAAGATGCTCATCAAAGAGCGGTGGCGGTGGCGGTTGCCCCCTAATTTCTTTTACGGCACAGACTACACGCAAATTGGCAAATGGCTTTATGCGATTTGTTAGCTTTTGCTTGAAGCTCTTATGGCACATTGCAATTTACTCGCTTAGCTAGCTGTTTTGTTTGCAGATCTACTACAATGAGCAGCAATTTCACTTTCCGTTGCATTTGCAATCATATTGATTTTTATACCCTTTTAAAAATGAGAAATTAGTAGAAAATCAAGTGTGTGTACAATAAATTTATTTGTTAAAATGTCTATAAAAGATAGATAAAAATCCAACAGTGAATGCGAACTTAATGAGCAGTTGCATTTTTTTATTTTTTTGACTTCACCGTCGTTAAATCAACGGTTTATTTTATGTAAGAAGTCTTTAAATTTTAAAATTACATATTTTTATAAAAATACCAAGGAAAAATTCATCACCCACGTTAAATGTTTGCACTCACTTTTAAAGGACATGAACAGTTGTATCTCTGTTAGAAATCTGTTAATTTTATATTCCTACAGAGTGTGAAAGTTGCGTCTCTATGGGATTTGATTTGATTTCAATTTGGCATGTCTAGCAGTAGCTTCCAACAACAGTAGAGTACACACACACACACACACATACGCTCACTTATAAGCCGATGCTGTGCGACAAGTTTGCCGGCTGCAAAGACAACTCTGCAAGTGCACTAAAAATGCTAAAATGCTAATATGTATTGATACTGAGTTGAGTTTAGCTAAGCTGAGAGTTTGGCGCGCTCTCTCGTTGCACCTGTGTGGGCACCTCTCTCTCCCTCTCTCTCTCTGATACAAGTAGGTGTGTGTTTGTGTGTGCGTCGCGCTCTGTACGACACATGGCGTGGACCACAATTACCAAGAGTTTAGTTTGTAATACGTTCAGTTCTCATTTCGATTTCCAGTGGTGCGATCGTGCGCTACGCACGCTGGCTCGTTGGGTCCGCGATAGCGCGACCATCAATCAAACTAAAAGATCAAAATATCGAACAAATATCCTAGTAATCCTGTGTATCCTGTGTATCGTGTGTGTGTTTTTATGAGATGTTGTGCCTGCAGTGCACTCAACTCAGTAACATTCGCATTGTATTCAAAAGTAATTGAAAAACGCAATTCAAATCCTTCCGCCAACAACGCGGTTTTAGTTTTTTTTTTTAGTAGCACATTAGTAGATCATTTTTATTCAAAGTGGTTTCGCATGTTTTGTTATTTAACAAATATGAACAACGAGCGCTTAATTGCAATTATTTTCGGCTTTTTTCTATTTGTTGAGGCAATATTTATAAATGCTTTTGTTGTTTATTGATCTGCGCACCGGATGATAGTCTATTAAGTCCCAAGATTTGTCCAACTAACTAACAGCATAATTACAATTATTTTTAGCACACTTTAAGCTGTGCAAACAACTCAAATTTCGTCATCTAAAAATAGGGCGGAAAGATCAAAAGTTTGCCAATAAATAAATATTTGATAAAATAAAGTACAAAACAAAGAAAGAAGGTTACGACCATTAAACGAACTTATTTGGACTTGAGTTCCTCGATCCTTTTTGTAGTTAACAACAATAAACATGTCAAATAATCACAATGCTGTTAAGTAACTTCTTTAAGTGACACCTTTTCACTTTTGAAAAAGAAAATTGCACATTTTCACAGCATTGCGCGACAACGCAAAAAGTTTTTCACATACATATTTTGTTATGTGCTTAAGTTATTCATACAACAAAAAAAAAAAAAAAAAAAAAAAACAACTAAGAAGGCTCTAGTCGAGATATCCCGACTAGGAGATACCCTGAACCCTTTACTCCATCGTTACCCATTATTTCAACCCCCATTTTTACATTTTCCAAATTCGAGATTTTTTTGTAATCGATTACATGTGTATATCGGAAACCAGAATAGTTATCGGTAATTTGAAACAAACTTGTTCCGCTCATGGTACAGGAGAACTTATATTCAAAATCTGAAGTCTCTAGCTCTTGTAGTCTCTGAGATCGACGCGTTCATACAGACGAACGGATGGACAGACGGACAGGGCTATATCGACTTGGCTGTTGTTGCTGATCAAGAATATATATACTTTATGGGGTCGGAGATGCTTCCTTCTGCCTGTTACATACTTTTGCACAAAACCATTATACCCCTTTTAACCATTTTATGGGTTAGGGGTATACAAAAAAAACACAGCTAGAAATTCCTGCCAAACTTGTAGCCCACTGCCGGAAAGACTTTGGCACCCGGGCACCATTTTCCAGCTACTACCCAGACAGTTTTCGGTTGAAATTTTTGATGCTGGCTGACAAGTCATAAATATGCCAACCAGGTGGAGACTTGGAGTTGGAGTTGAAGTTGGAGTTGGAGTTTTTCCCCACGCTATCGCCATTCGAGGTGGGCGTTTTTTGACACGAATGGCTGCAGCTTAAAAGTAACTATTATAGAATTCCTGCATTTAAAATCGTACTCCATAAAAACAAAACAAAAAAAAGGGTAGCACACTAACAGGGAACTAACAACGTTGGCCACAAGAAATCTATTTGATATGCTTTCTATTAGGGCGTGTTAGCCAACGCCAGCAGGGCGTTTAAATTAGCATTGTTTACAGGTGTCAGTTGGCAAGTTCCCATTTTAATTATATAGCTAGAGGATCGATCGTAAATGTTGCCATTCAACGATAAAAGCTTTTTTCGGGCAACTTTGTGTTTAAGAGCACAGAGTTACGAATTTAATCACCTGGGAAGGTGATAACACAAAGGTTTTCCGCTTTACTTTCGCTTAGCATTGATCAGGTGAAAAATGTCTTAAAACTTTCCCTAGTAAGCTGTCTATTTATAGATATACGCTGGAGTTTAAAAAAAAAAACTAGGGTTGCCGAATATTTTTAAAATATCGTATCGATGATATTTAATGTTTTGAAAAAATATCAATATGATATTTCATATATCACTTTGAAATGTCGATATATCAATATTTTTTGATATTTTAAATTTTTTTCCTTTTTTCCACAATATAAAATGATAATCCGTCCCACAATAAGAAGATATAATCTATGTTAATAAGCAAATAACAATATATTTTCGAATTACCGAACAACAGATTACATATGACAAAAATGTTTAATTCCAATATTTAGTTTTTAACGACTTTTAAAAAACGAGTTGCGGCTACGTGAGTCACAAACACATTTTATATCGATTTTCTTATATATATTTTGATATATTATCAACAGCCCTAAAAAAAAACCTTTAGCTTTAATTTTTTTTTTTCCTAGTCTTTGTAACTTTACTCACAGCTGTTCGGTTTTGTATGGATCTTGGTATTGTTTGACACGCGCGTTTCCTATTTAATATACATATATGTATGTACTGCAAGCTGAAAGCTGTATTTTGGAAACGAAGCTTTCATCATTGATCTATTTCCACTTGACAGTTATAGAGATATAGGGCATTTTAATGTGTGCTGCTAAAAGTTTGATTATTTAAATTTCTTTGCTTAAACGAAACACGTTTAGATTTGCTTAAAGTATTGGCAAAATGTTGCCTGAAACAATGGTAAAATTCATAAGTTGTGAGTTCAAGAGGCTGAGAAGAAACTTAACCATGTTTTTAATATTCTTGTGGATTCTATGGTGTTCACAAATCATCGTCATATCGACGGTGTTTATGAGGTGAGATTATTATATTTTAAATGCACAACTATATTACAAATACAAAATAAATATTCTTATTAATACAAACCTTTTCTCTCCTTTCTTCTCTTTGCAGCTTGCCCAAGATAATCCCAGAGTTGCCTGCCGTAACGGTAACGGCAGAGCTGCCGCTGGAGGCTGAGCATGTCAAGGATCGCCTGGAGGCCGTCATATTGCCCAGCGCACCAACACAAGATTCGAGCAATCAAAGCGAGAATCAAGAGCCAACTCAGGCCATCGAAGATGCCGAGAAAGTAGCCCAAAAGGGTGTGTAGAATTTTATTTAAGACCCTGATTCCACTAGGCTTCATTTATGGGGTCGTTTCAGTATCAATCCAATTGAAACAGCATATGATTATAACAGAAATCCGATTAATAAGCCGCTGTCAGCTGTTTGATTTTCTGTTATACTCAATTTGGCACTGTTCATAACATATTTTTGTTGGCTACACCGCTGTTAAGCTCCTCTGTTAACGAAAGATGAGCATCTTTGTAACAGCCAAGTCCGTAAATAATTTATCAACTGAGCGAAATTGAATATGATTCAGATTCACTACATAGGAATCTAATTAAATACCCCGATTCCACTAGGCTTCATTTATGGGGTCGTTTCAGCATCAATCCAATTGAAACAGCATATAATTTTAACAGAAATCCGCCGACAGCTGTTTGATTTTCTGTTATACTCAATTTGGCACTGTTCATAACATATTTTTGTTGGCTACAGCGCTGTTAAGCTCCTCTGTTAAGCTCCTCTGTTGACGTAAATAATTTATCTAACTGAGCGAAATTGAATATGATTCAGATTCACTACATAGGAATCTAATTAATACCCCGATTCCACTAGGCTTCATTTATGGGGTCGTTTCAGTATCAATCCAATTGAAACAGCATATAATTTTAATAGAAATCCGCCGACAGCTGTTTGATTTTCTGTTATACTCAATTTGGCACTGTTCATAACATATTTTTAGTTGGCTACAGCGCTGTTAAGCTCCTCTGTGATTCAGAATCACTACATAGGAATCTAATTTAAATCGATGCTACATTACCGGCTCTAGTGGAATCGGTGTATAAATCGTATAAACAACTAATTAACTATTTGTTTTTTATTTAGCGGATCTAAAGATCAACGATCCTGGAGGGGGGGAGGAGGAGGTTTGGAGCTGGGTAGCGAATTAAACGCCGAAATAAATGCCGATGTCAATGTGACGGATGATGCAGTTACTCCTGCCAGCAATGAGACGGTTGAGGAGGTGCCCATGCCCGTCTTCTCGGAATGGGCGCAAAAGCAAATGGAGGCGGAGGCAAGTCGCGAGCAGGCCATGGAGCTGGAGCAGCAGGTGGTCAACGATTCGGCGCAACGTCGCAATGCAACAGGATCGGGCGGCGGTAAACCGTCATCCTTGAAGTCGCGTGCCAAGAACTACGCTTCGCCCGATTGCGGTGCCAAGATAATTGCCTCCAATGGCGATGCCAC
Source organism: Scaptomyza hsui (assembly GCA_018152825.1). NCBI lineage: Eukaryota > Metazoa > Arthropoda > Insecta > Diptera > Drosophilidae > Scaptomyza > Scaptomyza hsui. The sequence continues at coordinate 2,498,273 of JAECXO010000025.1, forward strand.
CAATACCGGAGCGGTGCTTAGCCATTCCAGCGATGAGTACATGCTGAGCACGTGTGGCAGTCGCATCTGGTTCGTCGTGGAGCTGTGCGAGGCTGTCCAAGCCCAAAAGGTCGATTTGGCCAACTTTGAGCTGTTCAGTTCGTCGCCCAAGAACTTCACTGTGGCTGTTTCCAAGCGCTTTCCCACGCGGGATTGGAGCAATGTGGGTCGCTTTACGGCGGAGGATAAGCGGACGGTGCAAACGTTTGAGCTGCATCCGCATCTATTTGGCAAGTTTGTACGCGTGGACATTCATTCGCACTACTCCAAGGAGCACTTTTGTCCCATCTCACTTTTTCGCGTCTTTGGCACCTCGGAGTTTGAGGCATTCGAAACGGAGATTCGGCACAGCGATGAGCTGGACGATTTTGATGATGACTTTGCGGGCGGCCAGGAGCAGCCACATAAGACACTGCCGCCAGGTGGCAATGGCAACATATTCCAAAGCGCCTCCGATGCCGTCATGCAAATGGTCAAGAAAGCTGCCCAGGTGCTGGTGAAGCCCACGAAACTTGTACGCTCGCCGGAATCCCTGCACTGCTATACGCCCACGGCTGGCACATACAGCTGCCCGAGCTGCAACAGTTCCATTGTGGAACGCATCAACAGTCTGCTCTCGTGCCAGCCGGAGCAGCTGCAGTTGCTCCTCCTGCTGCCACAGCTGCGAGCCCATCTGCTGCGTACTCGCGTCTGCCAGGCGGAATACAACATTAGCGTTGGCTCATTGAAGGCGGAGGAGCGGGAGGCGTGCAGTGGCATGGACAAGCGACAGAGTTTCTATCTCAGCATGCTGCCGGCGGAGCATGTGGGCGCCATGTGCCAGCTGCTCCAAGCCGAGCACAACACCCTGACAGTGGGTCAGCCCGTGATTGTGCCGCAGGCAGCTGGACAGCAGGAACAGCATCTAAATCTGGCCGAGCAACTCAACGAGAATGTGACCACCGCTGATCCCACAAAGGAGTCGCCAGACGATCAAATGCCAACTCCAAATGGTGCCAGCCTGGAGATAGTGCCTGCCGAAATAACTGCAGCCGCACCTGATGCCCGTCAAGATCCAGTGGCTGCTGTCGAAGCGCCTCCATCGGATGTTAACATATTCAATGTGCCCAAGGACGCCCAGAAAGATGCGCCCACCGCGTCCAATCTGCCTGACGCACCAAACCCAATGCCAGCCGTGGTCAACAAAGAGTTGGAGGTTGCCACACCAGACAACACCCAGACGACAGCGGCAACCACACTGGAATCAGAGGGCGGCGATTTGGTTGGCAGTGGCAACGGTTTGGATGATGCCAATCTGGCCAACTGGGAGAGCATCGATAGCCTGCTCACAACAACGGTGGCCGGCGGTGGAGCTGCAGCAGCTGCAGCGGCTGTTGTCAACGGCAATGCCCATATCGGAGGAGCAGCTGGAGGAGCTGGAGGAGGAGCTGCCATTAATTTGCAGCCAAAACTAACAAATGGTGCGCAATCGGAGAGCGTTTTCATCCGGCTATCGAATCGCATTAAGGTCAGTTTGTGACTCGACTTGAAGATATCCTATACTGCAAGGCAACAAATGTCCTTGCTAAATGTCAGAAAGAAGGCGTGAACAATTGTTATATGCAAATTGGTTGCGTTTTATCAGACTAATTTCTCAAAGAACAGTTAAACGTAGCCGACTGGGTAATACTCTTTATGCGAAGTGAATAATGCTGGCAATTTAAAGCAGAGACCGTAAATAACAGTTATGAAAGGATCATTCAACAAATTCACCAAAAAGCTTATTATGATCACAAAAAGTCAATTGCGTAATAAACTTTGATTTTGCAATTTAAATGCAAAAAGTCAGAAATAATAGTTATTTTTAATTTTCTTTTATAATAAAAATTAAAAATAACTATTATTTGTAAAATAAAAACACTAATAATTTAATAAAAAAATCAGTCAAAAACTTTAATAAAAAATAAAATTCTCAAGAATTTTTTTATAAAAGTCTTTAGGTCCCAGAAAGTGCATTTAAAAAAATCGAAAATAATCGATAAAAACATTTTTTATTTATACAAGTTATAACCGTTACGGTCTCTGATTTAAAGTGCATTTTAGTGGCAGGAAAGTTATGTTTAGAAAACACAAAACTTTATTTCCTTTCTTCTTTCGATGCCTTGCGTGTTTCATAGCCATTAGGGCGCACCTACGCTCTCCTTGTAATTGTTTGTGTTTTTCGGGGGTTGGCCTTGTCATCGCCATTGTTAGGGGCAACATGAATGTGGCAGGCAGCTAACGTTGCTTCTACGCTTTGTGTCTTCCACAGGCGCTCGAACGCAATATGTCGCTGTCGGGCCAGTATCTGGAGGAGCTGTCGCGTCGCTACAAGAAGCAGGTGGAGGAGCTGCAGCAGACGCTTACGCAACAGACGCTAACGGTGCGCACGCTGGAGGAGCAGAGTCGTCGCTACATCGAGCAGGAGCAGCTGTATCAGCAGCAGAGCGCCGAATTGGCCGGCGATGTGCGTGCTCTCTGACGTACCAGGTGCAGGCCTGCATCCTTGTCATCATCATTGTGGGCACCTGCATCTTTCTAATGCTTGTCATGGGCACCGTCTACTATCGCAAGCTGCGCCACCAGCAGCATCAGCAGCTCCAGCCGCAGGCAACTACGCCCACGTGTCCGGGTTCAGCTAAGCAAAAGTTGAGTCGTCGCAAATCCTACGAGCAGATGTTGCAACAGTCGCCGCCGGGCAAGCAGCGGCGTCCCAGTGAGGAAGCCATGCTCATACTGAAAGGCTGCGGGGATGATGACACAAACGAAGCCGCAACGACTGAAGTGGCCAATGGCAATGGCAGGCAGCGCAAGATATCCGTTTGTTATGGCAGCAACAACAACATTCAATCATCGCTGCACCGGCGCAAGGGCGCCAAGCACACGTGGCACACTAGTCTCGACTCGGCGCAGGTGGACAAGTTCTTCGATGTTGGTAAGTCAAGTCAAGTGACAAAAAATAACAAACAAACTAATGCTATTTAACAACACCCTTGCAGATACTTTGAAAAACCATAAACTGCCGACGAAGGCGGGCAAAAAGAAATCACAGCAGGAGCTAAAGCGTCAGGAGTCGGCGCCGGCAAACTGCACAGAAGGCAGCCTGGCGGAGGAGGAGCCAACGCAGAGCGATTTCGATGAAAGTCTTCTACTGGATGATGATGATCTGTGCAATTTCATACCCACAAGCGACTTGGCTTATAACGAATTTATGCCCGAGGGCCCATCCGGCTACCAGATTGTGGACACAGTTGATGGCAAGTCTGACAAGTCAACAAAGAAATCTCGCAGAGTCTCCTCGCCAGCGTTCTTCAAATCCCCCTTTAGTAAGAGCAAGAACAAGGGCGGCCATTTCAATGGCATGGCTGGCGTTAAGGGCAGCCAATCGGCTCACGAGGCGACCTCCTGGGAATGGTATCGCCTGAGGCGCAGCGAGAAGCAATCGAAACAGTTGTCAGTGCCGAGTGTGCCAGTGACGCCCAATGCCAGTGTGGACAGCTCATCGCTTTCGGAGATCAACTTTCCATTCAATTCAACGCAAAACTCGTTTCGCATACTTGGCGAGGCCATAATGTCCTCGGGCGAGAGTAAGGCCACGGGCAAGGGCAGCAATGTGACCGCCGGAAGCAGCAGTAGCAGTGGCGCAAGTACCACCTCATCCACAACAAAGAAGAAGCAGCGTGCTTTTAATAATATATTTCGAAAAGTCTTTTGATCGAGTCGTTTCGATTGTAAAGTGTTTTAATATGTTGTACTAATTTCCTGAGTATGTGTTCCACAGCATCAATTGGACTGATGATAATAAAAACAAACAAAAAATTGTAAATGAAAAACACACCAGTTTTGTAAACAAAAAGAAGAATAAGCAAGCAAAAAAGATTCAATTCATTTCTCTCAAGAGTTCCTTAGTAATATTGTAGTAATATGCAAATGACTGTCAAACAAATTACTTATACCTTCATGATTTTTAGTTGTAATTCATATGCTCGCTGCTTGTATATATATATATATATATGTATTGTATGTATCACCGCATTAATAAATTAATGCGATTACTTACACAATAGTCAAATAAGTTTACTTAATATTCCAAGCCTTTTTTTCTTGCTCTTCTCTTATTAAATGATTTAGTTAATAAGCGATGCCACATTAGTTTGTTATTAGCAATTATATATACATATATTGAATTAGTTATTAACTTAACTTTTATTGAAATTAAAAGCAAGTAACATTTATTTAAAAGCATAACGCAAGCTGCTGACTCCTATATTTTTAATTCGCTCAAAAAATCTGTAACATCAACCGAATCTTTGTTGGACAATTTCTGATCCCTGACGGCACTGTTCAGGCAACGACCCGCAGTGCCCATGTGTTTCCTCCATTGTTCAACATTTTTGTACTCATCATTGGTGCAGTAAACAACCTCATTAATGTCTTCGTCCAATTTATAGCTACACACAGATGAAAACACTTGCTGCAAATTTGTTATCGCCTCGGCGCGCAACGTTTCATCTCGACACACCAGATTTAACATAAACAGACCTTTAGGTCCAATAATCTCCTTTATATGCAGTAAAACGTTGTGGGCCAGAAAACTTCGTGGCGGACAGCTCATGCCCAGCGTTAAATCCTTGCTGTCAACATCAAAAAGCACAGCTCCGAAATGTATGTCTTGAAATTAAAAAAAAAAAACAATTTAAAAACAGTTTCAAATCATGGAAAGACAAGGTCTTACCTTCATTGCGACAGCGCTCGACAAAAGCAAGACCATCATCGATAACCACATGTAAACGATCGTCCTGCTTCAGTTCAAAATATTGTTCAGCTACTTCCAGCATAATAGGATCTATTTCCACGGCTGTAACACGAGTTTGACTGCAACGGAAATACTTGATAAGCTCAGGATCACAGAGAGCACAATTTAGATCGCTTACGGAAATGCGGCATGCAGGAAACTGCAAAGGCCACCTCCGCCCAGTCCAATCACCAGCACATCGTTATGCACATCTTTTTTTAGACTCTGCATCGTTGCGGCCAGCTGCACGCCCACAGACATAAAGCGATGATGATGACAGGCCAAGTAGCCAAAATCGATTTTTTTGCGATCCTTTTTGCCCTTGATTTTAACTAGAGTACACGAAAGAGTGATTAATATGCATACCAAAATAAAGACCTTAGTTTTTACCTGTTTTTACAAGCGCCTCCGACTGCACCACAAACTGGTTACTAAGAAATATGAGGCGGCGTAGCGTTTTATCGCCAACTTCAACCTCCTCAATTCGAAAATCTCCAGATATTTGAGAGCACCCAGAAATAAGCGTCTCTCGTTTGCCCACTTCAGAGCCGAGCGATAAATATGGTATCTTCTCTTTGAGTCCTGAAGGTGCGAGGTTCGTGATGCTATACGCCAGCTCACTTTTCACCTCGTCCAGTGTGCTATAAACCTGATCGCGATGCAGTGTAACGACAGCCAATCGTTGATACTTGGCCGATGCCTGCAGTTTTCTACGTCCAGCCGGCGTCGCAAAGAGCCACTCAATTTCCCGACCTTGTGGCACAATAAATGCTGCATATTTGCCAAGGCCCCGCGATGGCGGTTGATCCAAAATGTGCACAGTGTATCGAGGCGTTTGGTCTGTGGCCCGATGCAAGTCCATGGTCACTTCATTGTGGCCAGCAATGCTGGATCTCGCCAATCCATTGCAAACCAGCGCTGCTTTCTGAACCGATGCCACAGCATTGACAAGTTCAGTTGAGCAGCTAAAACGTTGCATTTTATCGTTGCCCAATCCAAATTCAAGGATCTGTGGAAAATCCAATTATGCACAACAGGTTTTTAAAGTAAACGGCTGAAGCTACTCACCGCCATGGGCAAGCTTTTAAACTTTGTGGCAATTATAACAAAAACGGGCAATGTTAGTGCGTCCTCCGATCTTTCCCTGTTCGCACGCTCCACATCCAGGCAGTGCACAATACGCAACATGCAGTTACGTCGCGGCAGAAATTCCAGCAAATAATTAAGGATGTGCTCCTGCAACATGGAAATGCCAACGTATCGACCGCCATTGCTGTTTAAAAAAAAAAACCCAACATTTTATTATAATCGGGGTGTTTTTAAAATATATTGAAACTTACCGCATTGTGCGTAATATTTCTGTGAAATATTTTTCTACTGTCGCTTTCGTGTCCTCGTCGTCATTTACAAAAATGGCATCCAGTGTGCCCTTGTCCAAAGCCACCGAGAAACTTTCGTCTGCAAAGGACATGGCAGTGGCATCCATCTGAATAAACTTCATGTCTGGACGCGTTCGTGCATTTATTTCAATCATCTTTTTGACAGCAACAGGTGAGATGTCAATGTTTGTAATATCACTGTTAATAACAAATGAAACATATGCATTTTAAAGTTAACTGATTTTAATGAGTTTAAAAATCGAAGACTTACCGGAATCCCTTGTCATACATGTCCATGCTGAGCTTGGAGTTACCGCAACCCAACATCAGAATCTTTTCGGCGGGCTTTATATATTTGTGTATCTGATCGCATAGCTCCAAGTATTCGCCATACCTATACAAAAAATAATTATTTTAGGCATTTCTAAACATTTCTCATTTGCCAAATGTGCTAAGCCGGCAGATTGCACATGGACAATATTTACATATATACGTATGTATGTATGTATTTGAGTACAAACCATTCAAACGCTTTTTCGCCGCGTTTTTTGAAGAAGTCATTCCAGTAGTCCGCTTGACCGAACTCCTCTCGCGTTCTAGGTAACAAATTCATTATGCAGTTATATCACACAAATAATAAAAACTTTTGTTTTTATCTGCCCGGTTCAACGCCGTTTTCTGATGCTGCTTTAATGTTATTGTTAAATGTCCTAAAAATGGCCATATAGTTGTAAAGCCAGATGGTAAGAAACGATACAATGATTTGAAGCTACTATCGCTTGTATCGATAGAAATGGAAGCAATCCAGCTGAGCGTGCCCCAACAAAACGGTGACATTCAAACTCCAATGTATATTTCTTGGCCCCACAGTTTTTCGAATGTATTTGCTGGATTTGGCTAAGTTAGTGAACAAACTAAGCAAACTTTCGGTTTTAAAACATTATTTATATAACAAATGCACATATAAGAGACTGTCCTTCAAGCTGATGATAATGTCGGAAGTTGAGAAATCGCACCTAGTGCACTTTTCTAACAGACAAATCACGTTTGAAACATTTGTTAACAGTGTTAGCTTATAAAGTAATCACATTTGTTTGCGTTTAAAAGTCAAAGTACATGTTGTTTACCAATTGAAAGACTTGTGATTTCAGACCTTTGATATCATCATCGATAAAATAAATGGCCTGTTCGTGAGACTCAATTTATTAAACAATCTATTTACTATTTAAAACACTTTTTTAATGAAATATTATTTAGCAACAATGGCTTAAAAGTTAAAAAAAAAATTGCTAAAAATATTACTATCTCAAATATAATATATCTAATTAGGCAATACCCTTATTTTTTTTGTCAAATGTTATTCGTAACAGCTTTCTGTTAATGCAAACAGTTACCATTCGCATGCTTTTTCTGGTTTTGGCATTCACTGCGAATGGCACGCAGCTGAGCACTGATTTCTTTCTAATAAAATTTAACTTGCGTTAAGTTTCTATTGGTTTCGTGCTATTTATATAATTGATTTCACTGTTATTGCATACACATGTCAATACAAACCCCATCTGCTTCGAGTGCTTGCTTAAAACTGTAGGAAGAACAGTTAAACAGTGAAAGTAACAGCATCAATAAAAAGGGGAGGCGATCCAATGTTATCGCCCGCTGCGACGTTGCCCACATCTAAATGCGACACAATGGCAATTAATTGAAGCACACAAATCAATGTCATCGTCCGTGGCAAACAATTCAAGCAGCGGTAACTAGCGAAGATCACAAAGTGCTACTGGAAATGTGGGGTCCAAGAACATAGAACTGGAACAGGTGGAAACAGTGAATAGTCTTTAAATGCGTGCCGTAGTTGGACCTGGAGCGTCTCATGCTGGCGTGGATTCAGTTATGTCACGGATCGACTACGAGCAGAATGCCCTGCATCATAGCTGCCTGCTGGTTTTGCTGCGTGGTGTGGGACCTTCACGTGCCCGCATCTTACAGCGGGCCTTTGAGAAGGTGCGACGTGTCAATAATATTAAAGTAACGGGTACGAATGAGCTTCAAATAGTTTAACAAACTTGAATTGAGTTCGAACTCTCATCTAGATTCTAGCGGCAATGTGCGTACCGTTTATTTTCGCTTCATTCATGAGCATCCTGTGGAGCACAACGATTGGGGTGACTTTCAAACGCATCGTCGCCTGCTGGGCCTCGTCACGATTGGCAAGTTTGAAAATCAAACGGAACTCAATGAGCTGTGCCGCCACCATGAATCCCTCAAGGTGCGATACGGCAGCACACTATACGAGTCACGTGCCATTTTTTTCGGACCTGATGCGGAAAGCAGCTCAATAGCCAATCACAATGATGGTCTCAGCGTTGTTGACAATACAGACCTGGGAACAAAGGAACTCCAACAAACGTGTCGCATTCAGGATGAGTACACTACACCGTCGAATTTCAAGTCGCAGGCATTTTTCTATCGTGAGCAGGACACTTGCGTCGATTTGGAGGCGCGAGTCGGTGATTTTTTAAATGCATTATTTTGGGTACTTGAGTCACGGCGATTGGAACGTTCACGCGAGAAGGCGGAGAAGGTCAGCCTGTTGTTGGCGCCCTTTGAGAAACGTGACTTTGTGGGCCTAGATATGGAGTCGCGAAACAATCGGAAACGCTGTGTGGGCCGTGTAATGAAGAACCTGGCCGATTTATCCTTGCAGGCTGGCCTCTTAGATGATGCGTTAAGTCTGTACCACAATGCCAACGAGACATTGCGCTCCGTGGGTGACTCACTGTGGGTGGGCGCCAGCGAGGAAGGATTGTGCGCAGCATCGGCTGTTATATTGTATCCACAAATGCGTGAGATTGAAACGCTACACAGGAATGCATCTCTGCAGGAAACAGGCAAGCTTAACTTGTGTCTATGTCTTATGTTAGAAATAACCTAACTTTGAGTGTGCTTTTTAGGAACATCACCACTACGAAAAACACCTGAAAAGTGGCGAGCCAGCGATGCAACTAAAAAAGTAAATACGCCGCTTGTCAGCACAGATGCCCTAACCTCACATTCATCTTCCTGCTCGTCGGTGTCCTCCATATTGACAAACAATTCTTCAGCGTCGGGCACGCCAACAACGTCAACATCATCCTCCTCGACGTCGACAATATCGGCGGTGGCGCCTATGGGACAGCGCAATGGCGATCTGCCCGGCAATATACTCAAGCCGGAGGAGATACCCAATTATTATCGAAAAGCGATAATCAACTATAGCAAGTACAGACATGCCGCCACGATTGAGACGGAGGCGGCATTGAAGGCTACACGCATTTGTATTGAGCAGAATCGCCCGTTGGATGTGGCCATGTTCCTTCAAAACATTCTCTACATTAATCTCAGTATGAGTGAGCCCGAGCGCGTTAAACAGTTTGAAATTATCACTGAGCTGTATCAGCAAATCGGATATCAGCGCAAGGCTGCATTTTTTCAACGCCTCGCTGCGCTTAAGCACGTCCAACAGGGGAACCAAGCACCGGACTGGACTCAGAGCTATCGCCTAATGTTGGGAAGCTTTACTGGCTATCTGCTATCTCTGGATTCGCTGGAGGTGCTTGAAAATGCAGCTGGCTGGCCGGCATTACAAATTGATTTGGTTCAGAGCCTCATAACTGCCGCCAGACGTCTGGGACACTCGGCGCTGGCCACACGCCATATGACGTTTCTGCTGCAAACCCAATGGGACAACATGTCACCGACGGAGCAAAGTGAAATGGCTGTACAATTGCAGGTATGGCAAAACCAGAGTTATTTGTGATCATCCTAAACTAATCTTGGCTTTTATGTAGAATTTGAGCGCACAGTGCGAAGGTTCGCCCGTGCCTTTGGTACTGGACAATGGGACTGTGATACCGCCCGCCAACCTCACTGATCTACCCTACTGCATGAAAGTTATGGTTAAGGATCTACCCGCGCATTTGCGACCGCAACGTATTAAGATTGCCAAAGCCGACAGTGGTCCGTTTCTGTTTACGCCAATACATTTCAATTCTGTTGATAGCCGGGACAAGAAGAAGAACAAAAACAAAATAGGCAAGCTAATAAATGTGATACGCCAATTACAAAATAACTAATCTCATTTTAACAGCATTTCAATGGGTACAAAACGATCTGTGCGAGGTATGCGTGACTCTTCGAAATCCTTTGCCTTTTGAGATACCCGTGACCGACATGCGCCTTCTTACCAATGGTGTGGTCTTTGAATCGCTGCCCCAAACAATTATCTTGCAACCGCACGTGCCCACACAAATCTGCTTGCATGGGACGCCCATTGAGACTGGACAGTTGGATATACAAGGCTATAGCACGCACACATTGGGCGTCAAGTCCAACTGCCGGCTGAAGCACATGCGAGGGCGCAACTTGCCGCCCAACTATCTGGTGGATGTGATACCTGCCCTGCCACGTATCGCCATTAAAACATCGTTGCCACAGACCGCGACGTTTAGCAATATGAGCAGTGCGGACATTGTGGTGACATCAGCTAGCTTGACTCTATACAATGGAGAATCCTCGACTTGCACCATCACTATAAGGAATGAGAGCAACTCCTTGCCATTGGAACATCTCGAAATATTAATTAACTCGAATGTAGAGCAGGAGCTACAGAAGAAAATGTTTCGCATTGATGACCAGGCACTGCAGGTAAGCTGAATGCGGCACCAATTAAACAATGACTACCAATAATAGCCCTTTTTTATACATTTCAGGCTCAGCTACCAGTTGCTCCGTTGAGCAGTATTGAATTTGACCTGCATATTTATGCAGATGCTGATTTTGTATGCCCCCTGCCCCCAACCGGTTCTATGCAATCTAACGCTGCTGGTACTTCTGCCGAGTGTGGAGCCTCTACGCTATCGCAATATTCCAATATATCTGGCCATGCCAGTCTACCCATCCGTGTCAGTTCACCGGATCATCGTCGTCATCAGGAGCCGCAAAACTCGAATGTTCGTTCAACCTTATCCGGTGCCCAACATTCGCCGGCCATGTTAAGCCTCCAGTCGGGAGGAGTAGGTGGCTTGTCCAACTTACGTCCAGCACAAAGCAGCCAACACATCGAGGCCCAACTGCGTCTCAAATACTCTGGAGGAGAGGCCTTGATTGCTGGCTACTGTCGTCAGTGCGCCATTTCATTCAACTTGGAGCTACTACCTAGTGCCCAGATTACTAGCTGGGATGTGCTGCCCGCTGAGATGTACATAAGTTAATTAATTGTTCAATAATTGTTTAATGCTAATACTCAACTGTGTTGCAGCGCCTCCCAGTTCTACTTAGTCTTGGACATAGCTAACCTAACCGCTCAAGAAATGTCGCTCAATTATACTGATAACAAGAATATACTCATAGAGGCCAAAGAAAGCTGTCGCGTGCCCATTCCAGTAGACCGCTGCTCATTGGAGCAGGTCTGTGTGGCACGCGCAGCGGAACTTGCTGAAAATCTGGAGCGCGGTAAATCTTAATAATATTCGTAGCTTCATATCATTGATTAAACTTCTCTTTTACAGAGTTGTGTTTCCGCACGCAAATTCTATCCTTCAGCGATGCACTTAGCAAGCTGTGCTCAACTCATATAGCTGAGCGAGTGAAGATTAACTGGCTGCTAACGGGCACGGATATAAGAGGAGTTGCCTCACTGCGTGGCATTGTACTATCACATGAAATGGTTGATTTGACCACCGTTTCTCCTCTTCAGTGGGGTAAGTTTTATAGCTTTTATCAAAAACTTACTTCATACTATTCTTGTTTGCTTAGCTATAAGCTTTCAGGATGCACCGGTGCAGCCACACAGCGAGATGATGTGCACTGTTGGGCAGAGTGCACAGCTGAGCATTAATCTAACCAATCAATCACTGCAGCCGCTCAAAAATTTGGTATTGAAAATTAAATTTTATCAAGACTATTTAAATGGAATGGAAAACTATAATCTAGAGACACGTGTAGCATTTTCTGGACCTAACCGGTATATATACTATAGATTCCGAGTTTTTAACTTCACAATATATAATACTTGTTTTGATCTCTTATAGCATAACAATACCTGTTTTGGAAAAGTTCGAGCAATCGCAACACAATTGCTCTGTGATATTTTTTACGCCTGGTCGGTTTAAGGCAAGCATTGAGTGTGCCACTAAGCCTCAACAGCAGCAAAGCAGCGGTATTTTGACGCGTTCCTGTCCAGAAGCTACCAACTTAAGTCAATTAGAAACGTTATCATCTCCATCAGCCAATATAAACACTGTGTCGGCTTCTAGCCTTGACGAGCAGCAGGCGCATATATGGAAATTCATACCACCTATTGAGGTGACTGTTATTGAGCCGTAATTGGGTGTATCCGTATTTGTAGTTAAATTTCGTTATATCTGTACTTGTACTTGTTTCGTTCTGTATTATGTATCCCGAGTACTGTGTATGTACGATTTCCTTTAGGTCTATGCGATAGCGCTGTTAATCTGTGTATACATATATATATATACCTTTATATATATAGCTTAGCCTTGTTGTAACATGAAAAGCAATTGTTTATAAATGAATAAGCATGTACATATATTTATATATAAATATATATTTAAGCTCAAACTACGCACTATGCTTTATAGCGAAAAGGCCATAATATATGTATGTAAACCACATGCTCTTTATAATCTACATATATGACATATACTATAAATAGCTAGCAAATGATTCGCTCACTAAAGTCTCAACAATGCAAAATTTGATAACATGTATGAATTTACAATATTTTGATACAATAAACAAATGCAGAGTTCTCGTGGCAGTTTTTCAAGATAGTCAATAAGAACTTTAAGTGAAAGTGAAAATTCAATAAAATGTTAAATATTTAATTAGCCTAAACGACGTATATCATCCATTGTGTAGCCCCTGCAACGCATAAATATGCACGACAGAACGTAAAAGTAATATCCACCTGGTATAATTGTCAAAGCACCAATTATTACCAGTGCCCATATGCGGTCAGAGCGATCCTGATTTTTGTCAACTGCCAGCCAATCCAATGCTGCACAACCGATGCAAATCTAAAGAAACACATTGTTTAACCTGGTTGTACATACTTATATAGCATACAATAGTTTACATACACTTCCACCGATAAACAATGTAAGTATGATTGCAATTGTCTTCCATGGCGTTAACTCCTCTGCATCCTGCACTGTCCATTGCTCATTTACGAAGCCATCAGGCTCTGTGGTGCCTTCAGCAGCCTTTGTGTTTTCAAGATTCACGTAACCAGTGGCATTCAGTCGACGGCGGGAATCCGATTTGGTGGGCATCATAATTGGAAACTTGTTTTTTAGCCTATTCAGTTCATGCACATCACGATCGATTTGGTCAACGCGGTATTTGATATAAACAGTTTTTGAGGTATTTTAGTCTATTTACATTGTGACTGCTAGTGCTAGTAACAGCTGTTCAACAGCTGCTGGTGATTATAAAGTTGCATGTGAACAGCTGTTAGTCATCTGCTGTTTAAAAACAAATGGCGCAAAAATGTAATTGTTTTTAATATATAAGGAGTTCATTGTCAGCATGCTGTGTTTTCAAAGCAAACTAATCCACCACGCTCATTATCAATTACTCACAAACGTATTCCAAACTTTCCTTGTTTTAATTCCTCGTGGTATCGTGTAAGTTTGTTGAACTGGTATTATATGGTGCCATTTAAAATACTTTATGTTGCATTGTTGTCTAATACTTTTCCAGCCATTTTTAGTTTGAAATCATGTTACTAAAACGAACAGCACTTGTAGTTTTCTTGCTATTCACTAAGTTTTTGTTTTATTATATAAATAGAAATTGCTAGTTGGACACTGCTTTGTTGGTTGTTGGTTGATATAACTTGTTCTAAACATTCGCACCCAATGCTTTCAACTTCAACTGGCTAACAATTTAAATTGCTTTCAGATACATACAGTCTGCGTATGGTCAACATTGGAAGTAACATGTCTTCACATTGCATTGATTAACTTTGAATATAACAAAACATTCGTACATACATATTATCTCTTAAAAACTATTTTCCACACAACATTTTCATTAATAATTTATTGCTGTTCTGCAGTATTATGCTCCTGCTCCTGCTCTTGCTCCTCTTGCTGCTGTTGTAATTTCAAGCGCTTCTTGGCCTGTATATCAGCCAGAGTTTGCTCAATGGATCGCATGTCCTTTTTGTTCTTGCTGGGCACAAAGCCGTAGCTTTGGTTTGTCTCGGTCTTGCGGGCCGCTTGCAGGGCCGCTGATTCGCCGATGAGGTGAGCATATTTTGCTTTGTAATTGCTGGTCGGTTTTACCTCGGCTGGGTCTGTGCTACCCGATGCACTGCAGCCCGTCTCGGAAGTTATGGATTGGCTTTGCTCCTGGGCTAAGCGCTCTTGTCGTCGCTCGGAGTATTCTTTGGCTATGTCCTTGCTCCAGCCTTCGCCATTGCGGCGGGCTGTTATCTCATCTTCGCTGGGTGGATGTTCCTTTTTATAGACGACCGTGTGGCGGTCTTCCTCTTCGCGACCAAAGCTCATTGCTATGAAACCGCCATTCTCGGCTATCTCATGAATGACGGAGCGATGCACTTTGTCTAGCGGCTGGAATTCAATGCACGTGCGTTCGTCCTTGGCAAAGCGCCCCATCCTTTCCTCAACATATTTGCGAAATCTCAGCAGCTCCTCTTTCTGTTTGTTCTGCATGCGCTCCATCATTTCTCGCTGCTTCTTGATCAGAGTCTTTTGTTGCTCATTTGTCGCTGGCGGAGCATCCATAGAGTTTAGTATAGAGTTAAGCAGATCCATTTTTCACGCTGATCGCGCATCGGCGCTGTGTGTAAATATTGCTTATGGTATTAAACACGCACTGTTGTCTATAACTAGGTGCTAAATTGCTAAATTATTGCAAACATTTGGCTTATTTGTATATTTATTTATGTGTATTGTATAAAAAAAGATTATTACCGGTGCTTGTGCACCAGAATACCAGAACACAGTTCTAAATACTAAATTCCAATTGGTATTTTCTTGAATCCGCAAAGGAGTTGGCAGCCCAACACAAAAAGGCGGAATTAGCTTTTAAATAAAATAAAGCGTAAATAAATATTACGAAAATATTTTAATTTGGAGATGTCTACACAACGTCGTACACTTGTGCACTGGTTCCGCAAGGGACTTCGCGTACACGACAATCCCGCGTTAACACAAGTATTTGATGTAGCCCGCGCATCGCCGGAGAAGTTCTATGTTCGACCCATATTTATTTTGGATCCTGGCATTTTAGATTGGATGCAGGTGGGCGCTAACCGTTGGCGCTTTCTGCAACAAACACTCTTCGACCTGGACCAACAGCTAAGGAAGCTTAACACCCGCCTGTATGTTGTGCGCGGCAAGCCTGTTGATGTCTTCCCGGATATCTTTCGGCGCTGGAATGTGCAGCTTCTGACTCACGAAACAGATATTGAACCGTTTGCCGTTAAGCGTGATACGGCTGTTCAGAAATTGGCAGCGTCTCAGAATGTGAAAGTGGATACCTACTGTTCGCACACGGTGTACAATCCTGAACTGGTCATTGCCAGAAATCTGGGTAAAGCACCGATTACCTATCAAAAGTTCTTGGGCATTGTTGAAAAGCTGAAGTTGCCGAGAGTGCTTGAGAAGCCAGAGAAACTACCGGATGGAATGCAGCCAATAGCAGATGCAATGGAAGTTAAGAACTCAGACGTCTACGACTGTCCCACAATGGAACAATTGGTCAAGCGACCAGAGGACTTGGGCATTAATAAGTTTCCTGGCGGTAAGCTTGCCATTAACTTTTTCTTTCTATTGTATAATTATTATTCACTTAACAGGTGAAACGGAGGGACTGCGTCGCATGGAGTCATCCCTAACTGATGAGCTTTGGGTAGCAAAATTTGAGAAGCCAAACACTGCTCCCAATTCCCTGGAGCCCAGCACAACGGTACTCAGTCCGTATTTAAAATTTGGTTGCCTAAGCGCTCGTTTATACCATCAGCGGCTTCAGGAAGTCTTGAAACGGCAGCCAAAGCACTCTAAGCCACCCACTTCCCTTGTGGGTCAGATGATGTGGCGGGAATTTTACTACACAGCTGGCGCAGCTGATCCCAATTTCGATCGCATGGTCGGCAATGCATACAGCCTGCAAATTCCTTGGCAGGAGCATCCGGAGCATCTGCAAGCCTGGACGCACGGACGTACTGGATATCCTTTTATAGATGCGATAATGCGACAATTGCGACAAGAAGGCTGGATCCATCATTTGGCGCGTCATGCGGTTGCCTGTTTTCTGACACGCGGCGATCTGTGGATCAGCTGGGAGGAGGGTCAGCGTGTCTTTGAACAGCTACTCCTTGATCAGGATTGGGCATTGAATGCCGGTAATTGGATGTGGCTATCGGCCTCTGCCTTTTTTCATCAGTACTTCAGAGTCTACAGCCCGGTGGCGTTTGGCAAGAAAACCGATCCCAAAGGTGACTACATAAGGAAATATGTACCTGAACTGGCCAAATATCCATCGAACTGCATCTATGAGCCCTGGAAAGCCACACTTGGCGAGCAGCGCAGCTATGGCTGCGTTCTGGGCGTCGACTATCCGCATCGGATTGTCAATCATGATGTTGTCCACAAGGAAAACATTAAACGCATGAGCGCGGCATACAAAGTGAATCGGGAAGTGCGAACGGGCAAACAGGAAGATGATGTGGAGGACTATGAAGGCAAACCATCTGGAAAGCGCAAAGCTGGCTCAAAAGCTACAGGCGCAAAAGCAAAACGCAAGCGTTGACTAATTGACGGCATTGAATTTGATTAGTGCTGAGCTGACCTCTTTTATTTATTACATTTACAGTGTAATTGAGTGAAAAACGTATATTTTGAAGAATGGATAATAATGATATTGAACAGGAAGTGATAATTCTGAAATAAATATAAACATATATGTATATGTTATATATACTGTTTTATGAGCATTCTGAAGTAATAAAATATTGATTGCGTTTTATACCAATCAACGAAAAGTGTTAAAATAGCGATTTTGGAGAAAAACAAAAAACCATCCAAGTAAACAGCAGTTAACAGTGCTGCTCATTAAATTAAAGAAATTTACTTAAAATGGCTGGACCAGTATTGGAAAACGGTGCACCATGAAGTATTTAAAATGCGCCAAATAATACCTGTTTTTGAAGTAAAGACCATACCACGTGGAATTGCTTGAGAACGAGGTTGGAATTGTTAAGAAACATGTTGCTTAAATTAAAGTGCGTTTGGATTTATAATTTAAAAAAGATTGGTTGGTTGTAGCATTAAAAAAACTATAATCCCGCAAGGAATTGTAAGTATATACACATTGAATATCAAATAAGTTACCATATTGTGATGATACTTTCGATAGGGACAGCTGAAGTCCATGACTGATTTATCTAATTTTATATTTCTGATTATGTGTTTAGTATAATTAAATAAGTAATTATTGCATTTACAGTATTAAACAACAATTAATTTTTAATTATAGATAATGCGCTTCCATACAGAATAAATGGCAAACAAAGGTGCCAAAAGACACGTCCATTGGAGCACCTGCCTGTCCCCGCTTTTGGCTAATGGAATATATTGCTACTGAAGATGATTAAGTAAGTAGAGTTATAGGAGATTACAAACATATTTGCTACTACAATGATGATACATTCGATAGGGACAGCTGAAGTCCATGACTGATTTATCTAATTTTATATTTCTGATTATGTGTTTATTATAATTAAATAAGTAATTATTGCATTTACAGCATTAAACAACAATTCATTTTTAATTATAGATAATGCGCTTCCATACAGAATAAATGGCAAACAAAGGTGCCAAAAGACACGTCCATTGGAGCACCTGCCTGTCCCCGCTTTTGGATAATGGAATATATTGCTACTGAAGATGATTAAGTAAGTAGAGTTATAGGAGATTACAAACATATTTGCTACTACAATGATGATACATTCGATAGGGACAGCTGAAGTCCATGACTGATTTATCAATTAATATTCCACTGATTATATTTTAAGTAATTTAAAGTGTCCAGTACTTATTAATAATATTAATAAAAGCATTTGATTTAATTTTTTACAGACAATTGTCTTCCATACTAAAATGGAAAACGGCTGCTCGTCAATTGGAGCAACTGCCTGCCTCCTGAGGCTCCTTTTTTGGAGATGAATAAGTAAGTTGAATTCTATTACATTAAAGTAATATTCATCACTAAAGCATGATGATACCTTCGATAGGGACAGCTGAAGTCCATGACTGATTTATCAATTTTTATATTACTGATTATTTTTCTAGTAATTCTAAGTGACCCGTATTGTTCATACAACTAAACACCATTTTATGTTTTTACAGATCGACCTTTAAATTTTGCGGTGATGACAAAGACGACACATGTTTGTGAAGAAACAATTTGATGTAAAACTCAATTAAATACGTTTATCGTCAACAAAGTAAAGTAGCCGATGAAATTGACATCACTTCTTTGTTTAAGAGTTGCTTATTTAAAATGTTTTTCTTAATACATACATAGATTTCGGCATATTGTGAGCTCGTTTTCGAAATAAAATTGTGACCTTATATATTTCATCTGAAAAAAACAATTCAATTCGTAATGTTTCGAAATTTACTTAGACTGCGCAACAATGTTCTATTCTCGCGCATTAATTTTTCGGGAAACACGCTTAAAGCCAATTTAGTTACCAGCTCAAAACTGCTTTCGAAGCCAACAGATATAGACACTCAAGGCATTTCGATCAGCGATATTAATGTTTATGATCTGGCCAAAGGAGATCTAGAGTTTACGCGCAACTTTCTAGCAACTCTGCCAACACTCGAGACGACTAATTTCTTATCTGCACCGGAGAGCACCGCGGAACCAGAAACAGAAATAGACATAGCAGAAGCAGAACCTACAACCAGTGATGGCGACATGAATGAGGAGCGTTCCTCTGTGCTTGATAGGGATGGGAATCCGATAGTGCCCATTGAAATCGACGGTTGGAAGGACTACGATGACGATGAGATTGGTCCAACTGTGCAGAGTAACTCGCAACATATCGAAATTGGCAACGACATTGAATACAAACAGGAGCAGTCGCTTGTGGTGCCCGACCAGCGAGAGGGCAATTTCGAGTACCAAGGCATTAAGGTTAGGTTACCAGAAAAGGCCAGCAAGGATGTTGGCACGTATCGTTTTCGACGCGACAAACAGGAGCTGGAAACTGTAGCCGATGATATGCGTGTGGCCAGATTTGATTCAAAGTAAACTTCATTTTGTTCAGCATATTTTAGATAATTAAATTTAACATTTGAAATACCCATATAGAATACCCCTTCTGGTATGCTTATCTCTAAACATCTTCCTCTAAACAAAATGAAAAGGATAATTTGAGCTAATTACGTTTATTTCCATATCTATTTGCGTGTGTGTTTCGGTCAAAAAACAACAAATTGTTGCCAAATAGTTTGCTAAATTAAGCAATTTCAATTCCACAAACGAGCGCAAATAAGCAAATGTAAAGATACTTCTTCCAAAATCCGAATCGAGAACCTTATTGCTATTGTGTGAACGTTTTTATATGTGTGCTCAGCAAAATACACAAATTACCCTCTTTATACACATTTATCCATGTTTGAATGCGTGTGTAGATGAACTGCGCCAATTGGTTGTTAAGTATGTTGGCCATAATGACCGCTGTGTGGTAAGAGATTTTCTCCCTGCGGTGGTCCATTTGTTGCAACAGATTTCCGAGTCGTTTGCGTAAACGTTTTAAGGACTAAAGTTAATATTAGTTGTAAAATAAAAAATTGAGCAGATAATATTTTTAAAAATATCGTAATGCTTTAATAGTTACTTTATTTGACGAAAACAATTTGGTCAATTATCTTTTATTCTATCGCGTTTATTAAATTTTATAATTAATTACCAACTTTAATTTACACAAAAGCTGAGAATATGAATTTGTACGTTATTAGACAAAAGGAAATTAAGCGCTATTAATAGGTATTGAAAAGTAAATGAGACTATTAGCCCACTCTCTACGCCTCTCCAAGCAATTATCCTGATAAATGTGATTGATTATTGTGCCTAAGTGCAGACAGCCTTAGCTACGAATACATAGTTCTTATTCAGGAAGCAAAAATTTGCTTTCGTCGACACTCAGTCAACTTATTTTCAATCAATGCAATAATTAGATGTCCTTCCTTTGAGTTTGATGGAGCGTGCGCAATTTCAATCAACGAGCACAGCTCCAACATGGTCCGACAGCAGCCTCCATTCCCTTTTTGCAGAGTTTGCGGCCAAATAAAAATACTAGTAACGTTTTGGCAGTATGAAATCTACTTAACCAAATTGATGACAATGCGATAAGTCAGGCGGCGAGTTAAGCCGCTTAAATGCTTATAAACTGCCATTCGAACCAACAACAAAAAACACATTTGGAATGAATGCAATTGGAAGATGTCGACTGTTAAATTCTCTGTTTTTGGCTTAAGACTTTATCAATATGAGGCTCTAAAAGTGTAATTGCAAAGCGTGGGTGTGATCTAAAGCTAGGGTTCATAAATGTGCTAAGCCAGGTTTCGTACCAAGCCGGGGCTGTTTTTATGGTTGGCGACTTTGGTTAATTCACTTATGATGAGAAAATAGTTGTATATGCTCGTTTTTACCTTGCAAACAGAATATACATGAATATGATTCACTATTAAGCCTAGCAGTCAGCGGATCGGGGGCGTCTTTTTGGCCAACTATGCGAAATTTATACATAGTATTCGTATAGCATGCATTTCATATGCTGGCAAAATGCCGATTGGAGGCAGCATAAATTGTTGTCATGCCAAGCAGAGGCACATTAAATTCAGTAACGGCACGTGCAACAACAACGATTCAAGGTACCAAGCAATGAGAGTCAAAGTGAAAGAGAAATAGAGAGTGAAATTATGTATGTAAGCGTGTATATATGAAATATTCGTTCGTGCCATAAATCAGCAAATGCGTGCACTTTTTTTGCTATAATTGGCAATTTGCTTTCGCGTCTCGTTTCTTCGACTAAGATCTGCACCCACATTTTCTTTTCCTACCACTTTGAATTATGAGCGCTGATTAAAAGTCACATGCTCATTAGTAACTTTAAGTGTCACACATACAATACCTAATTATATTTAGGAAACTCAGAAATAGTTCAACTTAAATACTAAATCAATCTAGGGACCTTAAATAACGCTTAACACTCCTTATCTGTGTTTTTGGCAGCTTTACGTAAATGTTGCGAATACTTTTGGAGTCTCTAGCTTTTCATTCTTTCATTCGCTGGAACAGCCACTGAACTAAGCACATAACGGATATGATGATGCTGATGATTTCCGCAAACAAATATTTCGTTTGTTGTGCCAACACACAAGCAAGGAGCTGCAGGATAGAATAAAAAACAGAAAAGAGAAATGTAAGCACATTCGGAAAGAGGAGTTGCACTATTAGGGTCGCTGTTCCCGTTAGCGTCAGCTGCAAATGTTGCCATGAATGTTTGCCAGGTTAACTCCTGCACAAATTTACACATGACCATCCGCATACCGTTTGCCCCCCATCCCCCCATCCCGCCACTTATTCTCCTTCTGTGTATAAACGCGCTACAGGTCTCATTGTAAGTATATGTGTATGTGTGTGTGTGTGTGCTTGTGTTTGTGTATGTTGTGGTTTTGTTTTTGGGAGGCGGGAAACGAGCTCAGTGGGTTAAATGGAAACATCGTGCGCCGCTTTAGTTATGCAAATTTACATAAATGTGTTAGGCGCGTTGCCGTCCACAACAAATGTGGCCGAAAAAACACACCATGCCGAAAGAATTAAGCTCACAAAAAAAAAAAAAAATTGTTTTTATATACGTGGAAGCACTCGCACAAAAGGTGTTTGCATAATATGTAGTTCCTGTGCCTCTGACACTTGCAGATTTAGTGCTTTATTTGCACCTAGCAGATGTTCCTACGAAGAAGGTGTTGGAGGTTGCTGGCTCTGAGGAATGTGCATTCTAATTTGTGGCCATTTTGTAAATGGTATTTAAATAAATAAGAATCAAAGAATTACTTGCCATAAACTATTCAAGCTGATTTGCAACGTGCAGTCATCGCATTATACAAGCTAAAGTTCTTATTGCTAAACCAAATTTTCAATGACACTTGCTTCAAAATCGCACTCAATGCAAAATCTGCAGTTTGTTTTACGTGCAATGGCAACCCAATAGTCAAAGACGTCATTTATATGCTCAGCCCTATCGCCATTCCTTGCCCCCTGTCTCTTCTTTAGAACCGAATCTGCGCCTCTACACATGTCTGTTTGTATGTGTTTGTGTGAAGAATATATGCGTGAATGTTGCGTGTTGAGTGTGTGTGTGCTTTTGTGTGAGTGGCTGATTTATGGCACTCAAATGAACTTCGACGCTGACTGTTTAAATTTCAAACGAAATTTTTGTGTTAAACTCTCTCTCTTTTATTTTTTATGAATTGTGTGTTATGTAACAGTTACAAGAAACTATTCAAATGTATGCATTGCTATTTTTCCTAGCTTGTATCAATGCCTAGACCTATTTTTTTATCAATTTTTGGTTGTGTTTACATAAAGCTTGTTGCTTAAATCTCAAAAACGTCCCCCTCCGCTATAAATAACGTGAAACGACCTTTTTGTATGAAAGGAACGTAGTTTCGCTCTCGTGGTGTTTTGAATTTATGCGTCTGACACAATTCGCCGAACTTTTGCTTTGCCGAGATTGTCAATTGTGTGACATTGACGCCAACGGTCCAATTACAACAGTTGGCTGCTTCTAATGCCCTTTTTGGTTGATTTATTCGCACACTGCATTTCCATTTTTCGGAAAACTATCACTAACACGACATCATTAATAGCTTATTACGACGAACTTAACTTTGGTTAAAATTATGAACAATTATTTTCAAAAAAATTATGTGATACAAATTTGTTTTCTGAATAATTAGGGTAAAAACAAAGTATTAACAGTAGATTTTCATCGAGCTATTAGCATAACAGAGGTCCTTTCTATGAAAATATCCCCAAACGCAACATGATCTAAATTTAGCAGCAGAAGGAAATTTTTACAACATATGCCAAACTGGGCAATTTTTGTTAACAGTTGTATTAACAGTGGTCGCCCCTTCGCATTAACAGCAGCCGAACGAAGTAAGTTTTCGGAATGGCGGCGAATTGAGAGCGTGCTGCAAAAGCTTTTGCTGCTTAGCTTGTTGCTGCCTTCGGCTACCGTTTATTCTATGCCTAGTTGTCGTTTGTCGTCAATTGGCAGTGGGTGCTAACGCAGGAAAGTGTATCCTTATTGGGATCCCGACGCTTCGGCAGTGCGACACGTGCCTAACGGTTTCTTTCTCTATATATATATATATATATAGATGTGGAGTATTTGAAGTGTCCGAAAACGCGAGTACTTGGAAAGCGTGTTAAAAATCAAGTTGAGGCAGGCCCAACTGCAGTGCTTGCCGTGTGTAACGATTTAAAGTATTCGCATTAAACCAACCAGAGGAATTTAAAAATTCATGAACATGCCGCAAACATTTTCGCATTTCCTGTCACCATTCAGGCGTCAAGCTGTCAACATAAACAACTTGTGTCAATCAACGGCAAACAACAAACGACAATAATGCCACGTGCTTTGTGGAATTATGCAAGAATCACTTAAGACGCGAACCTGCAACTGCAATTAGCGTTACAAATTTGTATTTGCAGCACCATTCTCCTGGGGAAGACAATTGACAGCTGACATTTGTAACAGATTAACCATGAAAAGAAAATGCGCCTCTTAATAGTGCCACAAAATCCGCTCGTGCGTGGTTAAAAAATAAGCCGTAAGAGATAACCAAGTGAGAGTGACCAATGTTTGTGGCTTTAACTGTCGTTATGTGAGTTATCCTTGTGTGTGTGTGTGTGAACCCAAGTGGTGAAAGTAACGCATAAATGGCCAAGTAATTTACATTTACTTTTGGTCCTGTTTCAATATGTACATGTTCCATTTTCACAATGGCCAACACACAAATCAAATATATTCAGTGGATGTGGATGTCTGTGCAATGGCCAAGAGCCTTGGGGGCTTTGCTTGTTTTAGATTGAACCATTGAATTCGTATCCATTGTGGGTGCTAAGTGCGGTTGTGTTGCATGAGTATACCTTGAGGATGCCACCTGCCACTTTGTTACTTTGGCTTATCCCACAGGGCTGTTAAAAAGTTACTTAACTGATGAATTTAAAGGGCCAATTAAAGTGGCGCTTAAGGTGAAACAACTTAAGTTTAATTTATTGTTTGCAGTCGATTAGTATTATTTTATAATTATTGACTTGAAATCATTTAAATACACACTTACTAACTAAAGCTTAGCTGTAATCAATATGTCCATTTCTAAGCCACTTTTTGACCACTGGATTTGCCACAGGCAAAGTCACAGAAAATTATTAATTGAATTTCACACACGTAAGAGTCTTATGCGCTTTGACTAATCATAATGATAATCATAAGCAACGTGTGTTTAGCATTTAATATGCCAGTGTATTAATGCCCAACGTGCGGCTGATATTCTTCTACTAATAATTCATACACACGCGCGCCTCTCACACACCCAATGTAAACACACCAAACATACAGAGCACCTTCTCACATGGACTTTAATGCGTGCTCATCCCATCAACTGAAGACATCCTGAAGTAAGGAGGAATTTTGACATGCTTCTTGTCCTTAAAAGCCGCTTAGCCAAAGAGATGGCAAGCTTGTCGCTGTGGTTACAATGCGAACACACGTGTATTTGTTTAGTACCATGCACGGGTGTAAAAAAGTTTCTTAAATTTGCAGTTTCAATCGTTTGAGTTGTCTTTAAATTCAAGCGCCATTTGTTTTAGCGATCGCACAAAAGCTTAGCGATCGATTTCCCTATTTATCGTTGAGAGAGTTGCCACTTTTTATAAATTGGAATACGCACCATAACGGGATGTTGGCGCCGCAGCTGAAAGGTTTTATATTTCGTGGAATTTTAGTTAACTTCTGTTCCTAATTTTGTGCAGTGAGCAAGAATGAAAAACTTTTAAATTAGACTATTACTATAAGGGATAAACTTACAAAAAATGAACATTGCTTATAATGAACATTTTACTTGCCAGCTAATGCCAACTGATAGGAATTAAAAGACATCAGTACACAAAGTACGCCAGAAACACAATGAAATTAACTCGTAGCCAACACAAACAAAAGGCAGCAACAAAACCGTAAGGTGGTCAATAAGCTAAAGGCGAAATGGAGAACGGGCAACGTAGGAGGAATTCCATTTAGAATGCAGACAGAGTCGCCTTTAAGCATACAAAAAAACAGGATAGAAAAGAGTAGGCAACAAATGCAATTAAGTTATATGGGAAAATAAGCGAAAGTTACTTTAGCAGATGTAAAAGCAAAAGCAAAGAAGAGTCGAGACAAAAGTGAGAACAGCAAGTGCGGAGAAAGTGCAAAAAGTTTCAGTGTCAGGTATGCTCAGGTATCGCACAATAAAGTGACAATGTTGAAAAAAAGAGCATCCTAAAAAAGTGTTGATATGAAAACAAGGGAAACTAATTGCGTTTTTATTTTCATGTTTGTGTAGTCAGTCGCTAATCTGCTCTTGACGAGATCGGTTGTGTCACGGAAAAAAAAAAAAAGTGTATGTTTTGCGTTATTTTTTTTTCTTTCTTCGGTGCTAAAAATAGCACAGATCGTAAAAATTCGGTCTTAGCGCAGTGTCGGCAGTTGGACAACAACAACACATAAGTGTAGTGGAAAAGTTTTGTTGGCCCGTTAGGGTATCGCTGTCCCCCTCCACTGCCGCAGCTGCACAGAGGGGTAATAAAGCAGTGGTTGACTTACATTCGTCTTTGCATAAAATCGCGAGAAATGGCAAATTCTAGGAAAACGATGATTCTAGCGAAGCTCTGAGAAAGCCGTCATGAACGAGGAGATTACGGAGGTTAACTTTGGCGAAGTTCTGGCCACTAGCGACGAGCTTAACCCATATGGTATAGCAGTATCAAGCAGTAATGCAGCTGTGTCACTAGTACTCTGACAATAACTCATAGTACAATAAATACCTACACTACATCATCACCCAGCATATGCGTAGCGTGTGCTCAACGCCTATGCCTCCTAAAGCTTTTAGCACTTTTATAGACTTCCCCCTTTACCGGACCTCAATGAATCTGATTCACCTAGATGGCAAAAATACAGAGCCAGAAGAGGAAGGTGTCATCGAACTCACAAAAAATTAAACGAAACGTGCCGTTACTAGAAATTTGAACCCAGTGACCCTGACAGCAAACAGGTTCGAGACACTATCGTTGATGACGACGAGATGGACTGCAATAGTGTGGACGAACCATCGACTAGCGCTGCGCAGCGGCCTACCTTCTCCTTCTAAGGCTAAGACAGCAACGTACATAACAGAACGCAAACGTACAAGTAAAACTGATTCATCTACGGTAAACCCGATTCTACTGGTAGTACAAAACCACCACCAATCGTTCTTTGGACGTGACAAACGTGAACGAACTCCTTATCGCTATCGAGGAAGTTACAATCTTGAAAATGTTGAAATCAAATCCTCTGTGGGCTCCACTACGAATCTACACCAAAGACGCAAATACCTACAGGGTTAGTACGACAACTAATTGAACTGAAAATTGAATTCCATTGCTATAATTGAAGACGAGAAGCCATTCAGTTGATGTGCGAGGATTACACCATTCACAGCTCCATGATAAAATCAAGAGGAATTACTCGTCAGGGGCATAAAGTTCGATCAATATATAACCCAAAAGAACAAGAGCGGTGAAAGATGAACATCTTCTTCATTAATGTAGAAAAGAATATAAATAACAAAGATATACTTCAACTACGATTTCTATGCCGCCAACGCTCGTTTTGAAGTAGAAGCGCAGGACATTGTGCAATGTCGGAGATGCCAATCGTTTGGTCATACGAAGATATTGCTACAGACCTTTTATCTGTGTCTCTTGTGGTGAATACCATAAATCATCAGATTGTCCCAGAAGCAAAGAAGCACCAGCAACTTGCACTCACTGCGGTGAAAACCACCCAGCAAACTTCCGTGGCTGCAAATCCTATCAAAAATTGCTCAAATGAACGACAATGTACAGAAAACTCCAAAAGTGGGTATAAACAATAACTCTACACCTAAACTTTATGAAAATGGAGTTTCTTATGCTCAAATAGCCAGAAATGCACATCCAATCACGGAAAACAAAACAAACGACCAGGAAACCTAACAAATAGGCTACAGGATGCCATTCAACAGCAACATCACTACGGTGCAAAAATCATGCGCACTTCTTCCCAGATGTGTCACAACAGCAAAATGCACAAGAATCTAAACTGAAATGGCAGTTGCATCGCTCACAAAGCTATCGAGGGTCTCACGCCATGAAGCCCAGATGCTGCAGATGCTTGTCGCAATTAACGCGCAACTTCACAATGTCCCAATAAAAATTCTCACCTGGAACACCGAGGTGCTGCCGGCAAATGACGGCAATCGGCCACCTTGCGGAGAGGAGAATATTGACATTCTCCTTCTCACCGAAACGAAGACATCCAACCTTCAACTATTTGGATATGAGTCTATTCAATCTACCTGACGGCAGCCGCAGGTGGAGCTGCAATCCTGGTTAACAAAAGATCAATCACTTTCCCATTGAGCCAATCGTCCATGATAAAGTCCAAATCGTGGGTGCCAAAATCCAAACATGTATAGGACAAATATTCATCGGATCAATCTATTGCCTCCAAACTTAGCTGGACTCAATCAGAATTTGATGACATATTCGCTAACTTCAACTTCCCAAGATCATTTATCGCGGAGACTGGAACGCAAAACATCCATGGTGGGGTTCTGCGATCACCTGTTACCGAGGTAACTTACTTGCCGCAAGCGTCATCTCATTAACGCCAACATCCTGGCGACTGAGCACCAACGTACTATCCAAGCGCGTAATTCGAAGACCATCCTGTTTAGACTTTGAATTTATGCAACATCCCCACGACATGCTAAACATCAGAGACAGCTGGGACCTTGAATCGGACCACCTGTTCTCATCACTACATTAAAAACAGAAGCCATACAATGCACTCAACGTGGCAACTACTTGGCAAAACACAAATGTAGCTGTTTTCAAGGAAGAACTATGTAGATCGATACGTTAACATTGAGCTCAACTCTGCTGCTGAAATTGACGACGCTGTAGACCTCTTCACTACCAACGTGACAAATGCGGCGAGGAGGTGTACACTGCAAACAATCATAGCAGAGCCTCATACGCCACTCGAATAGATTGACCAACCATTGCGAGATTCTGTCCGTAGAGAGCACTGAGAAGACGTTATATTCGACACAGTCCTGAGGATAAAGCTCAATGGCATGATGCGCGAGAGCTTCACGTTGCCATGGCTGAATTGAAAATGCGCAATTCGAACATATGCTGACCAATATGGATTATTCTAATGATTCCATTTTTAATATGTGGTCCTTTACCAAAAAGTAAAGAATGCCACAGAAAGTTACGCCTCTGAAGACAGCAATGGTAACTGGTGTCGCTCCTTAGAAGGCAAGTACAAACATTTGCGGAACACCTTGGCGACAGATTCCTGCGTTTAATTTCGCATCCGGGGATATCAACAGAATAAACGAAGACTACAGGCCCATTCCAGATGTCACCTCAATAAGACATATCCGTCTGGAAGAAGTCTCAAACATGATACGTACCCTCAAAGTCGAAAGGCACCAGGTCACGACCTAATAAGCAACGCAGTTCTTAAATCCTTCCCAGAGAGCACTTTTACTTATCACATTGATATTCAATGCGATACTTAGAGTGCAATACTTTCCCAAAAATGGAAGGTGCTGAATCATATGATTCTAAGCCAGGAAGCCGGAACAGGATCCAAGCTCCTACCGGCCTATCAGTCTCCTGCCCTCCTTATCGAAGGTTATGGAAAGGCTGATAGCTTCCCGACTTATAATACACCTAGAAGACAATGATATCATCCCAATGACCATTGGATTCAGGCCGGCCACAGTACGATTGAGCAATTGCACCGTGTAGTCAATATATCCTGAAGGCCTACGACCATAAAGAATACTGCAACGGCATATTCCTTGACATACAACAGGCATTTGATAGAGTTTGGATCCCGGGACTACTAGCCAAGTCAAACAGCGCTGCCAGCCAACTTGTTCGAGCTCATAGGTCGTTTCTCACAAACGAGGTTTTGCGTCCAGTCAGAGACGCAACCTCTGCAATGCCATTGAGCTGGCGTACCTCGGAAGCGTCTTAGGACCGCTACTGTACTCCATCTTTACAGCAGACATCCCCAGCCAGCTATGATGAATGACCCATGACAACAGCAAATGATGCTGGCCAGCTTCGCTGACGACGTCTGCTTTCAGCTCCTCGAACGTGGACCGAGTCGTCACAAACGCTGCAAACTTATCTCAACGAATTCGAGAAATGGGCCATGGCGAACAACATCAAAATCAATGAAAGCAAATGCGTAAACGTTTGCTTTACGTTACCCGTAACACAACTCCTGCGGTCCACATTAATAATGTGGACTAGAGCAAGCGACTAAGGCGAAATACCTAGGCCTCACACTGGACAAACGCCTAACCTTCCGTGACATATTGCCGAGTTGTCAAAATGTGCAACCTAAAGCGTAACCAGCTATTCTGGATGCTAAATAAGAAAAGCAAACTTCCTCTAAGATGCAAGCGTCGATTTATCAGCAAATCATCGCACCAACTTGGGATACGGCATCCAAATTTGGTGGGGCTGCGTCCCACCGAAAACGACTTCAAACCGTCCAGAACAAGACATTAAGACAAATCACTGGCTGTGGTGGTTCTTAGCGGCCAAACGCTCCACAATGACTTAAACCTAGCTTGTTGAAGACCAAATCTCGTTCTTCTCAGTGATACAACGACCGACTAACTGCCCACCGTATCTCTCGCCCGGAGATTACGGGCTTCCATTCGCAGGCTCAAAGAAGACATTTTGGGCTGCTTCTAAGATATTAATATGATTACATTTTTACGTGAAACCTCACTATTCGTAATTTGACATATTCCTATATAATAGATGAAACAAATTATAATTTATAATTAAGAGATTATTTACTTAAGACAACATTTGGTTAAAGGCTTTAATTAGATCTGTTCCTAATAATATTAAATAAAGATGTTAATTAATAAAAAAAAAAAAAACATGTTTGTGTAGTAACCAAAAATTTTACAGCAAAGCATAAAGTTTCGCAAACTCTGATTATTAAATCAGCAAACCAACGACAAGATAAATGCTCAACATTATTACCAATGACGTTACATGCTGCCGTTTTCCGATAGCGGCAGCAATATATTCAAATGAGTTATGTGTGTGTGTGTGTGTGCTTATGCAAGTGAGTAATTTAAATCACTTGAAACGTCAAGAGCAATTGCACAAAGTATATTAACTGGCAAATAACTTAACTAAGTGCAGAAAATATTTACATACAATTGCTGAATGCCTGGAGCAATAGTTATTGTTAAACAGCAACAGCAACAACAACAACAAACCACAAAGCAAGTTTTCAATAAATGCGCGCGTATGCGTCGCAGCGGCGTCGTCGCCGACGTAGCCGCTAAATCAAACACAAGCAATGCAGTCGACGTTGGCGCCGCCGCAGCATGTCCAAGAACACCAACAACAGCAGCAAGAACAGCAAGAAGAAGGAGAAGGCAGCAAGGTAGCGACAAGGCGGCGTGTGGAGTTGCGATAATAATGGCGTTAGTTTTTAACATAATGCAACAACAACAACAACAAGTGTTTTTGCACTGGCCATTCTGTAACGGTAAGTGCTTTTTATCCTACACTTTCTCTATTTTGCTGCCCCCTGCCCTGTGATTTTGGTCCAGTGGCTAATTTCACTTTCCTGCCGTTGTTTGTAGTATAATAAAAATTAATATTGCATACTTTTAGCAGCTGCTATAATATTTCACAGCTATGCAAATTATATTTATGTAGTGCGTGCGTGCAGAGAGAATACAAAAAAAGCGCAAATAATTGGAAAAAAGCTGATTTGACATCAGTGTGCTTCTATTAAAAAAGCGATAGATCTAGATAGATAGATTTAGAGCTGTGTTGCTACAAGGATTGAATAGCCTGGTCTTAGGCGCTGCATTTTTTTTAAGAAGCATCGCACTAGCTGCACATTTGATTGAATGTACGGCATACTCTCACGCCAACGCCCAATTTGAGCCTAAGTGACAACGCGAACGTCAACAACGCTAGAACAAACTTTTTATGTTCGCGTTAAGCTCGTTCTTTTAAGTTCGCGTTAAGCGTTAAGCTCGTTTAAGTCAACTTTTGAGGGCGAAGAAGAGTTGTTTCTTGGCTTTAAATCATAACAAATAAAGGGGAAATTGGGGAGAAAAACGGTAAAAAAAAGCTGACGGTTTTTTTAATATAATTTATTCAGTATTTTCTTTAAATATATTGTATATCATTAATTTATTTGTTCAATGGATTCTTCATTTATTGGGATTTAAAAACCGATTTTGTATTTAGATTTTTGGGACTTTATAAATTGGCACTTTCAAACAATTAAAAGATAGCAACATGAATGTACGGGTTCAAAATAAAGAATAAACAAAACATTTCTTTAAACGTCGCCCCATATTGAAACTATGAAAAACGAACAATTTGCTAATTTTTCAAGCGATTCGGTTTGCAAAAAACAAGCCAGATTTGACGGGAAAAAAGCTGATTTGACATCAGTGGCGTGCGTGCGTGCAGAATACAACATTAAAAGCAAATAAAATACACGATGGCATAGGGCAGCTTTAATTAAATTGCAACGCACCTAAAAGCACAAACTACATGATGTAATTAGTTGCGTTAACAATATTAAACTGCTGTTTTATAAATTGTTTCTTTACGGTGCATCAGTTTAGTTGTTGGATTATAAATTCTGAAACTATATTTAAATAAAGTCAGGATTAATAATGATAAGCTAGCTGAAAGTACTCTTAAATTTGTTAAACTGAAAACAAAACATGTGGCTCAAAAAATCTTTAAAATGCTATACCAAAGAATTTTTACTAATTAAGGAAATTTATGTCGGTCAACTTTTGTATGTTCAACAAAATGCCCAAAGAAATTCAGAAGGAAATCAGGTCAAACTAAAAACGTAAATCACATAGTTAAAGACAGGCTAATTGAATATACTAACAATACTAAAAACAAAGCGAAAAGCAACCGCAAACTAAAGACCTTGAATTTATTATTTTCACTTTTAAGTTTTGTTTGCTGCGAGTTTAAATAAGATATTGGAAAATAAACTATCTTTGCTGCGTCCTTGTAACATTTGAAAGTATTTTCTTATAAGAAATACATAAGCAACTATTTCTTTGTATTTGGATTTTAGCTACTCTCTTAAGTGAGTTATGTCGCCGACATGAAACTATTTACAAAACAACTCGACAAAGTAAAATACTCCATGAAAGGTTAAAGTAATAAAATTCCGGGAAATATGAGTGCTGTGGAATTTGTAAAGATGTCAAGTGAAGTTCAGTCATCCAACGGTGGTGCATCCTGTTACAGTCTGAAGACGAGAAATCTAAAAGCTAAACGGCGACCATTAGTGTGTGCCGGCAATTGGAGCAGGATTCGCACAATTTCGCACTTACGCATACATTGAAAATTAGGTCAATTGCGCATAGAACGCGTTGAGCAGAATCTTTGCATGCTCTGTGGTTGGATATTGCCATATTTTTTTGTTGTTATTGTATTCTCATATTCGCTGGCTTCGCGCCCAGTGTCAACGTTAAGCAGAATAAATGTGTGTGCACACACATGTAGATATATGCATACATAAATAAAATAAAACTACAAAAAGCCGGTGCGATAAATTAAAGTGAGTTTCATACGCCGAGTCCCAACTGTCGGCCAAAGTTTTGTCGGCTCCAAAGTTTCGCATATTATTTACAAAACGCACAATGAAAACGCCGGCCGACCGACCAACCAGGCGGGCCAAGTTACTTGGCCAAAAGTTTTAGCTGAGACTGCCTAAGACTAGTACAAGCGATATTAAATTGAGCAAAAGCTCTGAAACAAAAACAACCACTTTGGTGGCTGGACAAATACGATGCCGACACTAATAGAAGAGTATTAAAAAAAGAGGGAAAATTGCACTTGTTACGTGAAACTTTATTAATTTGCCGTCGAGCGCTGCAAATTTTACAGCATGCTAATTTGGATAATTTGGTTTATAGTAATTTTCACTTTGCTCCGGCTATGTTTTCCTTTAGTTGAGTTTTTATCACGACCATCTGTCGCTTTTGGCCATACATTTTTCTTACCCCTTTTTGTTAGCCACTTACTTATTACTCCATTTTGTAACTGGGCCCCAATGCATAGTTTTTGCAGCCTGCAACGTCAACGCATTTAATTAATTAAATTGCCATTTTAGTTGCATTTTCAGCTCGTTTTTTGTGTTCCGCCGCCTTTTATCATTGGCATGTTAGTTTTCCTACTTTGTGGTGCATTTTTTTTTTCGTAGCCTCATGGCTTCAACAGTATTTTATTATTTTTCTTTCTGGTTGTTTTAGTGTGTATTATTATTTAATTAATTTAGTGGTATTTTTTTGATCAGTTTTTTATGGGCAGGTGAAGTCTTCTGAAAAAAAAAACATTTTTATATCACGTGAGTTTCATAGCAGGCAGTAAGATTGTGCCAACAGGCCTCATTGAAGTTGCCAGACCAGGCAGAATAATCATTTTGTTGTCGTTGAAATTTGTACAGTTGTGTCAGCACTGAAAACAGTTTGCAGTTACATTAATATAATAATATGTTAACTCAAGCAACATTTGAAGCGTTTGATAGGCTCAAGATTATCAAAATGCACTCAATATATGGGGCAAGTAGATAAGTAGTGCTGCAGCTGACGCCATCTTACTGAAATTAGCTTCCTTCTGACTTGACATTATTTTCCATAGTTGCTGGCACTCAAGTGTCATTCCAGCACATCGCTGCCCGTTGTAGTCCCTATCCCAACTGCACTCTCACTTTTCTTTTTGTCTACTTACTACTGCCCGCCAGAGTCGACGTCATGCGCCAAGGCGGGGGCGAAGACGAAGGGGATCTAAGCGCAGTTAGTTATGCCGCTAACATCAACAAAAGCAATGTTGTCTTAAGAAGCGCATAAATTCTGGTCTTTCTGGCCTGTCTGTTAGTGTGAGTAAAGCGTTTTTGTTTAACTTTACACTTGACCCAGGAAATGCAAGTTGGCGCGATAAGGCCATCTTTAAGATATGTGCCAGGCCCTCAAAAAGCACAAGAACTAAGTGGTTCATAAATCATTTATAAAAAATGCTTTTTTGAACATTGTGTCTTTAATTTTTGCACTAGTTATATGAATGTTACATCTTCGCAGTGGTTTGTTTATCTTCGGCTATGCGTAGTTTTTGATGGATTAACTTGTAATCGATGGCCAGTTTTTTGTTGTCATCATTTTCGTGTATGTCCAATCCGCAAAATTGAAATGCTTGCTATGGAAGTCATATTTACGTCCTTTAGTTTAGTTGCATAATGGTATTTCCTCGAACATACAAACATGTAAGTTGTTACAAAGCTGGTCACTAGAGAGACAGACAGTTTCAGCAGCAAAATATGCAATTTTGCAACGTCAACCAAAGGACAGCTTGTTGCATTCAAAAATTGACAACAAACGAAGCAAGGGAAGTGCATTTGAAAGCGTATCAACATACATATATAACTGATTGTGCAATAACATTTTTAGCAAACAAATAAATCTGAGAACTGTGTACATTTAAGATAGTTAGGCTTTAATAAAAATAGCGTAAAAAACTTGTAAAATTGATGGGTATAATTACAAATAATAGACGTTATTTTTATATCTAATCCTAGTACTACCATATGTATAATTGTGTAAAATTGTTGAGTATGTAAATGTTAATCACATGAATCCTGTAATCAGGTCTCCTGATCTCCTGTGTTAATCGCGACGTTTTTTAGACTGTAAAGAAATCGAAAACATCATACAATTTAATTACTATATTTATTTGAATCAATTACCTTGGAACGCTTTTTGGATTTTTTCTCGATAACAATATTTGCGCTCAGAATATTCGGCTCTGGTGCAAGGGGCGATAAGGGAACGCTCGGTTTATCGCCGATCCATTGGTCCAGCTGGGTTCGAACTTTAACATATTGTGGATCTGGAGTCGGTGACACCACCTCCAACTCTGACCTTTTGATGCTTAGCGCTTCAATGTCAGCCAAAAGCGCCGCATCCTGTTCTTCCATTTCCATGGGACCCTCTGGTGTATGTTCAAACGAACTGGGCTGTAGAAGATCTACGTTGAGTAGCATATGGAGGCCCTTAAAATTGTGGGTGTATTGCAGTTCCACCTCGGGCATCGAGATTGGCTCCTCTACATAGTCTTCCAGTTTTTTGGAGCAACGCAAAAACTTGCAGCCAATTTCCGGATCCGGTAACGAGTTGGTGTACACAATTGGGCATACGAGAGGTGTTCTTAGGAATCGGTAAAAATAAGTTAGTATCCAAATTGTCTCACATTCACATGCACGCAAAATTTGGCAATGTATGTGTGCATGGCAAAACACGTGCATTTTGTTTTGCTTCAATTTACATGTCAAACATTGCGAAATTGGCCTTTCATCATATTTACTTACAGCTCGTCCTCCTTTTTTATCACTTTCGGTTTAATTTCACTTGAAGCCATCTTACTGAGAATTAAAATCAGACAGACTGACGCCGTTCAGACGTTGTTAGCAAGTTTACTTTTTTACCAAGGGTTGTCAAATCTTGCAGTTATCGAAAAATATGAAAATAACGACAATGAGAGCTATCGATTTATTGCGCATGACGTCACAGCTTAAAGATAATTACTTCCAATTTGATATAGCTTATTTAACTTCTTAGAGTATTTAAATAAATGACTTATTAGATGTCCCACTAGTGATAAAGACAATATAAATTGATGATAATCTTTTATAAGTTTTCGCGTCACGTAGTTCAGCGACAACAACAAATTGCACGACCTGTGCAACACTGTATTGTAATCAATAGCAAAAGTCCATCTCTGCCAACGAAGAGCACTCTATATGCCGCGTTAATGGCGTCTAATAAACGTCTTAACTCAAATGAGCTTAGAAGGGAGAAGGAGGGGAGGTGCATCAGAGTGCGACAGAGTCAGACAAGTAATTATGATTTATGCCGCCCGATGAAAGGTGGCGCCTAATTGTCTGGCCATGGGCGTGTCGCGGCCGTGTGCAGATACAATTATGTGTCCTGGTGGCCGCCACATTCATCTTCGACTCGGCTGCCTCTCTCTGCCCCGAAAATGGTGGGAAATTTCACACGTAGTGTAATTATGGTGTGCTTTGGTAACGTGAACAGGTTCCTAATGCTAATGCTTGCCAATGCGCTGCTTCGTCCTTCGTTGGGATCTACTTTGGCTCTACCTGAGTCATTATGGCCACTTAAGGGGATTCAGGTGTTTATCTTATAGTCGGTAAAAGGATTCCCTTCGCAACTACTGCCAATTGTATTCTCTTAACTTTTCAATTCTTAAATTTAACTTGAAGGGATTTCTTTTGGTACCAGATTGGATTAACATTTGTGAAGATTACTAAAGGTTAAGACTCCTTATTTTTTTTTTGTTTATCTCGTACGTCACACACTAGCTTTATTTTGCCAACGATTTAACTTTAGCTAACGGTACACAAATGCATGAAAGCTTCAATGTGCTTTTGGCGCTATTCGAATGTAAGTTTTTGGGCATGAGTATGTGAAATTTAAGCATTACATTGTCGAGTGCCGTACATTTTTCACTTGTTCGCTAAGAACTGAGTCTTGTTGTTGTTGCTTTTCGACTTTGGACCTGCTCCTGGCCTGATTTGAAGCATCGACTTTTTGTGCCACGAAACACATTCACTTGTTGTGCTTGTACAACCTTGTACAAATTATACCCTGCAAACAATTTCAATGAAGGTGCGCCTGAGTAAAACTTTAATATATCACCTAGATGAACTAATTTACAGCATGTAATAAGTCATTGTGGGCTATAGGGTATCTGCTGGTCGATCACCATCATCAATTGCACCCTTAGTTGATCCATAATGCGCAGTGTAGTTGTTCACCTTCTTTACCTGCCAGCTACCCCTTTACCCCCCTTGACTTATTTTGCTTGGTTGCTATCGTTCTTGTACGCTTTTATTGCATGTTTTATGGAAATGTTTTCCGAGCGTTCGACGCACTTTGCACATCAAACGCATTTAAAGCATACCACTTTCAAAACACACCAGCACACACACACACACACACACAAACAGGCTAATGTGCACATCCTACCCCTACCCCCATGCCCTTTACTTACCTTGCTTGATGGGATAACGTAGCTTGCAACTTGACTGCCCAACGCACCTAAGCATCATCTGTCTGTCTGTCTGTTCTGTTCGTCTGTCTGTAAGTCAATCTTCAATCTCGTTTGTGCCACGGCGCACAAAATACGAAATTTTGGCTTGTGCCAGCCAAGCTCCTCTCCTCTCCTCTCCTCTCCTAGCCAGAAACTGCTAATTTGGTTTGATGTGTTGCCCCAGGGACATCCATGCAGCAGCAGCAGCAGTTGAGGCCAAAAACTGAGCCTGACGCTCCGAAATTCAACAATGGGTACAAAATTGATTATCTGAAATTGGTGCTATTGGTGCTTCTTCTCTGACCTAAACCTCAATTGTTTTTCGTATCATGTCATTTTCTGGCTCACCGCTTTATTTCCAGCTCGAATTTAGAGAGTGTTTCCAATACTCTATTTTATTTGTGTGTGTGTTCAATTAACCTACTTTTGGGAGTTTAATACGCTTATTGTTTTTTTAAGTGGCATTCCTGGTTAAATTAACAACCCATCGACATATAATTAGAGAGCCCAAGGCCATCTATTTTTTTATGGTTTTTTTTTGATTTAACTAAATAAATAAACAGGCGTTTAAATATAATTGTTGTAAATGTTTTATGTGTTGCATAGAAACATGATTCGTTTTAACAATTTATTTAAAGAAGCCATAGCGCTGCCAGAAATGCTATTAACGTTCAATCAAATATTAATAATACATGTACATAAAAAAAAAAGTAATTTACATGCGTGTGTTTGTAATACAATACTTTGTATGTTGCCATGTGGCAAAAAGCTTAGCCATAAATACATTAATAACGTTGCCATCGCTGGCTGACTGTTAGCTTGGTCAAATCCACTTGAGCTAAAAGAAATGTCAAATTGAATTTAATTTACGTCAACATGTTTCTGCGATGATTTCCGGTCGACTACACACACAACAGCATCAACAAGCATAACAATATAAAATAAAAAAAACCCACCTCAATAGAAAAGGTCACACAGAAAAGTTTGCACTATTCTGCCTGCAGAAATATTTCTCTCAATTGACATGCAAATATAGTTGCATCCTTGGCTTTAAATACTATTATTTAAATTAGTTGGCTGTTGTAGCTCTGATGCACTTAACTGGAACTGCTTAAAGAGCAACTGTTAATAACGAGAGAGAGAAGGAGAGAGAGAAAAATGTTGTTTGTGTGCAATGTTCGCCAATCTGTTTATTTTAAATGTTGTTCAACACTAGTATTGCAGCTTGTTTAGCGTTGTTAATGTTTGTCAACACACATTTTTTTCTTGTTTACATGACTTTGGACAGATGTATTTATTAGAAAATAAATGTTTAGGCATTTAAGATTTACCAACTATCTGTCAAAGTTAAATGCATTTGGCTAGTAGAACAAATCAAGGGCAAACAAAACGAATGTCCGGCACACAAAGCCAAAAACGAGCGGGCAGAACAAAGTAATAAATTTATTTGAAAAATGCTTTGAGCGTGAACAGAAAAAAGTGCGACATGCCGTTTGAAATGATGAAGGATGAGATGTATAAAGATGCCACAACTCTCTTTCCCTTCTTTTCGTTTCTTGCAGTTCCCAAAGCAGAAGCGGCAACACCCAACAGCAACAACAACAACAACAGCAACAGTTACAACAATGTTGACTTGAATGTCTTTAGTGGAGATGTCCTGCCGTCTTTATCCTCATCCTCGTCCTCGTCGTCTTCTGCGGTTGAAAAGCTGCCACAAACGGAAGCCACGAATAACACTTTCAAGAGCTTAGCATTCCTTGCCAGCGACGCCAGCGAAGATGATTCCTTTGCCTATTCCCTCAAAACGGATGGATTTGCGGAAATGGAGCTGGCACAGTCCTTGCCAATATTTGACTTTGGCATGCCGCGCAATATTACAGGACGCACCGGACACGCGGAGGCAACAATTAAATGCAGGGTGGATAAACTGCATGATAAGTCGGTATGTCGATGCAAGAAACTAATTAACTAAAACTATCTTTAAAGCAAAAATACAAATTGAAGCTTGCTTAAACTTGCATTTAAAAACGAATATATATTT
Organism: Scaptomyza hsui; assembly: GCA_018152825.1. NCBI lineage: Eukaryota > Metazoa > Arthropoda > Insecta > Diptera > Drosophilidae > Scaptomyza > Scaptomyza hsui. Next base: position 2,538,159 of record JAECXO010000025.1, read on the forward strand.
TTTCGAATGTTGTCATCAGCAGCTGCAAAAATTGCAATTGCGCAACTTGCAAAAAAAAATATATATATCTAATCCATCACAGTTTTAATTAGTTATCTCTGTGCATGTTTCTACACAGGTATCCTGGATACGAAAACGTGATCTGCACATACTAACTGTTGGCACAGCTACGTATACATCCGATAAACGATTTCAGGCAAGCTATATACACATATATTTTTCTGCATTTAGTCATTTAAAAAAACTAGCTTTAAATCTAACTAAGATATCGATTTTATGCTATAAGCAACGTACTCTTTTATACTTTTCAACTGTAAATATGCAAAATGAATTGGCGCCAATTGAAACGGAGTATATTGCAGGTGACGGAATCGAAGGATATGCGTGAGTGGACATTGCACGTGAAATCGCCACTGGCCAAGGACAGTGGCATCTACGAATGCCAAGTAAACACAGAGCCAAAAATATCCATGGCATTTCAACTTAACATTATTGGTGAGTGACTTACTAATTAAACGTTTGCATTTACTCTGTTCTCAAATGTGAGAAAGAGTTTGTTTGTTTACCTACAAGAAGAGTACACCACAGTCGGCTATTTTCATTTTTGTTGTTGACCCTGTTTCGGCTGTTAAATTGCTGAATTACAATCTGTTAATTCCGCTCTCACCTTGGCAACAGCTCACAATTATGATTATTTCATTTGTTTGTCCTCCCTGCCGGATGTAGTATAAATAAAACGCGTTGCAACATTTTCGGGCCAAATGTGCCTGCCAGGCATTCATTTTTAATTTCCCATTTTTCGCCATAAATAAATAAATAAAAACACACACCGTGGAGAGGAGCAGGCAGGTTCAATTTACGGCTAGGCAGGATCGGTATTCTCGTGGCCAGAGGCAACAGTTTAGATAAGCTCTTGACAGCTTCACATGTTGGCCAGAAGGGAGTTAATTAGCTCGTCAGCCGGAGGGATTTGAAAGCGTTAAGTTGCCCGCTTGATTGGAAGGGTTTTCATAGTTGCATATTTAATACGAGAACAGATTAGTTTAATGCTATGTTTACTGGATAGTAATCGGAATCGTAATCCTTAAGTAATGTCTTTTGAAGTTTTCGGTACCAATTAAATCGATTGCTATAAAAAGTGTATTTCATGTATTAATTAAATGCAGTATAAAGCAGCTGGAGAAAATGGTAATATGACGATGTCATTGACTGCCAGCAGCTGCTTTCAGCCACTTATGCAAATCAGTTTGCAATCCTTTTTTTCTACGCAGCGAAACAACACACGAAAAAAGAGTATATTGGCTTTATTGAGGCATCTTTTATATAGAACTGGAAACAGAAGTAGATTTATAAATATAATATGAACATAAATACAAAACTTTTAGGGTCTAGGTTGAAACTTAACTGAGCTCCAATAAGTCAATTAACTAACCAGCAAATCAGGTTTAAACAAAAACAGAGTATTTGGAAGTCGCGTTACGTCCAACTTTGACTTTATTGCAGTGCAAACTTTTCTTTTTTTTTAAAAACGCTCAACTTCCTTTTTGGTGTTTTTACCACAAACGAATTTCCGATTACATTTTCTTCTTCTTTTTCGCCAGCGTATGCATTTTAATTTACGTTAATGAAACAATTGCGAGAGTACCTTCAACTGCAGCAAGCTGCCAGTGGCAAGTGGCAAGTGGCAAGTTGCAAGCTGGATGCTGGATGCTGGACACGGTCGCCTCGTTCTTAATGACATTATCGGCACATGCGTTGTCTGAGTATCTTTAAAGTAGTTTTTGCGTGGAGCTCAACGCTTCTTGCACTGGATTTGATTAATGTCATAATGCAAATTTATGCAACCGCCATCGTCCCTTAATTTTTTGGTCATAAGATTTATACTGTACATTAATTCAGCTCGGATATGGGCTTTCGCATATATGTGTATTTTATTGCCAGCTGATGATTAAAACGTAATGCTATAGGATTTAAATTTTAAATAAATTGTAGCTTTAAAGACACGTCCAAAATAATTGTAATACATTAGTAGGGTGTCAAAGTTACACTCAATATTCTTTAGATAAGCGATTTAAGTTAAAGCCATTTAATGTAGACCTTCACTAAATCGCAATTACTGTTATATTCCCTTGGGAGTCCTCGCAAGGGACAGCTAACACATCCAGCTGGAACTGTGTGATTTCCCAATTCCAGTCCATGTAATAACACAGTTTGAGGCAGCAACAAATTTTATTTTACCCCTCTGTATGAATGTTTATTGCTGTCTCTCGTTTCTTTTTTTGCGGGTCACATTTTTTCCGGCTTATTCCTTTACGCTGTTAACACAAAGAAGAGGGTATATTGTTTTAACCATTTAGTTCTTTTAGAGTAATTCTTCTTCTTATGAAAATAATTATAATAATATAAATGTTAATTGTTACAATGTTTTTGTAAATTATTATTCAAACCATAATGTTTAAGTCTTACTAAATATGTTGTGACTAACGCGTCAATGTTAAATCAGAAATGCTGTAGCGTTAGATATGCTTAAAAATAAAAATAAATATAAAACAGAGCATTTAGTAGTCGGCTACGCTCAGTATGCCAACTTGTTTAATTATGATTGTCTGCACAAGCCAAAGCATTATAAATATTATTATTAACCCAGTTGAACAAATACTTTCACAGACACACAACCACATATGCAAACGTTCTGCTCCACAGACATGCATATGTATGTATGTGTGTGTGTGTGTGTGTGTGTGTGTGTGTGTGTGTGTGCATGTCTGCCATTTCATTTTACTCGCTTTATACTTTTTCAGCTGCAATTTAGCGGAGTTTAAAACATATGTCATAAAACTGTTGGATTAAAAGTTTGCAAAAGCAATTGCATAAATGAAAATTGAAGCGCATAACTTAGACTCACTCACTAACTAATAAACTAACTATCTATGTATCTACAGAAATCTCACCTGATGCCAGAGCCGTTATCAGTGGACCACCTGATCTGCATTTCAAGACGGGAAGTGCCATTATTTTAAGCTGTGTGGTGAAGCAGCCGACTTCAAAGGAGATTGGACCCATTTATTGGTATCGTGGCGAGCAGTTGATCACACCTTTGGAGGAGGATGATGATGGCGGGATGGAGACGCCAAAGGAACTGCAACCTGGCCAGCTAAATCAATCACTTAACGAAGTTTTGAGCTCGGACTTGCAAAAGGAATTCAGCACACGCATTGCCATGGAATCCCAATTGGGAGACACACTCAAATCGAGGTTAGTCATAACTAGGTGAAGTTTAAAAAGATGTTTACATATATTGTTTCCAAAAGGCTGCGCATCTCCAATGCCCAAATTACGGATACTGGGATCTACACGTGTCAGCCAACGACTGCGAATAGTGCCAGCGTTGTAGTCCATGTCATAGATGGTAAGCTCTGTTCTACTTAGTGTAAGAATAAGTATTTATCAAGCCTAATTTTTCAAGTTTCAAGCAAACAAGTCAGCAACTTTGCTATTACACTTTGCATATTTGGCACATAAATTTGAAGGAATGTTGAGATTATATTGTGCAGAACTACATACTACTTACATACCAAACACAAACACTGGGCAATGGGCAATGGGCACTGGTCATCGTAAATTTGACGCGTTGTGTGTCCTTTTCTGGTTTTATGGCACGCACTTGAAGCAAATTGAAGTGCGTTAATTTAATGGCATGTCAAGTGTTGAATTTAATGCCCAGCAGCTAAGCAGTTAAGTTATATTAAAGAAGAAGTAAAAGCTAAGCAATTTAAGAAATTTGCATTTTAAAGAGTCAGAGAGTGAAACTCATAATAAATATGTATGATAATATGTCAGAAGTAACTTTCCCAAAAAAACAGTTAATCATAGTCCTATTCCTTGGCGTGTGTGGCACATGTGGCATTCAGAATCACATACAAATGTGAAAGCATATGAGACAGATAGGCAGGCATAAGGAAATGAGTTTATATGACATGAGCCATATGCCTATGCCTAAATACGGACAATAAATCAAATGCAATGTACAATTTTAATGGAATGGGAAATGAGACTAGAATGCTTGAAAACCGAAATCTTTACACTCTTATCTAGAATTGCTTGAATACTATATTAGTTGTAAAATTCAGAGTCAGGAAGGTTAAGCATTTAAACTACAAATATTTCTGTAGACAAATAAGATACTTGTGTTGTTTACTCGAGAAGTTATAAGAGCACAAAACATTCGTGACACGAGTTGGGATATCTTATTTTGGTGTAGACAATCAGACAACACATATGTAGATTATTTATCTAGGGCTGTCTCAAGGCGTGCCTGTCTCAATGGGGAGCAGGCAAGAAAGGAACGGAATGCAAAGGAAATAATCTTACAATTATATTAAAATGGTCTTGGCTGTCGTTAATTTAAATATGCAGGCTTTACATTCGGTTGGAACTGACTAAGTTTTCATTTGTTTTCTGGTCCTTTTCAGATGAGAACCCCGCGGCGATGCAAAAGAGCGCGGCGACATCTTGTTGCCGCAAGGACTTGCAGCAGTTTCTGGCTCGAATACTCTGGGCCATGCTGGCAATACATATGACCAAAAACTGGCTGCCACAAGGAAGCAGCTCCAACTAAAGGAAGCAGCAGCTACATCGAAAGATGACAAACTTAATTATAAGCGTACTCTGATTTTCTTGTAGCTGCCTTGGAATGTGTTTAAAAATTGCTTAAGGAAAGGACAAACAAACAACCGTGAACATTGCCTCCTCCTTTTGTTTATCTTTACCGTGTTTTTCTTTTTTTTTTTTCATTTCCGTGTTCCTTTTAATATTTACATTTCATTGTGTTATAAAAAGAGCAGTGTTAAAGCAATAGTGAAACATTTCACAAGTAAGACAAGTAAAAACAGATACTGCGGCAAGGTTGAAGCTGAAGCTGAAGCTGAAGCTGAAGCTGAAGCTGAAGGAATTCAACTCATAAAATATATGAGCACGAGGCGACAGCGCGCCTCATAAGTTTTTACACATGACAAAGACTAAAATTTGTAATATAGTACTTAAGGTAATCGCTAAGAAATACATGAAATAAAATAAGAAAAATAAACGAAATTATTTATCTGTTTGTTGTTAAATAAAATCAGCAATCTTGCCGACAAAACAGAACTGTTTGCGCAGTTAATAAAATCCTGCAGTATTTTACAAGCACCAACATAAAAAATTGTGCCGATTTTAAACTGCGAACAGGAAAAGCAGCTGAATACTGCAGGATTTTTTTGTTTTGTTTTTAAAAGTATGTAGCACAATTATTTACAACATTTGGGCAGATCATTAGGGTCTGAAAAGCGGTTAATTTTAAAATTAAATATTTATTAAAAAGACCTAATTAAGAGTATTGCATACTTTTAGGGTGAAAGTAAATTCATTGAATACTAAAACAGCTCTAGCTCGACCAAATCCTTGCAGATTTTCAAAGGATATGGTGCGTTAGGATCACAAGCACCAACTCTATCAAACGGCATTAAAGAAATAAATGGTTATCTAAGAACCCAATACTTAAAAAAATTGATCCTCAGGCCCCATGGTAATGGGTCCAAATCATTAAGTCGCTGTTTTCTCGGAAACTACAAGGACAATTTGGATATCCTTTGGTCAGTTTGTAGCCCTAATCGAAACTCAATGTTTGAAACAGGACTCAAAAGGATTCGTAAGGATTTGGCCGATTTAGAAGCATATTTCTGTTTTTTAAAAAGCCCTCATATCTTCGCTTTTTTAAGGACTTTCGTCCTTTTTATTGCTTTATTCAAATTGGCTGCCAAAGGACTATCTTTGGTCCAAAGGACATCTAGATAGTCCTTAAAATGGCCGAAATACAAACGATTTTCGATTTCTATCAATTTTTTCTGACCTTCCCCCTTAAAAAAATTTCAAAACATTTTTTTTTGAAAATCCTGAATATTTTAAATGCAAATCGATAAACATGAATTGAACGATCTCAAAAATGAGTGTCCTGCCAAAATCCTTAAGAAATTGGCGAAGTTATGACTATAAAACGCAAAAGCATGCAATATGAAATAGCAGCTGAATACTGCAGAAGTTTTTGTTTTTGCTGCTGATTCTGTTCGCCTGGTAGTTTCAGTCAGAAAACAGGTGAATACCTGGTAGTATCAGTCAGAAAACGAAAATAAAATACTGCAGTTGTGAATGCAGTACCAGCAGTATTTTTACAAGCACCAACATCAAAAATGGTGCCGATATCTAACTACATGTATGTAGATTCCTGTTCGGAATAGTAGTAAATACAGCATTTACCTTCACTCGTTCAGTTAAGCGGGAGAGCGCACGTTCCAAGGGCTTGAGTAAAGAACAACAACCTTCTTTGATATGCTTTCATATATTTTTTATTAGCAGCCTTCTTGAACAGGGACTACATAATTTATAATTATTATTATAATTATTTAAACAGAAAGCAAGAAACTGGTTATGAAATATGATAAACATTACTTTGTAAGTGCGGAAAGTGAGAATCGAAATGAATACAATTTAATAATGAAAATAAATGGTAGTCTATAGATATGAATTTAATACTTGTAAGAAAGTGAACAGGTTTTAAAGAATGTATGCATGTAGAAAGTATGTATGTGATGTATGTATTAAAATTAAATGATTATTTAATAAAAAAAATTCTTATTAATGTATATGAAACTAATAAAGGCGAGTTTCAAGACTTAAAAAGTTCTACCAAATACTTTGTTAGTTGCCAAAATATTGTTATTTATTATTTACATAAAATTCGCTACTTATATAAGTTTCTTCAGCTGAATATTTATGAGAATATGTGAAGGTTCTTAAGTTGCATCTCATTTTATTTCTCGCTTGCCAACAATATATTAAAATAAATTACACTTCGGAAACTTGGACAACTTGTTGCGACACACAAAAGAAGCAACAAGGACAACGACAAAAACTAAATATATATGTATGTATACAAAAACGAGAGCTGACATCCAATTCGCGTCCACATTCGCATATCAATCATACGCCTCATAGGCTTAGAGAAACGTCTTCAGCAGCGTGATATATGAGCCGGTTGTGCTAAGTATCTGAAAGTGATACAGAAAAGAACAAACAAAACATAAAGTGTGAACAATTCAACATTTATAATCATTATAATCTAGCCATACCGAACTGAAGGCCGGCAGCGAGGGTGTAAAAAACGGCACCGCAATTGTTTTAGCCCGCTGCGAGCGTCGCAATATCATTAAAATCATTTTCCTAGTACTCGCATCGCATTTGTACCACTCAATGTCGTAGCAAGTGTCAGCAACAGCCAGGCTCTGTGCGGGTGGGGGAGAAAGTAGTAGGTAGGAGATTGTCAAGGGGACAGCTGCCAACATCTTTTTGTTGTGCAATTAAAATTTTAGCACAAGTGCAATTTGTGTTTGTGCTTTCGCACATTATTTCTTATGGCGTGAAATTGATATTACCGAATGATAGCACAACAAACAACACACACACACACACACACAGACAGCAACAACACAAAACTAACACTTTCGCTGACATGATTGCCACCGTAGCAGTAGAGGAATAGCTGCGTCAGGGCGGCAACACTGTAGCAAATGTAGGTTAAGCCGCTCAACGAGGAGGTGTTCTGTCCATGGTTGAATCCGTTCCAGTTGGTCCATGTTAAGGAGTTGCACGTTGCAAGCAAATGATAGAAAGATAGACAGAGAGAGAGAGAGAGAGAGAGAGAGCTGTCATTAATTGCAAATAAAATGTCTGCTAACAAGATAATGAGCCATAATGTCTAATTGCAGAAATACATATACAAATAAATAAATAAGTAGGTTATGCATACAAATATATTCTGATTAATGTTCAACGGTCTTAAAGCTTTCGAAGCGAAAACATTTCATTGAAAACTTTTTGATAGACTTAAATTTCATGCAAGGCTTACCAACATGATGTCCAAAATGGTCGAGCAGAGAACAAAAGCTGCCGACAGGAAATGCATTAAAACGATAACGGTAAACTGGCGCGACAGATCTGAACACAAATCGATAATCGCATTGTGTCGCTCAATGATACCGCCAAGTTTAACCCTTATGTCAGCATTCATCGCAGGCGTAAAATACTCCACTGTGCGTGTGTGTGTGTGTGTGTGTGTGTGTGTGAAAGGGAGGCAGACATTTATAAGCTGGCATTGAAGCTGCGACTTATTTACATATATACCCGCATTCAGTTCGGCAAAAATGGAGCGAATATCCTGCTGCAGAACACGAAATACGCCGCTTATGTACATGCAGCTACACAGAAAGAAACCATCCACGAAACTAAAGGTGAACACGGTGCAGGCACCGGAAGCAGTCAACACCAAATAGGTTATGGGAAAGTACGGATGCACAACGGCAAAGTCGGGTAATCTAAAACAAAAGAAGTAAGAATATGTTTAATTTAGTAAAGGGCCACTCACTTGATGTTAAAGGGCAGCTCCATTTCACCTGGCAAATCACGAACCCAGCGATAAAAACCCATAATCAAGGGTTGAACATTGAAGGCAGTATTTGTGGCTGATCCAGCTGTGAGCAGTAATAAACTAAGCTGATTTGCGGTTGTCGAGATATCAACAAGTGTTCTCTGAGCTTCATCATTACGGCTGGCACACAATATTTTACGCAGACGCTGCACAAATTCAAACCACTCTCGATGGTACAGAAAGAATATGGTTAGTTTTAAGACACAGACAGCCTTTGTGCTGCCGGGACAGAATGCCTCGAGGGCCTTCACTAGCTTGTCCAGATTGAGAAAGCCATACAGATTCTCGCCACACGCACCAATTAGGATGACAATGAAACTGAATGCACAGATTAAATTCTTAACACAAGTGCGTTTGTGTTGGGGCCAAATGCCCACAATCAGTCCAGAGAACCTTGGTATCCGATAGAAGCTCTGCACAATGGGAGGTTCAATGCTGCCAATCATTATGCGAAGTTGCTATTGATGGGAGCTGGTCACACTTGAAGTAAACCTCGTCTTGGCTGCAAGCAATGTTCAAGCCAAAGGTTCACAGACGTCAACTTGCGTTGCTTTTTATATTGCTTGGAGCTAATTGCAGGACGTCGGAAACTGTTGAAGTCCACTTGGCACTGCGTTGGAGAGCTGCTCAAAGATACACTCGGAGAAAATAGTGCTCTTTAATTTATTTAAAAGTAGTATAAACTACATATTTCAATTTAGTTTTCTCTTAGTGTATGCTAGTTAAACTTAATAGTACTTTACTCAAAAGTTTTAATTGTTGTTGTGCTTACGTTTGTGTTTGCACTTTCAGGTCCTTCCACTTTGTGTGTGTGTGTGTGTGTGTTTGTGTTTTTTTAAGCCAAAGTCACGCCATCTGTTTCGCCTTCGCATTTGTGTGTGTCATCTTACTTTCATTACCACAATTGCTGCAGCTAATTATGGTCATCAATTGAGGTTCTTTTAATTTCTCAAACAAAGCACAAACACGTTTAAGTTAATAAACGCTTACAATGCAAACTTTTTTTTAGTTTTAATTGTTGGCTATACAATGTTGCCAACAGATAGTTTCAAAACCCATAACAGTAATTATAAACTTGTTCCAGGACTGCATTTACTTTTTTAAATACTCTTAACATAGTTTTTGCTTGGTAGTTGATACAATTTCTTCTCCTGCTGTGTCAGTCTACACAAAGCAAATACAATTTGCATATGTAAGAGACAAAATCAGTTGCAGCAGACACAAATAATTTGATTTTATTTGCCTATGTGAATCTTATTTGACTGCAGCCTTTGCTTGCTTTGGTTGTATAAAACTTAAGCCTAATTTCGTTACTTTCACCCTTCCCCAGACACACTCAGTAATTATGCGTTTGCAAAATTCTTGTCAAGAGTCCCATTTCACCCGACTGTTCATCTTTCTCCTACTCCCACTCTCATTAAATGAATCCACAGACTGCAGGTATAAAGTGACCATTGAGTATTGGCATGAAATTCCATGCCGTAAAGCTGAATTCTTGGTTACAATTACAAGCTATAAATGGTAAATAAATGTACCATTATTTTATCAGTTAGCTTAACACAATTCTAATTCTAGTTCTTAGTATACACATTGTCTGGCGTCTTTTCGTTCGCATTTCTTTGCAAGCTGCCATAAATTGTAACATGCATCCATCCATTCATATTTTTAGGTTGAGTTATGCGCCAATAAATTTTGGTTCTTTTCACTTGCATTCACATCAGTTCAAGCCACAGCAGCTGCTATTTACTGCAGTGTGCTAATTTATGTCGCTGTTTAACACACTGTTAGATAGCCCGCAGATAACTGAGTCAATGTGTGTGCCTGGTTGGGTGTGTTTTAGTCCAAAAGGATAAAGGATACAATTGAGCGCAGCAGTGCGTATGATTAACACTAAATATCCACGCTGCCGAAGTGCATAATTCGAAGCACTTATGTCGCGAATGGGGAGCGTTTTGTTTATGTTTATTTTATATGTATATAGGAATAGAGTTAGATAAAGAAGGTTGATCCGTTTGTTACTAGATACATTTTTGTCATATATAATGGTATAAATATATATTTTCCAGAGCACGCTATAAATACATGTCTAAAACACAGCACAATAAAATGTAATGTGGAAAAAAGGCGAGTTATAAATCGCATTTATTTAATTTGCACACCCCAATAAAAACACATATACATATAGTATGTAGTACTTTGTGCTAGAGCAGCGTCTGCCGTCTAGTGTTTGTTAGTGGAACACGTGATTGAAATGCCAAACATTTAGGTGGAGGCTGGCAACAACTACTAAAACCACCCACGTGAAAGTTATCACTTGACAGTAAATGCGCAAAACGAAGCGTGCATCCGGATATCCATGAATCCGCACACACATCCAAACATAAACACGCACACACATGTGCGACAATAAAATGCAGTTGGGAACTCGTGCAGAGAAGCTGCAGATATTTGTCCTGTTTTATGCTAACGCATCCTCCCTTGCCCCCACGCATTATTCAACACCATACCTAGTCAAAAATTGTGCACTCGAAATCGAGAAAGTTTTTACTGTCAAAATACTATGTTAAAGCAGAATATGTTTAGCTGAAATAAAATTAAGCTCGAAACAAGAAATCACTCTACACAAATTTCCTAAATGAAAGCTTTTCGCTCAGTGTAGCGGGGAGTGGGGAGCATAAACAAACAACACTAGAACAAGAACAAGCGCGGCAATGTGTTGCACATTTGAAAGCAAAGTTGCGCAAATGTGTGAAAATTGTGCGCCACACATTTGCACAAACAAGTTGCGTGCAATGCGAAGGAAGCTAACTGGAGCAACAGCAGCAGCAGCAGGAGTAACAGCAGAAGCAGGTCCTGCAGGACGTGTGAAAACGCAATTGAAAAATTCCACAGTTTTGCATAAATCAGCAGAAAAGCGCCAAAATGGTGCATAAACACACGAACAACACCACACACACAACACACAACAAGCGGGCAAACATGCCCAATACGCCAGCTACAACAAGCACTGGAAGCAAATATAATTTACTGACGCTACAATTGGCGATCAAGCGACGCATGAGAGGGCAGGGCAGCTGCTCCACTTGTCCTTGATGGGTGGCCACAAAAGCGTGCAGTATCATCATAAAAGGAAATCTGTCGTTTGCCAAATTGTCAAGCGTCGCCAAGATGTACTGGAATGCAGAGGGATGCACAGGTGAATGGACTTTGGACCAGACTTCGCCGATGCTGTTCCAGTGTCAGTCAAACGTTGACATAGATTGAGTATAAATTGGACTTGTCCACGCTGCAAATTAAGTGTGGTACTTTAAACCTTGTATTTTAATTGGCTAGATTGTCGTTTAAACAATCTACGTTCAACAACATTGCAGTCTTTTGTATGTCTAGAAACTAAAATCCAAATTTAATTAAACTTATATTTATCCTAGTTTTGTGAATATGTTACTCACTTTTTTCTGTTTTTGTCCTCCTTCTCCTGTATGTAAGGTAGCTCTTATAGTAACATTTTAGTAGATATTTATATACGGTTTATTATTTTGCAATTAAATCATTTTACATTCACAAGCGGCTTTTTAATTGTTTAATTGTTGGCCCACGGCCTTCAACTGTTGCCGGCATTCATTTAGTTGTTTCTCCAGACTAGCTTCTTCCTGTAATAAGTGCCGTAACTGCTGTTCCATTAAACCAGTGTTTACTTGTTCCTCCTCCGGCTTTGGTTTAATACCGCATAACTCATTCCGTAATTCAATTTTAGTATCACACCATTTTTTATATTCCATGCTATAAAAATTGAAATCCTTAAACAAGCAATCATCTTCCATTGGTGCAAAGTCCAGCAGAAAATCAAATATTCGCATCACAGAATGAAAAGATAAACTGAGCGGACGCAAGCTTGATTTGTTTACTTTATGAGGATATTTTAGCAGCTGCAACGCGGACATCGTCTGCTCAATATAATTTTGCTTGTTCAAAGATTTCAGCTGAATCCCAGTAAACGCTAGCAAATGATTTGTTATGCTCACAAAATCATCTACATTCATTGCTACATTCATGCCACGGTTTAAAATCACACGAAAAGCAGGTATTCGTTTGAGGTAGCTCACAATGCGTTCCTCCATTTGTGGCATAGCTTGTTTGTTTATGAAATCCAACTTGCGTCTTGGCACACAACCCGGTGGTGCCGAGGGAGTTTTTGATGTGGAGGAAACTGAACGAATGTTTGCATTGACACAGTGCAACGGTGACTTCAGCATTTCCTCAGTACGTCGCGGCTCTCCGAGCATGTTCTTCGACATTGATTCAATTAAATTGAAGTCTTTAGTATTCGGTGTAATTGGAGGCGGCATTGGCGGATTTAGTTGATTTTCCTTGATGCTGCTAGGTTTTGTGGACGACCTTAAAGTTGAAATTGCAATAAGTTTTACTGAGAGCCATTCAAATATCGAGTTTGCTTACCGTAAATATTTAGGATCGTTGCTGACATCAATATTGTGCGGTGGAAGGTTTTCTATTTTGTGCGTAGCTTGTTTGTTGAAATTCAACTTGCGCCTTGGCGTGCAACTCATTACATTTCCATTACCTGGCGATTGACGCGTACAGATCGCTATTTTTGATGCGGAGTTAGCCCGACGAATGTTTGCCATGCCGCAGTGCAGTGGTGATTTAAGCATTTCCTCTGTCCGTCGCGGCATCCCGTGCATGTTTTTCGACATTGATTCTACTAAATTAAAGTCTTTGGTAATGGTTGATGTTGGTGGCTTCAGCTGATTTTCCTCGGAAGTTGAACTAAAGCATGATTTAATTTGCAGTGGCGATTGCACTAATTTCTTTGTAATGCGCTTTTGCATGGATGGCCTAAAGTTAAATTTGCATTAATGCAGTTGTTAATTTAAGCGTCAAACGTTCATACCGTAAATTAATGGGTTCTTCGGCGATCGGCGGCAGATTTTCTATTTTATGCTTAGCCTGTTTGCATGGCGATTGAACCGAAATTTTTATTTTTAAAGCTGACTTCAAGGTATGTTTTGATGTAGAGCAAGCCGATTGAGTATTTACATTAGCGCTGTGCAGTGTTGACTTTATTATTTCATCTGTACGACGCGGCACCGCGTCGTATTTATTCAGGATTGTTTGAGGCGGCCTTGGCGGTCTCAGCTGATTTATCTTGCGCAGTGGCGATTTGAGTAGTTCCTTAGTATTTTGTTTATTTGTAGGGGACCTTAAAGTTGAATATGCAATTTAATTAGGTTGTGAACTGCAACATGTTAACATTAAGCCCGCGCATACCAAAATGAGGGAAATCTGTCGACATCTTCACTTTGCCTTCCCGGCATTGTATTTTTTAATTCGGTAAATTTGTAATATGAACAAATTATGCACACAGCTTCACAATATAAACATTACATCGATAACAAGACAAGCTGTCTACTGCTGTGATTTATTTACATGACGCAAAGGGCTGAGAGCGTTGCCACCTTGGTATAACTGAATCCTTTTTTGTTGTTGACTTTGATTAATTAATTGCGATTGAATTTCTTCTAATTTTTGGCTCAAAAACTATATATTAGTGCCATACTAAATTTAATAAAGGCTTCGAAAGGCGCATTTAGTTTTTTTTTAATGATGCCTGTTGTTGTCACCTTGTCAATTGTGTGATCGATAGTGTCTCCCTAAAGATCGATAGTTGTAAGGTCGTTGAGGCTTTATCGGCATTGAAAATAATAATAAAATGAGTTTGAACTTTGCTTACCTGTGCTTCTAAAAATGAATTTATCACTAATTTACAAACACTAGTTGAATATAAAACAAATATACAGCTTATGCTGTTTAAGTAGTAACCGGTAGACCATATCGCATATCACTAAATAATTTTGCATTTATTTTATATAATACAGTACACGTTGCATTAAACTAATTTAATATATAATTGTTTATATATAATCATCATACAATTTATAAACTTTATACGGCTCCCTTACGCAATTTTCGATTGCATAACTACACATTCAACATTATATGTAGTTTATAGTTCTTAAACTGTCTTAGTTTGCATGCATACCCAAGTTACGGCCCAATTTGTTTGCTCTACATATTGTTAACAATAATTATTGCTATTTTAATGATATAGTTATTGATTTAAGTGTGTTGTTACAATTGTTTTGCAATATTTTAAATAACTTGTATAACTTTTGCGGTGTTTAGAGTTATCATGATATTTTGTTCTCTTATTAATTTTTGTGTACATATGTGCTAAACAGTTGCTTAACAGATTAAAACTTGTTTCTACGCATTGCATTCACAGTTGCACTTTAGAATATTCAACTGATGGTTAAAGAAATGGTTCTTTGATTGATGACAACGGCAAATTTGAATTATTTACAACTTTGTATAAAACTATAAGATAACATAAAACTTGATATTCGTTCTTCTTCGTGCATACATATATTGCTCAAGTTACATAATTTCTTTTATTTATATTTATATTGATTTATTTGTGGACCGTTTGAGTGACTAACAAGTTAAAATTTCGTTAATTTAAAAACACTACGCAAAGCTTTTAGCGCTCGTACTAAGTGTGTAGTGTATTATGTTTAAGAACGTTTTTAATTATTGTTTAACAAAGCATATGGCCAAAATGTAAAATGAAGTGCAAAAGTTGAGCCAAAAACGCTTAGAAAGGTGGTATTGCGAACATAGAAATAGGATGCGTCCCACACAAGGGAAACCTGAACATATAGTGTCTATAAAATAGTGATACATACATATTATTATGTATATGTAGGGTATGTAATAATAACAGTAACTATCAACGTAACGGACGACAACGGGACGTTCAATTGGAATTAAACATTAATCAACAAACTGACCACAAATCGACTGCCACTCATTCCTGGCAGAAGCCCTCAGTCTCCTCAATGGCAAAGGTCAATTTCTCCACCAGCTGATCGTAGCTCTTATAAGGCGGCAGATCTAAACGGTTAAAGCACGTATGCGAGCGCGGCAGCCACGTCTCCTTGCCCACCTTTTCGATGCAAAAACGCTGCGGTCCATTCGAGCCCATCAGCTCGGCAAAGCCACCCACTGGCACACGACAAGTGCCCGTCACAAACTGCAACAGTCGAGCACGCTTCTCATTGTCCGTTTCACGTACAAACTGCAAGTGTTAAGTGGAAATGTGAAAGTGGAAGTGGAATGTGAATTGCATGATTGAACTCACCTGCCAGAACCAGACGACTTGCTTCGAGTTGCGATTGTAGTGTCTGTATATTGTATTGCGTTGCCAGTCCTCGACATCCACGTCCTGCATACCGCACAGGATAAGCTCCAGCTCGCGCTCGTCAAAGTACTTTAGCCACTCCAAAGGCACAACTTCGTTGAAACCCTCGAGGAACGTCTTTGTTTGCTGCTCAATACCGCTACACAAACAAATACAGATTATGAATACGGAAAACAGTTGATTGTTATCAATTAATTACCGAGTCATGCGCCATTCGGTCATTAGCGTAATGTACTCCTCCTTATTCTCCTCGATGACACGCTCCTTCTCGCCATTCTCCTTCAGCTCATGGTGGATTATCTGACCGAGCACTTCAAAGTCCACGCTGAACCACAATTCAAGGCCACACTCGTCAATGTTATTGTCTCGCACCCAGATAAGCGAATTGTAGAACTCCGGATCGATGGTCTCAATGTCCTTAATGGTCAGCTTCTTGTTCAGCATGCGCTTGTAGAAAGGCATGGTGAAGCCACTGTAGATAAATCGACCATGGTACAGGGCCATGGCAATGAATCGTCCTATGAACTTGAAGTATTGCAAATGGTCCGGATTCACGTACGATGCAGGATTGATTTGCAGGCTATAGTTGTTCTTGTTCGCATACTCAAACAGACAGTACATGGGATTGAGAACCTCGTGCGACAGCAGGAAGAACCATTCGCGTGAGACGCCACCATAATCGAGGCCCTCCTCGCCCCGGAAGATGATGTACAGGCGACGGCGTAGCTCGTAGGCCGGCAGCCGCATTATCTGATGATACGAGTCCTCAAATAGCGTTTGCCGTGTGACGGTGATCTTGATATGCGAGGGCAGCGCATTGCTCTGGCACAGGTAGCGGAATTGGGACAGCTTCCAGCGGAAGCTGCGTTCGTAAGCGCGCGGCACACCATAGACGCCCTTGGCACCCTTGGGCGCACCAGGCCGTGGATCCTCGAATGTCGTGCGTCTCGTATTGTGATCGACGAAGAAGCGCTCGCCAGCAGCCGTGTAGCGTATTTCCCAGCCAGGTGGCAGTGGACCCTCATTTATGAGGCTCACCTCCTGGCCCTGGGTGCGTGGATCCTCCCACTGTGTGGTGCGATTCTTGTGATTGACAAAGTAGACACGATTGTCCGATTGCACCTTCTTCTCCCAGCCATCGGGCAGCACGCCGAGCGCATCTTCGTCATCCTGGGTGACGGGCGCCGTCACAGCCGTTGGCTGCTGCTGCTGCTGTGAATATAGGAACCGCTGATTGCCCTGGGCAACAACATGAGCACGCTGGCCCTGCCAGTGCTGGAAGTGCATGAGGCGCTCGCTGTTCGGCCGCTGCCAGGTGGTCTTGCGTGTATTGTGGTCCACGTAGTAGACGCGACCGCGCACATCCTTGCGTATCTCCCAGCCAGGCGGAAGCGGCGTTGGCTTCTCCCAGTATGTCGACCGTGTGTTATGATCCACGTAATAGCGACGTCCGTACTGATCCAATCGGATCTCCCATCCTGCTGGCAGCAGCTCATCTTCCGCCGGCTGCGGCTGCAGCTGCTGATCTGTTCCACTAACAACGGGTATTCCAGTGCCGCATCCCGGCTGCTCCATCGCTCCACCCACCATATACGCCGCCTGCGCTCCATTCTCCAACGGTCCATTCGTGTATAGTGGTGCCTGGCCAACCGGAGCTGGTGCCGGTTGCTGCTGCGGATAGGATGCTGTTTGCGGCACAGCCGTTCCACTGCCATTTACCAGTCGCAGCGGCTGCGGAGGCTGCTGAGGCTGCGCAACCTGTTGCTGCTGTTCCCAAACGGGTGGTGCGCCCGAGCGTCGTTGTTCCGTTGATGATATGCCGTTGGGCAGGGGTGAGCGTGTGGCCGCCGATGGCTCGGCGTTGCTAGAGCGAAGTCGCATTCGTGCACGCACTCCGCCGTAGATCATACAGCTGCGTCCCGCCGCGTTAGGATCGCTGGCAACTGGATTAGCTGGCTGGAGGGCAGCGGCACCATTTTGCTGCAGCTGGACCACCTTGCTCATGTCCAGCTTGAGGCCATTGAGAATGGCAACCAGCTCGCCACTTTTGGTTTGCCGATTGTCCGACTTGGAGGTGACAAACAGATCGATGGTCAGTTCGAGGAACTCGCATTGCCCATTATAATGATGCAATATGTGGGACAGGTGGATGACACGCTCGCCGAGCATTGCATCTTTGCGAAAGCTCGAATGGTCCAACACCTTAAAGTGCAGCGTCGAATTGGGCGTAATCTACAAAAGTGCAAAATTAGTTAATTGCTTTTTTCAGTTTTCAATTAGTTTTCGTTCACTTACCAGCACTGTGAACTCCTCGTTCCATTTGGGCAGATAGCTGTTCTTTACCAAATCCGTTTTGCGCTTGCTCTTGCTATCAATTAATAGCTCCACATAGGGATTCGGTTTCAGAAAACCATTATTGCGCAGCGACGCCTCTTCAACTATAAAATGCAATTCAAAAACAGATTGACAAAACATTCTAACTTTTCTCGCCATCAATACTCACTTGTCACGCTCAATTGATAGAATCCTTGATTGCCACCATTCACACTGTTGCTGCCAGTTGGAATTGCTGCCCCAACTGAAGCTGCTGCTGCTGCTGCCCCTGCTTGGCTCGGATTGTTGTCGTCGAGGCCAGCGTTGCCGGCACGAGAAGCTGCACCTGCTGCCTGACCATTACCATCAGCCATTTAATCGCTGCTCCTAGCTGCTAGCTAGCCTTCACGCCTAGTATTCTTGCCCGACGTTGGGGGCTACGTAGAAAGAGAGAAAACAATTAGATTGTGGCTGTCGCCGTCGATAAGATTGTCAGCTCAATGATCCAGCGAGCAAAGGAAGTGAATGTCTCCATATATCGATATGTTGATATGTATATACGCTAGCACCAGGTGCAAAGAGTTCTCAGAGTGGGAGAAAAGTTTGTGAAATCAATTCACAAAGCTACACACATATACATACAATATACTATATATATATTAATGGGGTACAATAATAGCTGATAGCAAGAGAGTTTGCGATACAGAAACACAAAGCAAAATATAAGCTGATAAAAATAATCTTGAAGCGAGTGCAGCAGGACCATGCAATATTCTCTCATTGTAACAAGTTTCTGGTATATATTTTACACACAGGACACAAACAGTATCGAGCGCTTTACCACTCAATTTATTACGGTTTATTTCGATATTAGCGATATCGATTCAATTTCCCGAAAATGTCATTAATAATAATGTGTACCATAATTTGGAACTCATGTTTTAAATACAAACTTTATACAATGGTGTTGCTTGGAAAACACAATTTGTAGAAAACAAAATTATCTTTTTGACGCAGTAGATGGCAAAATGTTTATTTTTGATAACAATTGTTATCTTCTGTTCAAAAACACAGCAAATTATATTTAACAAACTTTTGACTGGTTACCATAAGCCAAAATTTCGTCAATTTGGCTGTGTAAATATTTTGTTCAAGCTTTAGACCAAACACTTTCTCTACGTACGGAAATGTATGTAAGTCAATGAGGCTTTTTTAATTTGAGCTGACGTGTGTGTGTATGTTTTTAGATTATTCCCTTGTCGGCGTATGATATATATATGTACATATATTCATATCGCGCGTAATTTTGTGTGTATAGTAGAATAATTTTGATATCACGCATTTGTAGGCTGCCTTTACTACTACAACAACAACAACAACTACCACTACCTGCCTGCCAGCAGAATGGATTTTATAATCGCCACAATGAGTCACTAACAAAAAGTACACTAGATAATACAATTTTGCGCTACATATACATATGAACATTCTCATGCATACGTGTAAATTTGATGCACTATGTCTTTATTGTTGGTCAATTATGGTCGTCATTGATGCAGCACATATTAATTATTGCTTTTAATTAAGCAATATAGTATATAAAAGAGCTAGAATAAATGTGGAAAGTTATAGTTTTCAAGGGTCTCCATAGATGGTATTTATAAAAACTAAAAGCTTTACTGATCGATATTGGGATATAAATAACTCCTAGAAAACACGCATGTGGGCGTTAAATATTTATTTATTTGCAGTACTTGTTAAGTTTACAGTGCTGATGCTCTTATCATGGTGAGTGTTGTTTTTATTCAGGAACATATGTACACATAAACATGTATTGTGAGGGCAAGTAACGATTATGGGCAAAAGGAAATGTACAAACATACAAATGTAAGTATGTAATCAGCGAAGCGAGACAACAGCTGCGTCTCTGAGCATTTCAGACATATGTATTTATATAAACGTACGTATGTAAGGACATCTATTGCATACATGTATGTAATGTATAAACCTTTACTTATTTGTTCACGCAGAAGTCAATAAATCAAGCGGAAGAAATTCTTTAAAATGCATTGACTCTCACACACACACACAAACACAATCACATTGATCAGCTGCATGGTGGCGTAGGGATCCGAAGAGACACCTGAAGAGTAAGCACTTACAAGCAAACATATCGGTTTATACATTTAATTCTACACCCGCACACTACCACACTTGCACTCATGTAACGCACACCTAAAAGTTGGTTTGAGTGTACGTACGTAAGTTTGGCTTGTGTATGTATGGGTATGTGTGTCACTGTTTGTTTGTAATTGAGGCAAAGGTCGCGACAGTGCTGACACTGATTCTTGCTTAGCGCCCACTATTCTTGGCAAACTTACAAAAAAAAAAGAAGAAAAATGCGACGCACATTCCAATGCATAAAGGTGCATTCAATTGCTGCTATAAATGGGCTTTATCTACCTTTACCTGCACCGTCTAGATGTTTCGCTTACCTCCTGTTCTTGTTTTCCTACAATTTATACACTATCTGACTGTGTGTGTATGTGTGTGTGTTTTGTGTTTTAACGAAAAAACCAATTATCACGCGATTAGTTTGATACAATTTATTACGCGCACGCTGCACTTAAAACACGAATAATGCTTAGCATTTTGTTTTGTAGGTGGAAATGTTTAAAAGGCAGAACTAATACATTGGCAAAAAATTTAGTTTTCGTTTGCACTAAGTGTTACCACCTCCAAAAACCATTTAAATACTAAAAACTCTGCTCGGAACTTTCAAAAAATACCAAAGCATTTAATTCGTTAAATGTTGGCGCCAATGTATATCTATATTAAGTTTTCTATTTTCACAGTTTATTAAAGATTAGTTTTCCTTTGTTTTTTTATTTAATTATTTATAAATAACAACAAGAAGCATTGCAATTGCCACTGTTACGCTAACGCGCGAAAAGTACCACATGAGTACGAACTGTTAAAAAATATCGTACATATTTAACATGGTTGTAGACAATCGATTCGACATCATTTAAAGTATCGATACGGCTTTAAAAATTACTATCAACGAACTCAAATTTGATTTAAAGCTTTTAATTTAACATTTAATTTTATATATGGCAACTTTGTGAGAGTGTAAGTTAATTAAAAAATTAAATTATCAACTAATGTGAACTATAATCCACAATACAATTTTTGTGAAGCGGATTTTAGCATTAGCGACAACTTTTAAATGTATAAACTAAATATAAAATATAAGAAATAATTAGATTTATTTTTAAAACGTTAACCACATTACATAAAATATATTTATGATTGCGGTCTTTTAATCTAATGTAAAAGTGAAATTATTTCAACATTGCCTTTCTTAATGCGTATGCCACAACAAGTTACTTTTATTTGTTTAAACAATTAGTACCTTACATTTCGGATGCATATAGAGTTTGTTCGTTAGCCGCTTTACATTTGATGAGAGTGCCAACATGTTTTTTTCACGCTTTGCTCTATATTCGAGTCTGATTTTAGAGCCCATCGCTCACATTTCTCTGCGATGCGGGTCTGAGCGCTAACGACGGTAGCGCAAAGTGAAAATTGTTAAAACTTAACGTTGTTAAAATCTTGGATGTGCAACCATTCGTATCGCGCGCTTTGTCTTGAGCGGAAGTTTATTTCCGAGTCGGATTTTGTCAACGAAACAAGGATATTATTAATCGAAATCCAAAAAACGATATGCATGGACGCGTTATATATTTGTGCATTATCTTAGGAATCTTTCACTTTTCTGAAGGTATGATAAGCCAACGTTAAAGTGATAAATCAAAGTTTGTTGAATAATTAATAACTCAATTAAATAACCAAAAGTGATGATTGTGTCAATCATTTAAAGATCTAATCAATGAAACAGTGCTTACATTTATATTGACACCTGCCTTTTTTCTTTTCTTTCGTATGAATTTTGGTGTCTGCCAGGAAAACCGTGCCCTGAAAAATCCAGACCACACAAGACACGTTGCGATGCCTTCTACAAATGTCGCGAACTGCCTTCCAATTCCTACGTTTGGATTCCCACCAAGTGCCACGAGGGACTTGTGTACGAACACATTGTGGGCACCTGTGTCCTGCCTGACGAGGATTGGGAGTGCATGACACCAAGTGAGTTAAGTAGCACATCGAAGACGCCGACCAGACAGAAGGAAAACAAGGATACCGACATTATTATAGTAAGCAACGAAGATGAAGCGGGAATGATGCTCAGTGAGGATAGCGATAACAGTGTGGAGATTGTCCCTGATGGCCAGCTAAGCAGCGAGGAGCAGGACGATGAAGTGAACAAGAATGCCGTGTTGTCCACGCCAAGTTCCAGTGAATTTGAGAGCTCATCCGCCGGTCAATTTGATTCCAGCGGCGATGGAGAACTTGTCGAATTGGATGCTGTTCCGCTGCGGACAGAGAATCGCGAGGGAGAAGTCAATGTTAGCAATACAATCACTCACCCTGCTGAGCTACCCACGAAGCCAGCAGCATCGGCCTCCAATATTGATCCAAATCTGACGGCGCATCTGCAGCGTCTCTCGCAGCTGATTGATGGACTCAAGCAGACGTATCAGAAGACGGATAAGCCGCAGCTGGAGATGCGCCCAGATCAGCTGAATGCCTTTTTGGCGCACTTTGACCTCAAAAATCGTTACGACATGATGAATCCCTTGGCTACACCAACTACAACGACACCCCAAACTACCAAGCCATCTATTGTTCCTCTGCCAGAGCCAACGGTGAACAAAACACGACTGCAGGAGCATTTGACAAGGCACCGGATGCAACCGGAGACGAAACTGCTGCTGTCCAATACGCAACCGTTTTCCTCTTATGGTCCGGGCTATGCAAACTCTCAAATTGTGGTCAATCGTCCCGAAGGATCGGTTACATTTACACTTCCCCAGTACGGCACCAGTCCCGATCAGAGTCAGGTGAAGACGCA
Organism: Scaptomyza hsui; assembly: GCA_018152825.1. Taxonomy (NCBI): domain Eukaryota; kingdom Metazoa; phylum Arthropoda; class Insecta; order Diptera; family Drosophilidae; genus Scaptomyza; species Scaptomyza hsui. The sequence goes on from JAECXO010000025.1 coordinate 2,561,241, forward strand.
GACGCAGACGCAGATGCAGCAAGGTCAAAGCCATGAATACAGCGAACATGAACCGAAGGTATCGGAGGAAACATTGAAGACGGTACTGGAGCTGTCCAAGCAGATGATTGCCGCACAGAATCTGCCCAAGGTGCTGCCAAATCCGGCCTACAATGGTGCCTACTACGCCCCACCCATTCTGCAGCCCCTGATCCTCTCGCCGCACAATAATCCCTTTCAGCAGTACTATCCAATGCAGAACTATGAGTCGCAACACTTTGTGCACCACAAGAAACACAATGGTTACAACAAGAAGCAGCCAAGCACGACAATCATTCACAACAATGTGATACCCGTTCATCTGTCCAGCACTAGTTCCGGCGAGAAGGAAGTCCTCGATACCTATGGCAATAGCTTGGGCCACTTGCCCCATCTCGACAAGCAAAACCACAACCATAATAACAACAATCAAGTGAACAGCAACAACAACAACTACTACAACAAATTCATGGCCACAATGACCACAGTGCGTCCCAACTCCGTGACGACAATAAGCGGCCATTACACCGGACAGTTTGCAGCTCCTTATTCCGGCGAATTTAGTCAAACAACGCCACGTCCCTTTGAGCAACAACCTTCGCCGGCAACTGTTGCCACCTACTACACTCCGAGTCCACATCTCAATGAACACAATGTGAATCGTGTGTTTGACACGGAGAGCTATCCCACATCCATGAGCATGAATATGCCACGACCCATGGACACGCAGAATATGTATCCAACTCGACTTGAACCGGGTCAAGTGAAGATACGGCCGAATTCACAAAAAATCGAAAGCATGGAAGTGGATGCTGATGACGCGATTAATTCCAACTATGTCAACATCAATGGAAATGGGAACAACAACAATCATCACAGTCCTCATCTGCTGACCTACAGCAATGCTGGTTCACCGGATAGATTGGGCATGAGCCATCAATTAGCACCTGCCCCGTATGTGGAACAGAATGCGGCAAGCGAACATCAGTTTCAGCAGCAGCAGCAGCAACAGCAACAGCAATATCACTTTATGCCCAAGCCGACACCAAGTATGAGCAGCAGCAGCATGTTTGGTAATATGGAGATGAGCTTGTTTAGCCCTGGAATGATGCCCAACAAGTTTCCGTCCGGGCAGGGGCAGGGCAGGGGCAGGGGCAGCTGGTCAACTTCAATGGGAACTTTATCAGCTTGGATGTGTTCCGAAAGTCCATACTGCCACTGATGACACAATCACCATCAGCCATGTCGGAGCTGAGCAATGTGGAAGTTATAACCTGCCAGCCAGGCGTCCGTCAGCCCAACCAGACCGACTGCACCCGCTATTTTGTGTGCAGCAAGAAGGATGGCAAGGTGCTGTCCTATTCCTGTCCACCCTACACGGGCTTTAACAAGCAGACCCGCATTTGCGATGCGCCAACCTATGCGCAGTGTGGAAATATGCCAATCTTCAATGGGTATACCATCGATGAGAACAGGCGACTGCAGATGGAGGCGCTGAAGGTGCTGGCGGAGGCGAAACGACGACAGGAGGCGGCTCTTAAAAGCCAAAGCCTTGCCAATCTTCTGCAGCAATATAGCAGTAGGCCTGAAATGAGTGCACCTGCCACAGCTGGCGGAGTATCTAGTCTTGCCAATCTTCTACAGCAATATGGCAGTAAGAATGAAGCACCAGCAACTGGAGCAACTGGAGCAACTTCGAGTATGGAGCAAGGCTTTCTGGACAACTACATGGTCAGTTTTCCGGAGCCCACAACCACAACACGTCCACAGATTGTTATACCGACACCTCCAGCTCCAGCCACGAGTAATGGAGCCGTTAAGAAACGAAAATATTACTGTAAGGAGGGCGATAAGATTCCCGATCAGACATCCATTAGCAATTACTTTGTGTGCTACAAGAACGCACAGGGCAACATGAAGGGGCACAAAATGACCTGCTCCAAGGCACTGATCTTTTGTCCAAGAACACTCCTATGCACATTGGCCAGTAAGTGTGAGGGCTAGTCCTGGAAACTTTAATCACTTCCACTGGTTAGTTTTGTAAGTTATTTATTCTAATTTAAGCGAACGAGCGGCGAATTTGTAAATAAAATTTGTGCAACGAAAAAAATCTAAAAAAAAAAACAAAACTTGTCTTGACTTTATTTAAAGAGAGGTTTTTGAGCGGTTCAAGGGGTTAACGTGAAAGTTATGTTAAAGACCTTGTGTCACAGTTTTCTCTCTCATTGCACTTCACCTCCCCCCTTGTGTCTTAGTACCAGTTCTTAACTGGCGCACAGACGACCTTCTCATAAAAGTCGACACACTCGAGACTATCTACATTTAGTACAATATATTTTTAAATGTGTGCCAGGCCACTTTAAGTTTGAGGTACTTGCTATGCTTGAAAATTTCACTATTTTATTGTACTTATAATGTGCTTTAATGTGCCGCATTTAGTAGGTTATTGCTTGTACCTGAATATGTATCTTTCATAATGGAATAAATGAAGCATATATGTATCTATCGTTTGTACTCAAGATTTTATACCTTAGTTCTTGATTATGCCATTTCACAATCTTGACTAACTCCAACATAGTATAAACCACTTTCTCCTTCAATTTAAATGAGGCGTACTGGCTGCATAATTTGCATATATTGTCTACATATAATTAGTGTGTAATAATTGTTTAAATTAATACGCACACAAAAAACCTGCACGCGTCTGTCAAAAAGTTTCTACTCAATGTTTATTTGTTGGCTGACTATTTAATTTGTCACTCACGCATTAAACTGTATTAGAGAAATGATCGTCTAGTATATACAACTGGAAACTATAAACTATATATGCAATGGGTTCTGTAACTCCAATGAGCAATTTTGCACCTAGGACTGTTATTGTTGTAGCCCTAAACATGTCGGAAGAAAGTGGTTTTAAAACGTATTGCACCAGTTTGTACAACATTAATTGTCACGAGTGTGCTTAACTAATTTTTATAGAGCATTGAACCGGTTTCAGCTTGTTTTAAACATACTCCATTAAGACAAGCATTAAATACAAAAAATTATAAATAAACACTATCTAACAAAAATGCTATTACGTTTTTGATCCTACTTGTAAAGTTGACTGTTTATTTGATTATTTAGTTGAACTTATTCTTCACATCACACATAAGAGATCATTACATTCAATTACGATTAGCAATTTCAACCACTACATATTAGTTTGCATTTGTACTATATCTAATTATTTGTTTTGCATTCATTTGATTTTCATTTTTATCTTTTCTATTTTTTTCTTACAATTTCCATTTAGATCTTTAAGAACTCTACTTCAAAACGTGCCTTTTTCATCCAAGCGAAATTTGAAATGCCTATTAACATTGCTTATTTGGATTTTCTTATTTTCACAATAAATTCTCTACTTGATTTCGAATTTATAATACAAACTATGATCTACAAATGATGTTTATAGTCATGTTTCTGCTATTATGGCCTTTTGAATTGGTATTCGGAAATTGTTTTTACGCAACATGGCTAGCTTTTAATTATAGTACACAAATTTTGTTTCCATTTGGTTTAACAACAATGAAGTTGCTTCATTTGTGATTTGTGGACAGTTTTAAAAAATGTTTTACGATTAACTTGCATTAGTTTATAATACAATTATCACATTCTTTTTGATGATGATATATGTAAGTTCATTTTCATTTTGATTCGTTTTAAAACTATTATTTTCATTACAATCTAATTTAAATATTGCTTTATGTTACGTTTTTTCTTTTCTTTCTAACATAGAAGGCATGTAAAGCGCATAGAAAAACTAGATCGCTAAAAAAATGTGATCATCACGCAAACTTAGTAGAAATCTGACATATTAAGCGTAGGAACACATATATTAATAGTTGCAGACTTTAAGCAAAAGAACAATTAATGTTTTTATGGCTTGACCACAGCTTAGACCATTCCAAAGCCCTCGCTGCCCTCGCTAATAGCCAGAAGTAGTGATTTCTCAAATTGCTCATAGCTCTCATAGTCGGGCAGGCAGAGTTGATTAAAGCTGCATAAATAAGAAGTGCATTAGTAAAGTGTACAACGTACAACAGGATTGTTTGACAATTTACCATGTGTGTGCCGTTGGCAGATTTCCAAATGTGGGTGCTGCGGTTATTTGGAATTGTGGATTGAGCTCCTGGAAGCCACCAGGTGGCAGCTGGGAACAGCCAGTGGTGAACTGCAGCAGCCGAGCCATTTCCGTTTGACTAAAGTTACTAACGCCTGCCCAGAACCAGGCAAGCACACGTCGAAACTCTGCGGAATTCCCATTGGCAATGTGATGTGACTTGAAGTCACTGATGGAATACTCGCCAGTGCCACACATCAGTAGCTGCAACAGAAAAGCAAAAGCGGGTTTAGCTAACAAGTTGATGGAGTAACAGTAACAATAGTTACCTCCAGTTCATTCTCATCGAAAATGCTTAATAAATTGTCCGGTATGATTGCATTGAGGCCCTTCAGAAAACTGTCGACCTCGTCCTTAACGCTATTGCAGAGTCGCTGCTGGGCCAAAGCATCTAGATATTGATTTTTGGTAGCATTTGTGACGCGTGTCTTGGCACCATTTGGAATTAGTTCTATGGTCTTGCTCAGCTGCCCGCTGCCATCGTACAGATCCTCCACGAAATATAGCTCCAACGTATCCGTGCCATCCAGATCCGTATCCAATATGTACTTAATTTTCGATAGATACAAATCCGGATCGTCCTGCTCAAAGTACTGCAACAGAAATAAAGCATTAAAGAAGGTATGATGGTGATTTAAGCCAAGTATTTTACTCACCTTATAGTGCACTCTTAGCCCAATTAGTTGGGCCAGAAATGAGCGACTGAATCTAGCGCGAACCAACTGACGATAGCTGCCACCCAAAGCACTCTCAAAGAGACACTTGCCAACCATCTTGCCAGCAAACTCAAAGTACTTCAGCTTGAGGTTGGCCGGACGTGTGGGATTGGGATGCACCAGTGCCTGATGCTTGTCATGAAAGGTGCAGAAGAGACCGCTACGGGAGTCGAACAGCGAGCTGCAAACCAATTCAAACCACTCGCGACGCAGTCCACCCCAATCGATGCCCTGTTCGCCTTGGAAGGTGACCTCGAAGTTGCCGCACCAGTCGGATACGGAGAAGCCCTTGGTGGCCTTCATGCTGCTCTCCAGAATCTTTTCGCGGTTCACCTTGAGTGCCATTTTCTCATGATAGTAGCTGGCATGAAACTTGCGCACCTCATGATAAAAGAAGTCCTGCTTGTCCTTGAACGTCTCGGAGCCACCAATGTTCTTAAGCAGAAAGTGTGTAAACGTTGCGGCAATTATGTTGCGATCCTTCGAGGCCAACTCAATGCGTGGCTGCGCTCCATCATCGATGATAAAGACGGGTCCATGCACCTGCGGCACCAGCTGTGGCAGAAAGTGAAACTTGGTCGAGGGGCACAGTCGGAATGTTGCAATCCGTTTTGGTATAAACTTCAATATCATTTCCTTGATGGTCACCTGGAAGATCAACGAGTTCTGAGCCTGAACATATCGCACAATTAACTGAACATCAATGCATTTATGATCCTCACCTGTTTTGGTCCCACATAGCACATGACCTTGCGCGGCTTACTCCTTGCCGAACCAAACACGCTCAGCAGCTTTGCCTCATAGCAAATATTGTGCTTCCTCGAGGCAATGTTCTTGTGCACCAGTGTTGTGTCGCTACCTATGGATGGAGTGGGCTATTAGAACTGGTTCACTTTCTGTTCCTGTGCGCACTTACTGCTCAGGACGATGATGTCAAAGTCGCCGTTGGGCAACTGCTGATCCCGATAGCTGATGACGGCACGCAGACAAATGGGCTCCGGGAAGAGAGCTGTGACTGAGACACGTGAATTGACGCGATCGTAGCTAAAGGCAATCGCATGCTGCAGCTTCTCAACGGAGATGCCATGAAGATCATAGATGGCCACCTGATAGCCCTGCAAAAAAAACCAAGAATTAGTAAAAGTTGATTATGAATCGGAATAAAAATCCACCTGGACTGCCTCGTCGGACTGTTCGAAGAGACAGGCATTGCCAAACTCGTCCCTAGGCTCGATATGCATCAGAGTGGGTGCACTGGCACAACAGATGACCGTGCTGGCCGGGCGAATGAAGCGAGATCGGCGCGGATCGATGTCACCGGGCAGAAAGTTGCGTACAAAGGGCGAGCCAGCAATGTGACTGGCGCCGATGAGCACGGAGATCTTGTATTGGCCGGCAGTGCGGACCGTAAACTTGACTTTGGCAATGTTGGCATTATTGGGATCTGTGGATGAGCCCAGCTCACTGATGGTGACCACTTTGCGGGTGCCCTCGGTGACCTCCACAAAGAACTGGTCCGTATCACAGATGGGATAGGGCTGGCCGTTGCGCTGAAAGAAGCGCACAATGAAGCACATGGTGCCGCCCACACGGGCCGGATCCTTCCAGTCCCACTGCACCCGACAATTGGCCGGCAGCAGATACTTTCCGGTCACATACTGTAGCAGCGAATGGCGCGCCTCGGGCGCCAGCGATGGCTGTGTCATGGCGGCCAGTGTGACCAGGCCGGCAACGGAAACGGACACCACGAGCATGCCACCCCATGTCCAGGCGTCCTGATGCTGACTCGACTTGACCACCGTTGACCACAGCTGCGCCTTCAGTGCGTCCAGCTGTGCCTTCGATGTGGGCAGACCCTGACGTGCCGTTGACCACAGCTGCCAATCCTTGCCGAGCAGCTTGCTGGCACGCGAATCCTCCAGCCAGTAGACGTCCTCCAGGGAGGCGACCTCAACGGCAAGCAGACGCTGATAATGATGTTGCATGCGATATTCGCGCAGCCATTCACGCAATATGAGCTTTTGTTGCAGGTGCAATGCGGCACGTTGCAAGCGCTGTTCGTCGCCCGGCGGCAGTTCCGGCAGACGCTCCGGATCCCCAGAGCTGGACAACGATGAAATGCCTGCAAATGAGTTAAATATTATAATATACCACAATATATTATTATTGAAGTGACAAACAAGGAAACCAACTTTTGGCGTTGTTACTTATTGTGTTTTAAATGAACGAAGTTTGAGTGCAATTCCGAAAGTTTTCCACGGATGAGCGTGTTCCCAAATTGGAAACAAAAGTCAGCTTAATGGTGTCTTAAAATAAGCCCAGGTGACTACGTCAATGACATTTAAACACAACTTTGACGACAACAACGCCAATCAATTATATTTCAATTTTTATGACTCTCAACCCCCTCTCAAGCCCCAAACAATTCAACGCATATCCAAACACGACCCCAAAAATGCCGCAAGCTATCGCTTATCGCTGTGTGGCATCACCCTTACCCCTTACCCCTTACTCCCCTCCTTAAGTACTACTTCAAGTAATTGAGTCTTGCCCCCGACTGTGTCGCATGGCTAGAAGAACGACATTTAAGTTTGCCGCAACTCAACATTTACAAATATGTTTTGTTTTTATTTTTGATGAAGACAAATTGTGAATAAGAATTTCTTTATTCAGTGTAGCTTTTAAAGAGTCAAGCAGATATTTAACGAATAAGATTAAGAAACACTCTTTGCCCTTTCTCCTTTACTAATATTCTTGACTCTTAACCAAGCTAACTAATCTGTACTTAGTATAACCCGACTAACACTAAAATCCACAGCCAACCATTAAGGTATACTTAAGTCAAATACGACCTTTAACCGCATGCGGTTTTTTGCTGGCGACCAGGAAAATGTAAAAATAATACGAGCAACGAGCATTCGTCCGTTATTTACTTCCGACATCGTAGTAGGACCGACGTCAGGAGGTTTGCGTGCCTGACATTCGAAAAGCATTTCATTTCGTTACCAATTTCTTTCATTTCTAACACTCGTCCCCGTCCCTCCCGCTCCCTGCTTCTAAGTACTTCCTTATCGTACTATTTATACCCTGTGACCATTAAAAATGGGTAAACAAGTTATAATGAATTGGTTGCTAGCCGAAGTCGACATTTCCGACTACAAATACAACTAGATATATATGATATGCTTTGTGAATGAACAACTAAAAGATATAGAAGTACGACTGTATTTAAAGGTATCTTCTAGTCGGATGCTTTCGACTTGAGCATTACGTGCGAAACGAGCAACTTCCGCTTGAATTCGTTGATTCTGTAAGCGAGTTTAAACACCGAACAATCTAAAGAGCAAACAATGAAAAAGCAACTTTCAGTGTTCACAAAAAAAAACTTTACGGCGTAATTATTGCATTTGTGTTGCATATTTAACAGCGTTACGTACAATAGCACGGAGTGTGCTTTACGTCAATTGTTGAACGAGAATTTCTAATCGTTTTTAATTAAAAGTAGTAGAGAAATATGGCAGAGTTATTGATTTTTCTCGAGACTTACCATTCGCAGCATTGAAGCACAGTTTTAAATGAACGTATGGAAATATCATTTTAGAAGACATTTTCGTTTTCCAACTGACTTGAATGTTAAAAAGTAAAATCGCCATATAATTTTTGTTGTCAAGAGGATTTAAAATTGATTTAAAATTTGCACGACCCCGAAGCACAACAAGTTCTTTATACAAGCTTGCATCTGCGGGTGCCAATTGAATTTTAGCCATTTGTGAACGTTTAAATAGTAAAAAACTTCAAAATAAATAATATTAACTATGTGAATTTGAAAATACTAGACAATTATAATGCAAAGATTACTTGGTTAAAACGTAGACTTTAGTTAAAGCCCCCTAAGACCCCTAAGCGACTTTTTTGTTAGCTCATTAACAAATAATCGCAACTTGGCCAAGTGCTCGGCAAATGTTTGCCGCCATTTAAATGGGCAGAAGGGAGTGAGGCGCTTTCAACTTGGCCTAATAGCAGGGCTTTATTAGAGCTGTTCTTTGTCATCATTTTGCGATTAATTTTTAATCAGTTGTCGCTGAAATGTTTGCTCGAGAGGTGAGCGAGAAAAGTTTACAATAATACCGCCCAGACAATGAAATACTCTTTAAGGGTTCGAATATTGCCCGAATGTCATTAATAATGTTTGTTTTCTTTGATTGCTGTTTGTTTTATCCTTTTATTGATTGTGGGCTGCAAATCAGATTTTAAATAATGTTTGATCAAAAGGAGGAAAGAGAAGTAAAAAGGGCATTTTAAAAGCCGAAACGTTCACACTTTCAGCGTAACCTCTTTGCCTTTTTTATGTCAAAGTGAAAAATGATGAAATTGGCAGCCGCAAGGTCATCATTGTGTGTGTTTAAGCGTTGAGAGTGAGGTTAAGATTGCCATGAAAAAGCATTTCAAGACATTGAATACAGTTTGTAAAGACCTTAAGTAAAGATTCATAAAATAAATAAATATATCAATTGAATAGTTCTTTTAAACGCTAACTTAGCATATAAAACAAAAGCAGCGGCAAATACTAATGTAAATTATATTTGAATATTTAATTTGAATTTTAGAAAAAGTGCTTAGCCACACTTTGGCCCCCAAGTGGCGGCATAATTTCAAATGCCACTTTGGCAGCAGCCTCTGCAAATTACGTATACGCAAGGTGAGCCCCGCCGCACAAATGAAAATGTCGCACAGCACACAGCGCTCTCATCACCACACACACACACACACACACACACATAAACAAACACACATAGATGCATACATATATAAAGTGCTTAGGGCTCCCAAGTGCTCTCCAGCCCAGCCAGTGAGTAAACTGCCTCTTAGTCCTGCTCCTCTCTCTTCTGGTGCTGCTTGCAAAGCTTTCTATTTTAAATAAATCTGTAGTCAAAATATGAATAACGAACATCATGTATGTTTTCATGCAGGACAGGTCAAAGGATTTGCGAATAAAAAGACTCTGAGATCAGCATTGTTTATATATATATGCATTATTGATTAAATACTTGAAATACTAAACAAACATTCTACTTTCACAGTTTTAATGGAAAATCAATTCTAGTTTTATTGCAGCATCAAGTCGAGAATCGAACGTTGTCAACGTTGTTTTGGACCATAGCCAAAAATGTGTTCAAATTTGGTCCCTTAGCACCACACACAGAGATCTGTCTTAGCCATTGCAGCTTATGTACATAAAATAAGTGGCTCAATAGAATTTTAAACACTCACACCTTAGCAGCGAGCGGCGACAGCGAACAAAGATGTTGCCAAGTTTTTGCCCAACGATTGTACTAAAGCTAAGCCCCTATGATGATAATGATGACGATGACAGTGTGTGCACACAATGTCATCAGGGTAGAGAGGGGGGAAGGGGTTGCTAGGAAGACACACTTGTGGTTGTACCTCCTGTTCCTTGCTGTACGTGTGCGACGCCTTTCAACTTTTCGTTTTTGTGGTTTTTTCTCACATGCTGTATTACCAATGTTTAGTCATGTGTGCACTTATGCAACCGCACAGGCCAACTTCCAAGGCAAATAGCTGCACTAAACAGTACAGCATAACCAAATATCCCAATTGCCGACCCGGCTAACAAGGTCGCTAACTGTTGCCCAACTTTAGTAAGCATTAACTTTAGTTCTTACCTTGGCAGATTTATTAACAATTGCTTGCACAATTAAGCTTTATTAGCAGTTAAGTTGAGATTTAATAGCAAACTAGTTGAAATTTATTACCAAAGTTGCTTAGTTTTCATTTTTTAATTCATAGACAGGGCAAGAAAAAACAGAAATGAATTTTGTGCTTTTAACTCTTATACAAATAAATGACATAACTTTGAACTTTCACATATTTTGAGATAACAACTTATGTGTGTATTGATTATGCATAGAGTTTAACCTATATAAACATATGCAAATATTGACATTTAAATGGAAATGTAAATTTAAAAGTTTTGTTTTGTAATCATGATTTTTACACCCCGTTTGAATGCATCAATGGCAACGATATTTAACCTACTTTCAAAAAGGGAGGGATGCTCATTATTTATGCATTCCATATAATGTTTCGCATTGAATTTTAACTCTTGCTTTATACAAAAGATAGCTTTAATGTGTTGACCACAAAATATGCTGTGGGATATATAAAAACAAAAAACTGGTAAAGCCACTGGCACAAAAAGCGCAGCCACAAACTTGTTTTAACGATGTTGAACCCCTAATTGGGTTAAAACTATAAACATGGCTCGGCTCGTGTTTCCGTTTCCCTTAATGCACCATGTGTGTTGCAAGTGTATCGTTAAAATTGTGTGTGCACCAAAATTGCAAATTGCAACCTGGCAAAAACTCGTTGGCTTTAGCCATTTGCCAACTTGGCCTATATTAAATGTGTTTTTGCATAGCAAATATATACACAAATTTATATACAAATATATCGATAAGAATCAACGTTCGAACTGTGTTTATTCATTTGAACATTAATAAGTCTTAAAGTTGTTTTTTTGGTAGCCAACATTTTTTAAAAGCCACATTTATGCAAGTTTTTTCCTGAGGTTTTTTCACATCATTTACCCAAAAAAATGCAAGGCGCAAATGAATCGGGTCAGCGGTAAAAGCGAAAGCAGAAAAATACTTGAAAACGAGAACAATACCAATATTGCGCATACGCCACGTTTTAGTCGCGTTAGCCCACAAAAAAAAGGAGAAACAAAAAACAAATGGAAAACGCATTGGCATGGAATTTGAATTTTTTAGTTGAAGCTTTGAGCTTTGGTATTTAATTGCCTTGGCAAATAGTGTGGGTTAAAGTGCACCCCTTGCGCCTCTCACCCCCTCCCTTGCTTTGTTGCTTACTCACCTGAGGACGCGGATTGCGAGTGCCGCATTGTGGCCATGGCAATGGAATTTATCTCCGATTCCGGCGACCACATTTTTATTTGTATTATATTTTTAGACAGTTGATGGATGCCCTTTTTTTTTGTTATACAATTAAATTATTTAACACGACTTCGTGGTTACTTTTTTATATTTAACTAAATTGTTATTTCATGTTGCACTTTGGATTTTTTGTTTGTAATTCGTTTTTAAATTTATTCAAAAAGTTCTACCATAAACTTTCAATATATTTCATGCAAAAGTACGATTGTCGCGGTTAGTTTTGCAAGACTTTTGCGTTGCATGATAAGAAAAGAAACTAAAAAAAAGCAACTTAAAAATATGAATGAGGTTACGATTTTGCATTAATAACGAATTTGTTTTCATCAAAGTAAACTGAAATAAATTTAAAAAGAATTAAAAAAAAACTTTGTATTATTTAAAAGTACATAAAAGTGTAAATAAAGTACACATAAACAAGAGATATATTTATATTCAAAATAATATTAAATTTCCACCGACCCCTTGTCCATTTCAGCATTACAAAGAGAATGATTGGACAAATATTTATTTTTCATTCACACATAACAATTTTTGTATTGAGTGCTGGGCTTACACTAGAATTTGTGAGAATCGAGGAGGAGAGCAGTGTCTTATTAGTCGTTACGTTAGTTTGTGGTACGTTACGTTTACGTTGCGTACTGTTAACGTAACGGTTAAAATTAACGACTATTAAGACACTACTCTCCTTCTCGATTCTCAAAAACTCAAGTAAGCTCGGCTGATTTTGGTGAAATTTAGTGTAGTGTGTTATTGTTATTCAATATATATTATTTAGTGTACACACACACATATTTTTGTGTCAACTAAAATCACTTAATACAAAAATTGTTATGTCTGAATTACGAATAAATATTTGTCCAATCATTATCTTTGTGGACAAGGGGTAAGTGGCAAAATGGTGATTATTTTATATATTGTATAAAAGAATATCCTTTGTTTATAAGCACTTCATTTGACAACACTCAATTCTTGCACTGTTATGCACATTTTTAATAAAAACAAACTTTTAATACACTTGAGAAAGTGCATATTAATTTTTGATGAAATGTGTAACGCATAGAAGGAAGCGTTTCCGACCACATAAAGTATATATATTCTTGATCAGCATCGCAAGCTGAGTTGATGTAGCCATGTCTGTCTGTCTGTCAATCTGTCTGTCTGTTTGCCTGTCTATTAATATGCAAGCTAATCCCAAGGTCTTCTGTTAGTTGCAGTTAAATCATATGTCAAAATATGCCAGATCGAACCACTATATATCATATAGCTGCCATAAGAATACAATTCTTACATTTGACATGATCTAGGTATGGAAAAGAAGTCTTTTCAAGTGTATATAGTTTTTGGATGGCCGCAAATAGCTTTCTTTCTTGTTTAAAGTTAAATTTGCTACGTTTCATGATGAAAACCTGTGATTTTCGTGATGCTTTTTTTCAATGTTTATAAGTAGGCGTGAAACTTTTGCGCAAATTACTTTTGAGACGGCCTTGAAGGCGCGGGGAGTCCGACTTGATCAGAGCTTGCTGCCAAAAAATTTCACATAAGAAATACGAGAGAGAGGCAACATAACTTTTTTTTTGGTTGCCAAGAAATCGCAATGAAATATTGCTGGCCAAGAAAATGTTGCACAAATCATCTTTAAGGTTTTCCCTTTCTTTTTTGTGCAAGCAATTTAAGGGCCACTTTCTTTTTCTGTTTTATAATATAACAAGCGCCATTGTGTTCAAGAGAAGCAAAAGCAACTTTTGGCAGCTGCAGCTGAAGGACCCTTTCCACAATACATTCAAGTGCTTAATGACTTTTGCGTGTCGTCTTAGAGAGAAACTGCACACGATTGAAGCGCAGTGCCAATATTGATTTCCTAAAAGAATAACTATTTTGCAAGAGTTTAATGTCGTTAGCCAGAAGTCTTACGAAAGCAGAATTAAGGGATATAAAGCCTCTATTCAAAGACAATTCCAACAACAGTAAATGTAGCTAACACATGAAAGAAAGCACTCCTCTTTTATGTTCCATTCAGTGCCACCCTATATAACCATGTATGATTGAATAATATGAAAAGAAAAAGTCACAACACCAGATTTTTCATCTTCTTCAGTCTCCACATCCTGGCGCACATCATCATCGGGGCATTGATGGCGCCATTTTTGTTTTCCCGCACATTTGTTTGCTTAGCTAGCCAATCTGAATGTGTGTGTGTGTGTGAGAGAGGTTTCCTGTTCCCGTCGGCACTTGTAATGCGAACTGACAAACTTTGTCTGCACTCATAAGCACTATAGTCACCGTGTGTGTGTGTGTGTATATGTGTGTAAATCGATGTGTGTGTGTTCGTTTGTTTGTTTGTATTTCTGTGTGTGTGTTTACCGTCGGAATTTGTAATGAAAGTGAGCTGTTCATTTGCTTTAAGGTCGCCAAGTGGCCGACGTCTATTTGGGTTTCCCCATCTGTTATTTTTCATTACACACACACACACACACACACACACATGCACACACTTGTGTGTACTTTTATTAGTGTGTATAAAAAGATAAGTTAATGCTCCACTGTCACACACATAACTTGTCATAATGCGGGTCTATGTTTAAAGTAGGAATTTATGAACACTGAAATGCCCATATCCTTACATGGATTCATGAAAATCGCAGAGGAGAGCTATTTGTAGAAAATGTGAATTATTTAATTAACGGGAGCCAGAATAATAATAGATAATAAAACTTTGCTCAATAAACATATAAAAATTAAAAAATATATAAATTATTGCAGAAGTATATGATCATTATTACTTTACAATCAAATTTTATATGACTAAAAGTTTGTTAAGTGCAAAGGTAGCAAAATTTCTGATAACAGAAGGACATAGTAAGCAGAGAGAACAGAGTATTTAATGAATCATGAATCTTTTAGTCATTTCTTAGTTAGTATTTTGTGTCGCAAGAACAAGAAGAAATTAATTTTGCGTTTAAATGCGCAAATGTTTTTCATGCTCTTTGTTTTCAATTCAAGGATAGCCACAAAAGGCACAATATGATAATTTGCGTGAGAGCAGAGCAGACAATTCAAACAACAATGGCGTTAACAACACGCCAGAGCGAGATAGCACCTACTACGTTCAGCATCAGCATCAGCAGCAGCTTCTGTCCCGGCGTCTGGTGTCTTGGCCTACATAACAAAAACAGTTGCAGCTCTGCTGCTGTGTTCTAAAAGGGGGCGGTGGGAGGTGGGAGGTGAGAGAGTTAGCTCACAGGCAGCGGGTTAAGAGACAAAAGAGGCCAATGCATTAAAGGGCTTTTTGTTATGGCTGAACACACACACACACACGCACACATGTAAATCTTTTTAGAGTCATGTTGTCGTTTTTTTTTCTTGTTGCTTTTCATTTGCCACTCGAGGCATTCTTAACGATTGCCCGCAGTTAAAATCTTTTTAATTTTATGTACACACACACACATACAGTACATGTATTTCAACAGAGAGAGAGAGAGAGAGAGAGAGAGAGAGAACAAGCACAATTTCCTTTTAACAACACTAACAAATTGGCTTTGCGGCCACCTAATGAAAATTTCTCTCTGCTCAATGTTTAACAACACAAATATTTTCTTTCGTTTTTGTCGCGCTAACTTAAACGTTTTTCCCGAACAAGAGCATTTACTGTATTCTTTCCTATTTACCTTGTCGAGTCCTTTCTACAGGATCCACTTTGAAAGAATTTCTTAGTCGTGTTTTCTGCTTGATTTGATTGCCCTATTGTAGACGAACTGTTTGCTGCTTATTTATTCAGCTATTCAACTGATTTTCTTTAAACACTTCATGAAATGTTTAGCTCAGCATTTTTTGACGACAATGTACATATATTATATTAAAATAAATCAGCGAAAAATGCAATATTGTAAAATTCTGTTAGTTTTTTGTCGCGCATCGATCACCGAGGTTCCATGGTGTAATGGTTAGCACTCAGGACTCTGAATCCTGCGATCCGAGTTCAAATCTCGGTGGAACCTGACACAATTCATTTTATTTTCAATATAATTTTTTGAAGAAAGCAATACAACTCTTTTTATGAATATTGCTATGAATATTTAATTCGTTTTTGCAGGCATACCAATTTCAATTCAAAATTAGTATGGCACTTATGGAATTTATACATAATTAAACACTTTAACCTTTGCTGTGTCTATGTCAGGTCAGTTCTAAAACACCTGAATATAAAAGCAACACACAACAACGACAACTAATATACTCTAACTTTACTGGTAATGGGAAAAGAATTATTAATCCAACAGTGCTTGGCGGGAAATTTATTACACTGCGATTAAATAATTGTGAAAGGAGAGGTCACCCCTCTGCCACGTGAGAGAAGAATATATAGGTTAGGGAACTGAAATAAAACGTATGTTGTCACGGAAAGGATGACAAAACGGTTAATGACGACGGTAAATCAACAAAATACAAACAAAACAAAACAAACAGATAAACACAGCGCACAGCGCTATACTTGGTTTTATTATTACATATTTATTTTAGCATTGTTGTTGTTGCTTTTGTTTTTCAACATATTTTTTTTTTTTTTTTCAACTACCAACGAAAAGAAAAACCGAATCGCGGCGTCCTCACTAACAATCGACCAGCGGGCTCCGAAGTAAAACCAAAACTGAGCATTTAAGGACATTTACGATTGATTTTATACCGAAAACACGACTCGCAACTTTCGCTGCTGCCGTGTTATTGCTTTGGGCCATGTTTGTTGCTGTGTTTGACACAGAAAACTTCGTTTTGTGAACCGATGCGAAGCCGAAGCCGAGCGAAACGTGAACACCCGAACTGTAAGTTCGGAGTAAAAGCTTCCGTTGACATTGCCACAACGGAGCGCTTTTATATTCCAGCAGGTTGTTTTTTGTTTGTGCGCGCTAATTATAATTACAATACAATGTGCTTTTTACTTAATTAGCCTGTGTATACAAAGTATGTACTACCCGATATTAAACCATAATATTAGAATTAAGTAAGTTGGGTAAAATTCAAATAAAACTACAAGATTTTTTCTTGCACAAGATCTAAATTGTCGATCGATCGATCACCAACAAATTCAAGCCTATAAAAACTATAAAACTAAATACAGACTTGACGAGAAGACACTTGATAAATTAATTCAGTGTTTTTGGCAGATAAGTCTTTTGTTGATCAGGTTATTGTTAGCTGATACAAAACCAATTTGTTACCAAACCCGCAACACGGTTCCATGGTGTAATGGTTAGCACTCAGGACTCTGAATCCTGCGATCCGAGTTCAAATCTCGGTGGAACCTAGTAAAATCGAACTTTTTTCTTTATTTTTTTAAATAAATTGTGCAATTCTAATTAATTAATTAACAGGCTAGACGTAATGAATCAAGCATTAAAATAACGGTTAGAAAATATTTGTACAGAAAGAAATGACATCTGTCACTCAAAAATATTTTTTTTTTATTTGTTTAAATTTTTGGTATCTATTTTTAACGCGCATATCATATGGGTTCCATGGTGTAATGGTTAGCACTCAGGACTCTGAATCCTGCGATCCGAGTTCAAATCTCGGTGGAACCTCAGGGTTGCCAATTGCTTTTTGTTTACAAACAAGTACAATAATGTCATATTTTTTGTTAGGGTAGGTTGCACGTTTTCTCCAAATTCATTTACCATTGTTTGCTAACACATGTTTGTTGGTTGCAGAGCTTTCAAACTGCACATGCAAAGAGCAGCACACATTTACACACAATGCATACACACTAAGTATAGACCAGAAAGCTCAATGGTATGCATTTTTGCAGATTCAATTTAGTTTGTTTGAATGCTTACCTTGATCACGGAACAGTCGCTTGTATGCAAGCCATTCGTCGCCAGTTAAGCTCAGTGGATGCTCCTCGTGACTATTGGTGTAATGATGCAGCCAGTCTGGATACGATGACCAAATCAATAAAACAATCTTTACCAAGGAGATGGTAAACATTAAACTCAACACGATTGCAATCAACACTTTTAGCGAGCGTTTCAACATAATAAATAAATGCACATAATACACACACGATTGTTTTTAAATAAATGCAATAAAAGCGCGTATTTCGCTTGCCTAACTCATAGCACGCAAATCATCTTGATGAATATTTAACAATCACACTTTCCACTGCTGCGGCGCTAGCAGTGCAGCGCTTCCATTTTACGTTTTCGCAACACTCGAATTAGCGTCTATTTATGGCAGAGTAATGCGTGTTAAATGTTTTTACTGTTATTATTAGTAATGCAAGCGCACATATTTGTTATCGGGCACAGAATGACAAAACAACAGTGCAGAATTCAGCAGACGAGTGTTTGTGTGTGTCTGATTGCCCTTTTGTACAACAGCTGACAGTAAAGTTGCCATATCGTTATGGCTAACAGTCTGGCAGCATTCTTAGCTAATACACAAACCAGCCCCACTTTTATAAATAGAGTCACAATTGCTTTCATTGATAAATTTGCAATGGATTATTTTTTTCTCTTTTAGAGAAAAATTAATTAGATCGCTAAAATTAAAAATACCATAGTATTTTAAAAAATTTATGAAAAAACAAAATTAAACTTCAGGTTCCACCGAGATTTGAACTCGGATCGCAGGATTCAGAGTCCTGAGTGCTAACCATTACACCATGGAACCACGTGCTTGACAAGTGTCAAAATTGTTAAATATACTTGGGTAAACTTTTCCTCATGTGTGTGAGTGTGATATTAAATTGCTGACGTGCAAAAATTGTCTACAATGTAGTTTTGATATTTTCAATATATTTTATTTCTTTTTTTGTGTGTTTTTTTTAAAAGCATTTATCAATAGAAAAACCTAATTAGAATTGATGACAGCGCGCACATAGTCCATTTCCATTATCACAAGTCCATTGTCGGGAGTTAAATGTCTCGTTAGCTGTAACACCTAACCATAGTAAGCATATGGAGAGGCATATCCAGAGTATGCAGAGTAGGCATAGGGACTAGCGCCGTAGTAAAACTGAGGAGCAGGCTCCGGGCTGGCAATTGGCACTGGAGCAGGTGCAGCACGAGCAACTGGCGCTGGAACAGCCAAAGCAACAGCGAACAGGGCAGCGAAAAGAAGAGCGAACTAAAAAATTACAATGAGAGAGTGTTTATCCATGATATACAAATGTATATATACTTACCAGCTTGAACATTTTGATTGATTTTTGGGGATTGGTTTTGTGATGTTATTGAAACAATTGCACTTTGCGGTTTGATGCTGTTTGCTTGAAAACCGTCTCTATTTATACCCCCAAAAACTGATGCTCATGACTTATTTATGATGACGAGAACTGTATTAGATTTTACCTTTATTTTTCGTTTTGTTTTGTTTTGCATTTATGGCACTTTTTTTCTTTCAATTATTCTCAAAAGCTGTTGATAGTTTTGTCAGCAATCAAAAGTAGCTTTGAATTCTAATTCCCTCTTTTTGCTGGCTCATTATTCTGGAACCTATGTGTATATTGTGTATTGTGAGACTGACCTTGAATCTGATTGGTATTTCAATGTTTGTTTGTTAAGCCAGCCGGACAAATTTTGTGTAATGCATCTTGCATATTAATTGACATTTCTTTGGCCAAATCTTTTAAATCACATTTGGCAGCAATAAAAGTGATTAATGATTAAATGTATCGAATAAAAGTTGGGCAATTGACAAAACAGAAGCCAAATGGATTACTTTTTAGGAATATTAAACGAAGGCGAATCAGAAATCTTTAAATATTTTAAGCAAAATATTCGTTATAGTTTTATTTAACTTTCACTTTCTGATACAAAATAAGTTTCAGTTTTTGTTTATATACATTTCTACAGCCCCATCATGCCCGTTCTGTCCATTAGCTAATGGGTAGATAATTCTTAATGAGTTGACAATAATTTTTGGACAAATGCTGTTGTCGCTCCATATCGAATATTAAATATTACGCTTAATGAGTTATGCAAGCGGATTGAAAACAAATTATTTTATGAATTGTAGAAATGCTTTTTTGCTGTTCTTTCGTTTTCTTTTTTAAGTGTCATTAGACTGTCGTTAAGGCCAGAAATTTAAGCTCGTCGATCGAATGCATATTGAATATAAAATCAATGCAGCTGATGATGACAACAGCTGTGGTGAATAATCCTCTTAAAAACGATGACGTCAAAATATTGGCCAAAATGTTTGCCGACCTTCGTTTTGAGGCATATAAAAGGCGGAATTAAATCGAATCTCAATCGCAGTTTGTTTCTGTGCGCATTCAAAGCTGAAAGATATTTAAAATCATGATGAAACTGGTAACTAGGATACTGAATTGCAATTGCAGAACACTGTTTGAGTATTTATTTATTCATTTTTTTTTTTTTTTTAGGTTGTCCTGTTGCTCGTCGCCATAATCGCTTTTGCTATGGCAGTTCCTGCTCCAGAGCCTGGACCGAATCCTGCACCCAACCCACAATTCTTTTATTCGGCAGGATATCCAGCAGTGGCCTACGCATCGCCTTATGTTTACTATGGCTGATTTCATTTATTCATTGCGACAATAAATAAATATTTCAATGACATTATAAAAGTGATAAGCACTGATGTCAAATCAGCTTTTTTGCAAACCGAATCGCTTGAAAAATTTGCAAATTACGGGAAGCGGGAAATCTGGCTTTTTTTGTTGGAAGATTAACTTAACAGAACGAGCTTAACGCATTACACGAACTTAACGCATTACAGAACATAAAAAGTTTTGTTCTACTTAGGCTCAAATTGGGTGTTCGCGTGGTCACTTAGGCTCAAAAGTCAATATATTTGAGCTCCTAAGAGTATGCCGCACATTCAATCAAAAAGTTTCACAATAACTTAGAAACAAACAAACATACCGCCATCTAGCAGTCATACAACAACATATCTCCAAGCGAAATTATGTCGTTCCAAACGACGTGGCCTCACTTGTTTTTTGTTTAAACTTAAAAAACCCCCATCTATGGAGTTTGAATATTAACTACATTTTTTGGTTTTTGTACCAACTTAATTTGTGTGCGTTTAAAACAGCACCATCTATGACACTTCAACACAAGCTATATTAATGGTGTTATACCAGCACCATCTATGGAATTTCATTAAAACTAATGTTTATGGATGCCGAAACTTGGTGTTATACGAGAGGGTGTGTTGAATTTAAAATTAAAATTTTCGTTATACGTATTTCTGTTATATTAATAGAAAGGGGAATATGACTCAATTCCGTTTTGTCCTGTATAACAACACCACAGCCTCATTGAACCGAAAGCTTGAAAAGCTAAAGCAACCATCAATTCCCCTTGCAACATTTCGAAATGCTTGTCAACATGTTACAAACATGTTTCTAAAGATATGAATAAAGTTGTATGCTCCCTACAAGTATATTGGATGACGACATGTTGTCTGCAACGCGATGACGAAAATAAAGGATTCCACAAGAGGCACAAGGACCTTCAGTACAGTTTCTGATTTCGCACTGATTTGAACGCGATGAGCAGCAAGCAAAATCAACTGTGAACGAAAGTAGCAACAACTTACAGTTAAGTCGGCAACTTCACTTCGTGTTCCCGAAGCAGTCGGCACCGTTTTACGTATCCTGTTTCGTCCTACGCGTGTTGGTTTCAGTCCAATTTTGGCGCTCGCTTGCAATGGATCACGAATCGCGAAACACGCCAAGGACATCATCGATGATGGCAACTAAAGAAACGCGAGCATTAAGCGTAGTTTTTGTGCATGTGAAAGAGGACTAAGGACTAAAACAGTTGTTGTAGTGAGGCAAAAGGATATGTTGCCGGAAATGTCATCTCTGCTGCTGTGCCAGTTCTCAGCCTAGTGTGTTCCAAAAAAAAAACAAGTAGCCAAAAAAAAGGAAAAAAATTAAGAACTTGGCAAAGAAAAAAGGAAAAAAAATAGAGTATTACTATTATGCTGATGGTGGCATCGTCAGTGCTGTTGTTGTTGTTCTCGGCTATGATGATGATGTCATGCCGTTGTGTCCACCAAAGTGAAAGTGTTGTTGTTGCTGCGGCTCCGTCTCCAGACGACACATGAGTAATCATTTTGGCCCACTGTTGTTACCTCCTCAACGGCCGCTCTCATGTGCCATTATCCTCGAAGTGAGAACGTGAAAACTAATTAAAGTAAAAGTCGAGTTGCAAATATTTAAAGGATTACAAATCACAAGCATATAGCTCGTTGAAAGGATTAATCTGCATACACATACATGTATATAATGGATATTTTAATTTTGTTTTTTTGCCTGCTGCACTTGGCAAGAAATGGTAAGAATTCCGTGAATGAAGCACAGAAAAAAACGTTAGCTTTATTCATATTATAATTGCTGGAATTTCAATTAGTCGAGAGTTTGCAAAAGCAAAAATATTATTTATGGTAATTTGTTCCCAAAAGAAATCAGGTGTTCATTGTGTTTTTTTTTTGCTAGGCGTACGAAACAGGTTGGCAAAAAGGGGCGTGGTCATAATATTTTTCATTTTATCTGATACAAAAATAGTTTGTAAGCCATCAAGTCAATTTTTGAGCTTAAGCTATTAAATTCTGAGAGATTATTCATTGCAAGAAGAAAACTTTTGACCTACATTTATACGAAATCAAAATTCTCATACAGACTTTATCAAAAGTCGAGCTCCTATATTTAATTTCACATGTAAAAATATTTACAAATGCACTTAGCAAAAAGTACTTGTTTGTTTTCAACTCAAACATTCTTGGAAAAACGTTAGGAGTTTATTCTGGTTCTTATCTTGTAAGTAAAAGCAAATATATTAAATGTATTGTCAAATTGTTATTTATATTGCAGCCAATTCAAAAGTATTCAAATATAAATAATATGTTTGTTTAAGAAATTGAATTAAATTTGCTGCCGTTAATTATTTAAAGTTATACGATGATTAAAATTTTAAAATGTTGTTGCATTATTTGACAAAATATTGTTTTGCTATTATAAATAATAAAAGTCAAGAACTGAAGTACTCTAGCATACATACTTATTTTAGTATATGCAAATACATTTATGCAAATAATCACATGTACACTGAAAACACACACAAACACAAAGACATTCACTCTGAGCTGAGAGCTTTGAGTTGTGAGTACATTTCTTTTCATCCTTTCAGACCATAGCAAATAGTTTATTGAATAACTTCTGTTGAGAAATACGACTGAAGTCGAATAACAATATTGAAACAAGAATTTGTTAATAAAACAACTAAATGTCGGGAGTGTTGGATAAGCAGATACTTGTTTATTGTTGAACATATATTTAAATTATATCCACTCTTCAGTTGTCGGCAGTATAAATTTAGTTATATCGAATAATGCAAATTCTAGGAAGGTGCCTCACTTCACTTGAAGTGTCTGTAACATACAGTTCTATCAAGTGAAATTTAACAAATTTGATCAGAATTTGCTGAATTTGATATGTAACACATGCAACATACATATTTGCTATTCACTTCTATATTGGGCGGAATTTACTTGTTACTGTAGCCACATTACAATTTCAGATTGCTTTTAGAATGAGGCTAAATTTGCAACATATTTACATTCTATGGCCATTCTAGTGCCACATCAGTTAAAACACAGCATATTTTAGGCACTTGAAATATTTACAGCAGCTGCAATTCTTGGAGTTGGTCAACCCGAGGGCGCCTCCATTGTAGGTGTTGGCGGGGAGATACTGTCACAGTCTCCGCTCACCCTGACGCCATCGACGCCATCAATAACGCATTTTGTAAATGACTCCTTCATCATCTTCTGCAAAACAGTACAAAAGGATATCGACACCAAGTGGCGTGATCCCAAAGGCCAGGCCCGCGAGAATACCAAAGGACGCGTCCACATCGAAAAGAAGACGGGTAAGTTAAGGCATCCTAGACAGCCCATATCCAGTGTCCAACATCCTTCTACTGGCAACATTTTTGCTGTAGGTTTGCTTGCCTTGGTGTTTGAGCACATTTCATTGGACGACAAGGGTAACTGGACCTGCGAAGTGGATTCAGCTGCAGTGCGAGAGGCAAAAAAGTCCTTTGAGCTGCTTGTAAATCGTAAGTAACCTTAAGTGCATGCTGAATAATCCTTTGATATATATATAATTCCGCCCATTTATCACCAAAATGGGTGAATAGAGAAAATCTCATTTGATAAGACGGAACAGGTGCAATCAGTGCGTGAAGGACGCGATGCGTTGGTCAATTGCTTTGTCAAAGGTCAGCCCGTGCCGGAAGTCTCTTGGATGCTAAATGGCGAATACATCAACAGTTAGTAGCACACACACACACACACACACACACACACACACACAATTATTGTTAACCCTTTTTGCAGCTGTGAACTCAACGAAACACAAACGTCTGTCGGACGGACTGTTTATCAGGAATGTGAGTCAATCCGATGCTGGGGAGTATACATGTCGTGCCATGCGGATTACACCCACGTTTTCGGACTCTGATCAAATAACGATACTCCTACGAATACAACGTAAGTGCCACACTTTATATACTTTCGATACGGAGAAAGGGGAAACTCAACACCAGCTGCATTTCTTGGCATCGATTCGAATTCGCATTCGCAATTGCAATTGCAATCGCAATTTAATGTATTTGAAAAAGTATTTTATATTAAATTCATATCTTGCTGTTGTCACTTACACACCAGTTTACCCTTTCCTCTCTCTCCAACCCTCTCTAACCCTCACACGCCATCCCTTTGAAGAATTTGTTGCAAGTTAAAGTTATTTAAGCACGCTTCGTTGCCTTTAATGAGATTTTTTCTACACGTTCCACAAACGCTCCAACAATATATACTATATACATACATACTATATGGCATGGCATTAAGAAAAGTCTTTAAATATTGGAAATTTATCTGACATTGAAAGGTCTTTCTTTAAAAAGAAGCTTACAGCTTATAACTGAAAATCTGCTCAAATTGTAATTAAAATAGTTTGCCTAAATATTATTGCCTAATGTTCGAATGTTGCCTTTTCAAACGGACCGAAACACACACACACACACACACACACAAACAAAAAAGCCTTACACACACACAGCTCCCATTCAAAACGGCTTAAAGATGATGGCCAATAGACCAACTCCTGCCTCAACGAACATTCATTTGCTTCTTACGGGATTTTCCCTTCTCCTGCATTGCCGTCAAAATTGTACTAATGACCACTCCCTCGTAGTCCCCACTGACCCACAGCTGTGTAAGCTTCGATTTCTTCTCCCCTCCCTCCCCTCGAAAAGCAAATAGCAGTCAATGGAAGCCGAAACTAATTTGTAGCCCAGTTGAAATGCTGAAATGTTGCCGTTGCTGCAATATATATGTATGTATGCAATGTATATGTTTGCGTTTCCTGAGCAATAAACTTCAATGAGCGCCCAGCGATGATGATGACTGCAAGGACAAACGAGCCAATGCTAAAATGTGTCATCAGCTTACGCTTCAATGGAGCTGGGTGGCTGGGTTTTTACAGTTTGTTCAGTTTGTTCAGTTTGCTTTGGCTAACGCTTAAACCGTGGATGCAAGCAGCAAAATAAAAAGAGAAAAAAAAAAATACTGTTACTGATGTCCCGCGTGAGCGGCTTGAATTGACAAACTGCATACGAGGTTTATTCATGCGCTCCCATTCTTTCATTTATTTCCCTTGCCATGTGTGCAAATATGCACTGGAAGAAATATGTGTATATTAGAAGATACTTTCCTACAGTTTCTTATTAAAGATCACAAAAATGTTCTTTAACAGTGTAGTCCACGCTGCACGATTATGCACACACGAATATCCCTTGACTATCTCGTTGCAGACAAGCCTCACTGGTTCTACAACGAATCGCTACAGGTTCAGTATGCCTATGTGGGCGGTTCCGTCAATCTTAGCTGCGATGCGATGGGCGAGCCGCCACCATCGTTCACCTGGCTGCACAATGGCAAAGGTATCGTCGGCTTCAATCATCGCATCTTCATGGCCGACTATGGGGCAACGTTGCAGCTGCACATACGCAATGCCACCCAGTTCGGGGATTACAAGTGCAAGGTGGCCAATCCGCTGGGCATGCTGGAACGCGTCATCAAGCTGAGGCTTGGTGCAAAACCAACTGGACCCACACGTTTCCAGCTCAAGCGTCTCTATCCGGATGCCTTCGAGCTGGACCTGCGCACGCCGCGCATGTTCAACGTGTCGGATGAGATGCAAATCTTTGGCTATCGGGTGGCGTACATGAGCGAAAGTGATTTCAAATACAGCGCCGGCAACTGGAGTCATGCCAAGCAGCGTGATTTTTCTTTTCATCGTGGTGAGTATGAGAAACTCACCGTATTCAACAGTTTAGTGGGGAACTTTGAACTTTGCAGGGCATCGCTTTATTATACCCCATCTTGAGGTTAACACGACATATTTGATGCGTGCTGCTTCACGCAATTTGGCTGGACTTAGCGAGTGGAGTAACGTGAAGATTTTTGCCACTGCAGGGTGTTCCAGTTGGCAACCGCATACATGGTGCTTCCACATACTGATGCCGATGATTGGACTCGCTTTCTATTGGCGCTAGGCGTTAGTTCCCATGTCTAGCCTTAGTTAGAATTGTACTACTACATACATACATACATATATGTATGTATGTATTTAATTGTTGCTGATTTTTGTACCTTGTGTTTATGTGTATCTTCTGTGATAGAGAGGTTTTTGTGCAATTTATTTATCCAATTATGGAAAATGCTTAATTTAAGTTCACCCATTGCCAATTTTTGCTGCCAACATTACGTGTTTTGTATTCATCTAGTTTGGGTTTCTTTTTTTCAACAAAAAAAGCAATGTTTAAAACCAAAGGTATAAATACACACATACATACATACATACATTAGTACATATGCATTGTCAAACTCTACATTAATCTAGTTAAATGTAATAAAAGAAAGCCTAACTCTACATCAATGTTGTTCATGCAAGATAAATTAATTTATTATATACATATGTAGTTATAAGATCTTCCCATCACAATGAAAACAAACTCACTTTGATGAATTTTACAAAAGTCCAAATTAACGAAACAAAAACAACAAACAAGCAAAAAAAATATTTAAAAAAACAAAACAAAACATATTTGTGTAATGAATAAATGGCATAGCAAATCAACAATAAATGTGCATTCATATAAGCTTAATTGAAATGAAAAGCAAATAAATGTAGCTGATAAGCCAAGTGTATGAATAATATGGAAATAAAAAAAAGCCAGTTGAATGTGTAAACAGTATGTTCTTCTTCTTATTGTTGGCCAAAGTTAAGAGATCCCTTACAGATTCAATCCAAGAATTCATTGTTATTACCCATTGGAAAGAAAACTCCGCAACGTTCAACTGCAACTCAAAGAGGATTTTGTAATTATGGGAGTCAATTTCGAGTTGTCAACTTCTGCGTGGCAAGGACATTTATCCGAAGTGAGTGCGATGCGAAAGGGAGACAATGCATTTACGTGGCCATCTTCCATTATTCGAGATTACCATAGTACTTCCTCATGTGCCTGCCCAGTTTACTTGTCCATTAATGGCTTTTATTGATAATACTCCCACACACACACACACACACAGAGTCACGATATTTGTTGGCACTTGTGACCACGGTTGCCAGACAGTTGAAAAAAATCTGTAAAGAATATTATTACTCGGCCATGGAGCTGTATGCAGTGAAAAGTTGCGTAAATGGCGAACTCTCATCCCACAAGTCGCCTTTCCACCGTAATCGTTACGGTTTATTTTAATTAAAATTTACAATTAATATTTAATGTGTCAGGAGAGTGAAATCAGGAGACATGTGCCACGGTCTCCAACCGCCAATCAATGCGTTCATGTTGATGGATGGACATTCCATAAAAAAAAGTGTATCTCAGAAGCATAAAAATTGTGTTTGAAGTCGTTTATTATCATTATTGTTTTTAATGATAAATGTTTGGCTTAATCATAATATATGTGCCTGTGAAAAGCTACCTTAACATATACTTTATCCTTTTGTTCACAGTATAGAAATGAGCGTTAATTAAACGGCAAGTCATCAACAAATCATTAAACTGTCAATTAGGCAACTTTGTCGAATGGTGCAATAAATACTCAATAAATTATTTATGAGACGCAAAACCAATAAGCTCAACCATAGAGATCTGAAATTGATTGCGGCTTTGTTTGTTTCAGGACGAGTGCTCTCTCTGCATATACATGTATATTTGTACATATGTAAGTATGTATGCAAATGTGTAATAAGTAACTAATATACTTACACTTTGAAGTATGTCTCAAGCCATATAATAATTCCGTAATGGCCGTATTCTCATTTTAAAAGGTTTTCCTAGTCGACGCTTGATGTGAGAAAACCTACTCAAATACCTGCTTGAAGTTGATTTTTGTGAAAAGCAAAAGCAAGCTAATATCCACATGCTAAGAGTTATCTGTCAAAATCTATTGACATGTGGAAGGTAAGGAAAATGCCTGGATATTGTTGCCACATTCAACAGACTTTTCAGCCTTTTTCATCTCATCTCCTTTTGTTTACTTGGCACGCACACAAAACTTTTGCACCTTGACGACTTTTTAAGTGTCAAAATGTGGAGCAAAATGAATATGTAAAACGCATTGAAAATGGATACATAAAAGGAAGCAAAAGTGAAGTGAATATGTCAAATTCAGCTTGTGTTAGGTTGGGTTAAAAGGGCATTTAAATATGTCAGTGGGTCTAAAAGATATTCATAGAAAAGTCTTGTAACGTTAATGAATGGAAATGCTTTTAGCTCCTTTTTAGTACTTTAAAATGTTAAATTATGCTCTATCCAATAAGTCAATCAGTCAGATGCACGATGATTTACTATCAGATAAGAGAATTTAATTAAATTATAACTGATTTGTTTTTAATTACGGACATTTTGAATAGCATTTCGACCTCACATTACCGTACAGACACATTAAGGTGCATTAAAATTGGAAATGTAATATGTAATAATTACAATGATGCCAGCTGTTTGGGCCAGGGCAACAGAATGCCAAACATATTAAGCGAAATGTATCCCCAACTTGATTAATTTCAATAAAATTGCATATGTATGTACATGCAGCCGCGCTACCAAAAACCAGATAATCTACAGAATAATTGCAACGTCAACCTTTTGACATATTTTTTACAAGCAATCCATAATTGTCAGCGCCAGTTTGGTTGGCAGTGCAACTGATTTAAAAAAAAAAAACTTTAATGGTTATAAATCTTTTTTGGCTATTCAATAATATTTTGACAAGTTGTTGCAAGCAAAATAGGTATGTTTTATGTTCTGTCCTATGAAACAAATATTAAAACTATCAGGATAACTGTTGAGATTTATAGGTTAAAAGAAGACAACTTAGTCACAGGCACTTTAATAGTCTAGATAAATTACACTGCTAACATTGATGCATCTGATGATTTCTGATTTTCTGTCGGCAATCATAACAAAAATGTTGACATGTAAAGTATTCAAGCCCATAGAAAAATCCTTTTAAAGCATCCAACTAAAGACATGTGCTCTTCTTCTTCTATTTTTGCGACACGTAATATGGAGAAGGTCACTGGGTGAATGGGTTGGGGGGAAATGCTTTTCTTGCCAATACATCCATGCTAGTATAAAATATGTTAGTCCATAGCGGCCCACATTTCTGC
This sequence comes from Scaptomyza hsui, assembly GCA_018152825.1. NCBI lineage: Eukaryota > Metazoa > Arthropoda > Insecta > Diptera > Drosophilidae > Scaptomyza > Scaptomyza hsui. The sequence goes on from JAECXO010000025.1 coordinate 2,590,818, forward strand.
TTTTTTAAATGCCTGTAGGGTGAATGGATATAAGCGCCTTAGGGTGTCATGTGTGGGCGTAGCTTCTGTCCGCTGATAAAACGCAATGCACTGATTTTTGCCTTTAGGTTTGTATGTTTGCCGCTTGTTTTTCACGTCTTATACTACGGTTCAACTATGATTATCAGTCATCACGGTCGTGACATCACAAGTATGTATATATTTTAATCATATTCGTTTAGTCATTATCAGCTGCGTTTGCCTGTGTAAACAAAGAAGGTTATCTGCAACCGGTGGTCTGACAAAGCATTGTTTATTTGCGAAAGGCGCAATTCAGGCGGGTTAAAGTAAAAATAAAATCTTGTCCAAAGTTGAGAAAAAATTAACTGCGGGCTGGAATTAAACAAAACTATTTGGATTAACAAATACTGTGTACATGTATTGCATTCTAACAGCACAAACTAGGTAACAGGGCTAACAGCTGTTATTACAACACAAACTAAGCTGTCACGCTGTAAACTTAAGACTTCTCGGTTTCTTCACCTTATATTCTCATCCCATATTTACATAAAGCGGAAAAAGCAATAAAAGGCAAACAAGACAAATAATAGCAGGCCTATAAAAATAGCTCGCCCTCGCAAGCACTCATACACATTTAAGTGAATTTTTTCTCTTTATTTTAAATTAGATTACAATAAGAATACAGTCATGCAAATTTAACAGTTTCAAGTGCACGTTTTTAATAATCATTATTTATTGTATCTTGGCGGGTATTTCAACGCACACAATATCCACACCATGCTGGTCCTGTAGCTCCCATTTGACAAGTACCGACACTTTTGGATAGCTCTTCAGCACGGGTAGTCTAGCCGTGTATCTGTATGTTTCATTCTTTTCCAATGGGCATTTCAAGCCGCTGTTAAGGCAAGCATCGGGATTGCTCAGCGGAAAGGGCATTTCAATGCCCAGAACTTTTCCGTGGACCACTGTTTTGACGGCTGAAGCTACTTCGGCTAAAGCAAAGTCTATTGATATTGAAACATTGGTATTTCTGTGGAGAACACACTCCGACTTTGTAGTATCACAACCTTCAATTGTGACTTGAGTAAATTTGCCCGTCTTTGAGCCGCAATCTTGAAATTCAAGAGCTGCTCCCAGCTGCAGCGCCAAAAGCAGCGACAAGATAAGCACGCACAACTTAAACATGATTCTTATTTTCCTTAATTAAATTACAAGTACAGACGTTAATAAATATAATACAGAAGACCAATATAATTTTCTCTACAGTGGCTTAGCAACAACTGAAATACGAAAAGCAAAGCGAGCAAGGCAAGAGCCAAAATCAGCTGCGCGCCTAACGCAGATAAGACATCGATAAAACATCGACAACGATTATTAACGATAGTCTATGTTAATTCACAGAATTAAGCTTTTGTACTCACATAATCATTTACTTTAACAGTTCTCCACGATGATTGCCTTATCTCCCATCACTAACGGAAAGCTTCTGCTATTGATTCCAGTTGGCATCTCGTTAAAGTCACTTCATCAGTGGTAGTCGCATCATTTTGGCGGCATTTGAAACAGCTTGAGATATACATACATATATACTTAAAATGTCACAGATTTGTAGACGCAGCTTATTGACGGCAAACCGTTTAGCGAATAATGCGCCAGCTGTTGTTCGTTGCAAGTAAGTCTTAATGTTTGTTGTTATATTTACTTGTGTATTAGTTGTTTCATGTAACACGTTGCAAGGCAATGCAGTGTCATTTGCCAAGGTCATTGTAAACGCCGGTCTATTTATTCTTGTTAGCTATGTAAGTGTGTGTGTGTGTGTGTGCTTATAATACATGTGTTTGTGTCTCATGCTGGATAATTTTGTTTTTGTTTTTTCTATAATTGGTTTAGGTTTTTTATTATGTCAGTTTGTTATACATGTACTATATACGGATTTACTATGTAGTATGTGAGCAATTTTTCATTTGAACAAACATATGTAAACTAAGATTGCAATATCTTCCACTACGGTATTATCTTATTTGCGATAAGAAATGTACTAAAATATGTATACATGAATTGAATACATGTTTTTAGATGTATATATTAATTAAGCTCAAATGTATTTACATACTTACAATGCACTTGTAGTTAAAAAATTTTTTTTGTGAGCTGCTTGTAAGCGGAAAAAATAGTTTACTACGATATTTGAAATTTGGTACAATTAAATGTGTTGCGAGCTGTGACGTAAAAATATACTTGACAAGTGTGGAAAAAGTTTGAATAGCAAGATTAGCTATAGATAAATGATATTTGACTAGAGCGGCACATTCAAAGGAGCTTAAATTTCTCGAGATTTTAAGATTAAAAACTATTGAAGCGACTCGGACTTGGTATCATTTCTAAAGTCTGCTACCGTTTAATTTACATTTTTAATTCTAAGAAACTCTTAGAGATATGAAACTAGCTATCTAAAGAATATAATTAATTTTGTTTGATATCTAATATATAAAGTGAATTTTCCTTGAAGAAAAAAATACTTCCTAGTAAAAGAGACAAACTGACTGTTAAAGAAGGCAACCAACTCTTATCTCAAGTTCATATGCTCGTGTTAGCCTCATTGAACTGAATAAAACGCATCGAGGTTTGTTTACAACGGATTGTGATAAGCGATCTGTTTACAGTTAACCCCCGCTGTGAAAAAAAAACAACTGGTATTCTGGTGTGAAAATATTGACTTTTGCCCTTACTTGACTTTCAAACTGATGCATTCCAAAGTATAACACTATATTTTTAGCTAATCAAAGATTTCTTAAGTGGGCAAATAATTAATTACTCATTGATAAGTTCAGAAGTAAGCTAAGAGTGCCAAAAAAAAGTAAACCCAGGGCAATGAACAGTAAAAAGATAATCAAAAAGCGATTGTTAAGTTAACTTTCAGCTTTCATTGGCAGACATAGGATTGTTGGTTTTTGAAACGTTATCATGGCAATTAATCACAATTATACGCGATCTGTTTAAGAATATGCAAAGTAAACCCATTGGCATTAACATAATTCATTAAGCAATTGCTAAAGTATTTAATAAATTCTCCTCCTCAGATCCACATGGTTTTCGGAGGTGCAAATGGGTCCCCCGGACGCCATTCTGGGTGTAACGGAGGCCTTCAAAAAGGATCAAAATCCAAAGAAGATCAATCTTGGAGCCGGTGCCTACCGTGATGACAACACCAAACCCTTTGTGCTGCCCAGCGTGCGTGAGGTATGTCAACTATGTCCCACTATTACCATTTAAACAAATGACACTAAACTAATCACTTTCAGGCCGAGAAACGTCTTATAAATCGTGCTCTGGATAAGGAGTATGCGACCATTATTGGTGTGCCAGAGTTTTACAATAAGGCCATTGAGTTGGCCTTGGGTGAGCAATCGAAACGGCTGCAGGCTAAGCACAATTGCACCACACAGGCGATCAGTGGCACTGGAGCGTTGCGTATTGGCGGGGCCTTTCTGAGCAAGTTCTGGAAGGGTAATCGCGAGATTTATCTGCCGTCGCCATCGTGGGGCAATCATGTGCCCATTTTCGAGCATGCTGGCATGCCAGTTAAGCGTTATCGCTACTACAATCCAAAGAACTGCAATCTGGACTTTAATGGCATGGTTGAGGATCTAAAGGTAAGCGTATAAGTACTACCAACAATTGACAAATATATTCCTACTGTTCTCGCTACACAGAAAATCCCTGAAACGTCGGTGGTGCTGCTACATGCCTGCGCCCACAATCCAACTGGTGTCGATCCCACTGCCGAGCAGTGGCGTGAACTCTCTGAGGTGTTCAAGCAGCGCAAGCTGTATCCATTCTTCGATATGGCCTACCAGGGCTTTGCCACCGGCAACGTTGATGGCGATGCTCAGGCGGTGCGCATCTTTGAGGCCGATGGTCATGACTTCTGCTTGGCGCAGAGTTTTGCCAAGAATATGGGTCTATATGGCGAGCGCGCTGGCGCCTACACCGTTATCTGTGCCGATGAACAGGAGGCAGCACGTTGTCTATCACAGATCAAGATACTTATTCGTGCTCTGTACTCGAATCCTCCGATTCATGGTGCGCGCATTGCAGCTGAGATTCTCAACAATGCCGATCTGCGTAGCCAATGGCTCAAGGATGTGAAACTGATGGCCGATCGTATCATTGATGTGCGCACTAAGCTGAAGACAAATCTCGAAAAACTCGGTTCCACGCACAACTGGGAGCACATTGTCAACCAGATTGGCATGTTTTGCTTCACTGGTCTCACGCCCGAGCAGGTGGATAGTCTGATCAAGAATCACAGTGTTTACCTTACCAAGGATGGTCGCATTTCCATGGCTGGTGTGACAAGCAAGAATGTTGAGTACCTCGCCGAAAGCATGCATAAGGTGACAAAATAAATATTTTAATGGATGAGTAGGAAAAACAAAATACTTAGCGGCACCTGACCAAAATTGTTTTTAGTAGCAACGATTTATGATACGAAATTGCATTTTCTTTTAAACAACTCTCTGTACATACGCTAAAAATCTGCCTTGGAAATAAAGCATTTTAAATAGACATATTAAAATAATTATTAGTTTGACTACCCAAAACGCAAACCGTTTCATAAACTTTCGATATCCATAAGTGACATTTATTTCATTTTACAAACTCACCATTTGGTTTAAAGTGTTTTATGCTAGCTTCTTCTGTCTGTCCAATTTGGTTATACTTGTGTAAGTTTTGTAATTATATATAGTATGTACATAGAACTAGAATCACGGTTTGTTATAACGATATCTTATTTTATCGCTTGGCTCACAGTACTCCTTGATAATAAGCTTACACAGAAAGATATGGAATACTACGATTATTGCACATACTGAGACCCAGAAAAGAGCGGGCAGCCCGCCAAGTTGATGACCGTGCTTGTGCAGCGCAATTAGATGCTGCTCGTGCGCCGGAGCTGCAAGTTACAATAGAATATGATTAAAACATAAAGCCACCATAAAAGATAGCAACCTACCCTCAACTACTTCCTTAACGTGTATAGCATGATGAATCTCTTCCATGTGTTGCTTATCCTCTGTTATATATAATATTGCAGTTAACGGTTCAGTCAATTTGACAGGGAAATCTCGACGGCTTTGACTGCAATAAGGAAATTCATATATTCAGTTAAGTTAATCTTTTTACTATAATTACGTCAACAGAATCGGTTCGTCCAGACAGCCACCATCGCATGCATAGTAACTACGATCAGAACGATCCAAGGCCACATTGATGATTGCCTTGTTGTCTTCTTTTACAATGATTGTAACATTTACATGCGTCTTGTTGCCATAGTTGAGACGCCTGAAGTGAAAGTCACGATGCAGGAATTTCGGATGCATATTGCATTCCAGATGCTGATTGCTAAAACGAAAGCTACCAAAGCTAAGCGTCATCGCTTGAATAACACCTGACGCACCGGCACGTATCAGATTGTGGCAGCCTTGTTTCTCCAGCGTAAGCATCCACGAGGACACAAGCGAATTGAGTTGAGTCAGAGTGGACATGTCACGCCAAAGATTCTCCGCTTGAAGTGTATGATATGAATCGTAGCAACCCTCCGCATATGTCAATGCCTTGGCAATGTCCTCGCGCATGCCTGCAGTTCCTGAGCCAACCACAGCGCCCACTTCTTCGAATTCAAAACTGCGCACTTGTGAAAGCACCGCATACATGGTAGCATTAATGCGATCACCATTCAGACTATTGTCTGCCTTAGATGTGCTTATCGTGAAGCCTGTCGCCCAGAGATCTGTCCATACATTAATGTGCTCCTGCCTGTAAGTATTGATGCTGTACTGCGAACCAGTTCCGGGTGCTTTGGCGCTCAGTTTTTGTAACAGCTTTGTCATGGCCTGAATTGAGTGCTGCTCAATGCTTTCTGTGGTAGCTTTAATTTGAGCTTCCGCTACCGGCTTGGAATACTCAATGATCAGTGGATAGATGATACGCACCGTGCCGCGTTTGCGCAGCTGTAGTTTTGGGTCTAGTTGTGGCTTAATAATACTAATTACAATTAATTTACTGGGATCCTCCGACGAGGGTTGAACAGTGCCTGTAATGACTTCCAGTTCGTTATAAGTAAACATTCCAATTTGCGCTGCATTGCTATAATTAAACGTTGTTAAAATTTGTGCGATATGGTATTTGTGGATTGTGTACTCACCTGAGAGGAACAAGGCGCGTTGTGGACTTGGGCAGACGGTTGCGTGGCAATACAAGCTCAATACTCTCTACCATATTGCGTGTATTTGTGATCTGTAGCTCTTGCATGAGCACATTAGGCTGTGTGCGATGCGCGTACATTGTGTAGGACACAAAGTAACCGGCAAAGCATTGAAACCGATGCACCATGCCTGTTAAATACTCAACAACGGTGGCTTCTTTCTCACCAGCCGTCACACGACTTTGTGAAACCGAAACCACTGGTTGAAATCGTATAAGTAGCTGCATGGCACGTCCATGCTTAATGTTTAATGCTGCGTCGGCACCCACCTCTAGACCAATGTATCCGTTGCCAACGTAGGGCGTGTAATCGCGCTCACCCGGCAGCAGCGGCGACACGTGACGTATGTTCGCATCATACTCATAGTTTTGCAATATGTAGGGCGTTAGACGGTCATCCATACACATGCTGTGTGGATCTATAATGAGATTTGCATTAATAACACCAAATTAGTGCAATAAGCGGTAACGTTACCTTTCTGCTCTGTTGGGCTTAAAAATAAATAACGAAAGATTGGCGGTAGCATATAAAACACTATGCACACGCACAACAAAAGCAGAAACAAACGCCGGTAGGACGTTAGGGTGCCTTCCACAAGACGCTTTATTCTGCGCACTACATCCACGGTCTCAAATTTGTTTTTGGCTGATCGGAAGAACATTTTGATTGCGTTTTAACCATTTAATTTGCATTGGAACACACTTTAGAATTAATAGTGCTTGGCCATAATCTGTGGCCAAACACTGCAATATCTAGCTCGCAAATGATATCGATATATCGATACGCATACAAATATTCTTAGCATAATGCTGTTAATCAATACTGATATTCAAAACAATGGGTAAATTGCATGTTACAATTAAAAAAGCATTTAAATTGTTATCTCGCGCTTTCAGTGCTGGATTTACACTAGTATTTGTGAATGAGATTAACTACCAAATATTAGAAATGCCATTCTATTTGTATCATCAAATTATGATTTAACTTTGCTGTTTGAAATGACCAACGATACGAATATCGATATCATAGTGATCACCTCTAGATAAGCTATGTTTATGTTATTTGTGAAAAAGAAATGTCTTACAACAAGTCCGACTCGTGCACTAAAAAATACATGAAAAAGAGGTATCTCTTTTTGTTTCCATTTTTATGTTTACTGTTGATTCTAACTATAAAATACACGACTGAAGCTGGTAATGATCTTGAAAGTTTGGCGATATCCGAATGTTTATTTTGTAACATTGCCAACGGCAGCAAGTCACCACCAAAACTAGAATTTGAAAATGAAGAGTACGTAATTTTTAAGGATAAAAGACCAGCTGCCAAACATCATTATTTGGCGATTCCCAAGCAACACTTTGATAGCATTAAGGTATTAAATAAATCTCATGTGGGACTAGGTAAGTTAAATTCAGCTCATTAGCATATTTAATTCATAATTAATTTATACCAAAAATCTACAGTTAAGCGCATGCAAGATGGGATGATCCAGTTTCTCAAATCAAAAGATGTAGATTTATCAAATGCAATTATTGGTTATCACGTTCCTCCGTTTATTTCGCAAAAACATTTACATCTACATGGAATATCACCTGCCTCAAAATTGGGAATTTCGGACCGGATTAGCTTTTTTATGCCATCGTTTTGGTTCAAGTCGGTAAGTAAAAAAAAACTTATTCCAAACCTAAAACTAAAATTAAATTTTGATTTGGTTAGGCTACAGATGTTCTTAATTTTTTACAACGTTCAGAACTTTAGTAAAAATTGGAAGACTAAATTGAAAAGTATTTGACTTATTGAGTCTGATATATGATTGCCTCCAGCAATGATAGCCTTAAAATAAATACTTATTTTTCCTTCACGAATGATAATATCATTCCAATACAAAGCTTAAGCTGCTTTAAACAGTTTGAATAAAACATGAAATAAAAGTAACAAAAAATCTGTGGTGTGAGTTTGATTTAAACGATTTGAAGTGAGCGAAGGACAACAAAATGTTGAAGGAACTCTCTCTATATATGTATATATATTATATAAAATTGAACGTCGTGGCAGTCAATAAAAACAAAGAAAGATTGCACAAAAGATAAACTGCAACTGCTTAATCGATATTGATATCGCAGCCATCCATAATATCGATGGTTCAATCGATGATTTTGCAGCACTGAAAGCCAGCAGCAGCAGCAGCACCAGCAAACGCTGAGTTTTGGTTTGTTTTAGTTACAAGATTCGCAAAAACCATAAGGAAAACCAGCTCAATTAAGTTGCAACTTAACGGATTGGAGCGCATCAAAGGAAGTGCGTTCAAATCAAACGCAGCATGTGGCCGCAAACGCTGGAAATGTCCCGTGACGAGTGTCGGGGTATGCTGCGTCGACTTGGTAGGTGAAATGCTGCTCCCATTAGAGCCAGGAGCAATCACTTTATATTCAGCTGTAGCCACAGAGCTACTGTGCACCTTTTCCCAATGCTAACTGGTGTCTATTTATTTGTATTGTTCGCGCAGAGCTCGAATCTTATTCGCACCTCGTAAGTGTTTTTCGCGCCCAAGGCTCACTCAGCGATCAGAAAGCCAAAATGCTCGAAGAGTTGCGCCAAATGTTTCATATAACGCAGGAGCGGCATCGTGCAGAGGTGCGCCGGGCTACCAATGATGAACAACTCTGCACAATTGCCGAAAAGTAAGTGATTACTTATATGCCCGTGTAATGTATATGTAAATCTGTATTCCGCATTTGTAGTGTTTGCGGACCGAACACATGGCAGGAGTGGTCACGTGAAGGTCGACGACCGTATCCCTTGCTGCCGCGTATAAATCCACAAACAGCACTAGCCATTGTAGCTAACGACCTAGCTGTCAAAGCCCATGCGGAAAATGCTAAACTGGCTGCACCTGCCGACACTGGCGTTAATTATACCGATGCTCTTCTGGAGCAGGCGACCTATTCGAATCTTAGGCATGGCATGCACAAACGCCAGGAGCCGCATGTGGTCATGGATGAGCCGGTAAGTGAGCTTGCATTATATAACTTAATTTGATGGTGGGACCTGGCCATCGTGCTCTATGCATGTGTATCTACATCTGTACATACATGTGTGCGCAAATGTATGGGCAGTAGTGAAAGTACAGTCTGCGCCTGGGTCGCATGCTGAACTTAAAGGCTTATGGAACAGTGCATTGGCAGAATATCAGATGATGCAGTTAATAGTGAGTTTTATAAGGTCTCCAAAGATGTAACAATACATATACAATTTATACAGTATTTGGGTACACATGCATATAAATTGGGAGTCAAATATTCTTATTGGAAAAGTATGCGCTTAGCAGAGTCAATACTGAGAGCTGTTATTAACAATGTGCTTATTTAATGTGGTGCATTCTGTTCCAGCTTTATTTTATTGGGGTATATTTTGCCAAATGTAGTTTATCGTATTTTGGTGTGTAGTTAATTAAATTTGATTGAGCTCCGCATCGCCAGCTAACAGGCAACAGCAGTTAACAGCATCAGCATGCTGTTAAACAACATTTCCCATGCAACTACAGTCCGATAAGCACTGATCCAGCTATCGATATCGATAAGACTTGAAAGTGTTTGCCGTAATAAGTTTAAAAATAGTTCGTAATTAAATTTGATATATTAATAAAATAATCGCCATACACAATTAAATTCAATTTGTGACTGTTGTTTTTATATTTTAATTGCTAACAGTTCAAGGTGCCTGATTTGCCCAGCGAAATAAAGAAGGCGACTCTGAAGAGAAAAGAAAACGAGTCGGGTGATGTAAAACCGAACAAAAGGCGAAGTACACAGCTGGAAAAGCAGCATGGACACACTATGCATTTGTCAGCGTCACAGTTAGGTAGTGTCAAGGATGACGATGGTCACATGGCGCCGCTGGAACAGCGCCCAAGCGCCCGTACACTGCAGCAACGGTATTTCTACCAGCAGCAGCAAAAACATAAACAACGAATGGCAACCAAAAAAGGCGCTAGCAACAGGATTGGCTCAAACAGCGGCGTTGTAAGCGTCGGGGTCAACACGAAACCTGCGAAGAGTGGAAGGCGACGAGCACAGAAGCAGCAGATGCAACAAAAGCAGCAGCTGCAGCAGCAACAACAACAACAGCAAGAACATCAGCAGCAACAACTACAGCCTCTGCAACAGCAACAGAAAGTATTATTGCCGTTAGCACCACAGCCGCCAGCAGCAGCAGCCGAGACAGCAGTGCATCCAAATGCCAATCACCTGGTGCAGCCTCATGTGGAATACATACTTGACGAAGCACTCAAATCGGTGGCTGCCACTAAACTGAAGACGATACCTTCTGCACGTGTTGTCTATGGACCCCCGGAGGTACTTTCACCAACATCGACGCGTGCGTTCATAAACTCGCCCATTATTTTCAAAGAAAAGCTATCTCCGACACCGACACAGCCAGTGACCGTGCCCGTGCTGCAGCAACAATTGAGCACGCCAGTTAAGAAGTACATTGTTGAGGACCGACAGTCGACTGCAACTGCAACTGCAACAGCACCTGCCAACATCTCGACGGCCAATCTGCCCCTGGCCCCACAAATAATAAGTGTGCAACAGATTGCAGCGCCACCGAAACTGCGGACGACATCGGCCAGCAGCAGTATACTGCCAACAGGCACCAAGTTGACGCCCAAAAAAATCAATCTACTCGATAAACAGCAGCTGCCTTCCATGCCCAATACGGCTGTGCGCCTTTTGCCCATAGATCAACACCAGCAGCAGCAGCTGCAGCAGCCGGGTCCAATCACAATCGCAGCGCCATCCATTAGCAATCTCGCAAGCAGCAAGGCACCAACAACGGCAGCCGTACAAAAGTACATTGTGGATGATCGTGTGCCCAGCCAGGGACAGAGTGTTGGAACGCCGTTGAGCAGCGCCTCTGCTGTGAATATTATCAAGAATATACCGGCCAGTAGCTTAAACAATACACTGATTACACCACTCAGCAGTCCGGTAACGCCTGTCTCGCCCATATTTCGTAAGGCGTCTGCAGCAGCAGCAGCAACAACAACAACGACGGCGGCGTCAGGAGGTGGAAGCAGTGGGTCACTCTCGACGCCACAGATACTGGGCAACATTAAGTTGACCAGCGGCAGCTCAATAAAGCATGTGCCGAGCAGTGCACTGCGCAATATTAAAATCTGTTCGCCCAATGGCAAGGTGTTCCTTCAGCCCGCCAAGCTGCATACGGGTAGCATTATACACAAAATCAGCGCGGCAAATCTCGTACCAAGTGGTAGTGTCACAGCCAGCAGTGGTGCTCTGTCGCCCACAGGCAGTGCCACGCCCAGTTCGCCACAGTCGCCACAGCAGCGAATAACGATACAGAAAATGCAATTGCTGACGCCTACTCAAATGATTGCGGCGAGTTCCGGCGCTGGTGCAAGCAGCGTTAGCGTCGTGTCCAGCTCCAGCATTGCCAGTAACCAAGGCGCCAAGGTCAAACCCACCACTCTGACCCTGAGTTCAGCGGGAGTTGGTAAAAATAATTTAGTATTTTTACCCACGAGCAGTATGCGAGCAGTGACGCTGGCCTCCAGTAAGCCTAAGTCCAACGCTGAGCTGCTGGCAGCTAAGCCCAATGTCCTCGTCATAGGACCATCATCTTCTTCTGCCAATGTGGCCAGCAATGCCCATACACCACAGGTTACAACGACGTCCGCCTTGGGTAAAACGAAGGCACATCAGCTCATAACGGAGGATACTCCTATTGATATCATTAACATGCCCATCATTGTGGCAGATAATGGGACAACGGAGTCAAAGGCGGCTGTCAAAGCGGCGCCGATGATGGTGCTTAATGCAACTGATTGGGAAATGGAGCTGGATCAGGCATCCAAGGGAAGTGGTGTTAACACAGCATCACCCACAAAAACAAAAGGTAATGATTCGAAGGAAAAACAGACGCAGGATAATGTAACTTTGGAGCATATAGTAGAGGATTCAAGCACACAGCTGAAACAACGCAGTAAGTACCGTGTGAACGTAGCTACTTTAAAACTTAATGTAATTGTGGAATGTGTGTCTTTCAGTAATTGAACTGCACGATGGAGTCAACAGTGCCATAGAGTATATGGACATGGAACTAGAACAGCCTATTGAAATCGAGTGTACTAGCAACATATCGCCGGATTCAATTGTGGGTAACACAACAACCATATCGCTCAAGGCCACCATGCCATCCTTGGCTCAGGAGCGGAAGGAGCTTGTTGATGCCACAACGATAGCATCATCGGCAGAATCGACCACGATAAAGGCGACGACGTTTTAATTTTAATTTTTGTCATTTTACGATTGGTTTTTGAATTTGCTCTTTTGGTTTTTCATTAACTAATCGGCTTAGGCACGCACAAACATAATATTCATATACAGAAACCCGGTTTTATTTAGGATTAGTTATAAGTTATAAAAGCACAGTGCAACATTATCAAATAGTAAATCAATTGACCATATATCATAAACATTGGTTTGGTTCAAAATTGATGTGTCGAACCTTGTTTAGCGCAGTCTTGTATCAGCCAACAAAATGCTTATTTTAATTGACTTCTCCAAGCTGCCACCATCGAAATACCTTAAAATTTGTGTACATTGTAAATATCATTTAGTCTAGCGCCTTAAGTTTATTACCTTACTGCAAAATGAAGAACAGAAGATGAAGCCAGTCATAAGTAAAAAGAAGTGTTTTAATTGAGATTATAGTGTTTAGTTATTTCCCACATATGGCCGCTATAATTACAATCAATGTAAATATTATAAGAACAGTTGAAAATTTTCAAAAATTGCGTAGTCATAACAATTTTTTATGTAAATGTACCCTGTAAAGAGTAGTAGTTGCAATAAGTTTAAAGAAAAACAGTTAAAAAGAATTAAATCGCATCATAAACACACATGCGCAAAAAAAATATTTACATTTATACATAGCTACTAACTGGCAGTTAAGCTGTTTAGTATTTTATGCATCGGTTTTGTAAATCTAAATCATAAAACAATGTTGTAATTTTTAGACAAAAAGTAAGAATCGCAATCGAAGCGTACCACCCGGAGGTAAATAAAATGTAACTATACAAATATTGTTAAACAATGCGTGCAGCTGTAAAACTTTTAACATACAACCTGTAAATGGAATAAAGATAATTGTAAACAAATTGAACAATCCTTTACTCGACTTACCTTTTAAAGCTCAACAAATAAAATGTATTTATTTAACGGCTGTTAAGACACTGCTTTACTCCTCGATTCTCAAAAATGCATGAAGTGCTTACATAAAACGCAAGTCTGAATGTAAGTATATTTATTGTACTCTCACATATATTTTTGTGTCTACTAAAATCATTCAATACAAAAATTCAAATACATATTTGTCCAATCATTCTTTTTGTTATGATCAAATGGACAAGGGGTAAGTGGAATTGTTATTATAATATTGAATATAAAAATATCTTGTTTATAAGCACTTCATTTAAGTTCACTCGTTTATTGCACTGTTATGCACATTTAATAAAAATTAACATTTTTATACCTTGAACCCATGCAATGCATTGTGGAATTTGTGGAAGGTAACGATCGCTCTCAGTAACGGTAAGAATGATCCTTTGTTATCCACATCCGCGCTGCTTATGTTCATGTTTATGTGTGCAAGTGTATGTTTATGTAAGGACTGCACATATCACATATTCCACTTGATCCACTACTTCCACAAAATCAGTTAGCTGAGAACTTTGCGCACCTTTACATCTTTGGAGTTAAATTGTGTTCATTTAACGCACTGAACATACGCGAAGTGTTTGCAACTAGATAGAATCGCTGTGTGATAGTTATTTATAGTGTTTTTTGTGTAAATGCAGGCTGGACAATGCGCGCCAACTTGTTGTTGCTTTTTCTGCTTGTGAAAAAGTAAGAGTTGTTGTTGTGTTAAGCGCGCTGCGATTTATATGCAATAATTTTGCACCTATATTTATGCTAGATTTTTTGTTTTGTGTGTGGAAGTCAAGTGAAAATAAAATAATATATTTTGGTGCGATGCATTAAAAAGAATCTAAGTGGATTTCAGAGAGCTCAGCTGCCTCTTATTATTTTGTTGTTGTGTGTGGAGATACAAAAGAGAGAATTGGGATATAACTGCTGATGTGTTGTTGTGCTGTCGGTAAGTGCAATATTTTTTTGATTTGCACATCTTCTGGATTGTTTATTAATCACCCTGTTAATAAGTCTCCCTGTTAGTATATTAGATTGAAGGGTACGGATCCCGAACTGAGCCCTGGCCGTTATTTCAGGGGTTTGCAGCTCTGATTAAAACACATAATCTTTATTAAAAATAAACTTACAAAAAGTTTTCATTTACAAAGATAACCAAATTGGGTGATTCAGAATTTGGAGATAATTCCTTTTCAATTTACAATCAAAAACATCGCAGACCTATTTACATTTATTTATTCTTTGTGTATATTTGTAGAAACATCAATATTTTAACGCTTTACCATTCCCGCCGCTTAACATTTTTTTTTTTTTTACTAAATGGTGTCATACAATTGGATAAAGGTACTAAACCCAAGGTAAAGATAATGAGTTTACAAAGTTGATCGAGTAAAGTTGGAAATTCAGTACAGTTAACGTTGTAACCATGTGGTTGGTTATGAAAATAAACTAAACTTAAGGATTAAATATTTAGTTGCGACCCAAGGTCATGCCGTGTCCCCAAGGTGAATTGGCTGCTTGGCGTGGCGGCGGTGCTCTGCTCTCTGGTGGCACACCAAATCCGCTAATGCCACCAGATACGTCGGGAGCAAAGCGCTTTCTACAAAAAGGGAAGAAATTTATTATTCCTGTTTGCTATGTTTTTAAGTTGATACTTACAGGAACTGGGGTGTTTCCAGGAAAGCGCTACCGCCAAGCTCCTGTGGGTATTGGAATTTTAAGAAGTAGTAGACGTGTCCAATAAAAATGCCAACCAGTGAGGCAAGGGAACCGTGGAAAATCAGCTCGATGCCCGCAAGCACCCAAGGTAAATACATCGCTTTGAAACGACTGCCAAACCAAAAGTTGACGATGACCTCTTTGTTCAATTGGCACCAAATATAAGTTATTGCGACGACGAGCATGTCCATCAAGAAGTACACATTAAAGACCAAGCCACCGAGATTTGCCAGCACAGCTGTAATGATCAGCAGATACATGTAATCCGACGGACTTCTCGCATATTGATCCTTTTCCAAGCGCGCGCTATATTGTGTTATGAAGTAGCAGTTGATCAGGAAATGGAATCCAGTGGCTCCGCTCAGCGGAAACACAAACAATGACGTTATGCAGCGCCACAGCTGTAGCCGGGTGAATATCAGCTCACGGGAGAGGTACATATGTTCCATTGGTAGCAGACCGAATCTGCACAGAAGGCTCATGCCAACTGTGGCTGTTAGCCAGTAGCGGGTAAAGCGGGGCAGCGATTTGTACCATGTCCCAGCGTCCATCCTGTCTAATGTTTAATTTCGTTATTTCTTAAAATAATCTATGTATCTTTTCCAATTGTTGATTTACGTGTCTTTGCCCAGCAGTGTTGCCCCACAAAAACAAGCAAAAATATGGAAAATACCAAAAAGTACAAATGAAATAAAAATATACTAGCACGAGAGACCACAAACTGATTCCACCGATCTGGCAGCCTTATTTTCGAACATTCCCGAAGCTGCCGCGCTATATATAACTTTGAGCTGAATAAATACAAAAATATCGCACTATCAAACGTTTTGCAACTACACAGAGTTAATATTTATCAAAGTATGTATTAAACAAAATAAAACGAAAGAACTGACTGTAAAGCCCTGGGCTATTTAACTTAGTGGCAGCCCTTGTCAGATTTAAAAATTCGATAGTTCGATTAATTGCCTTGCCGCGCAAAAATAGAACTCAAATTAAAATTAAGTAGTGTACAAATTCTGTCGGGATAGTCGTTTACAAATAACAATTCAAATTGCATATTGCTTAAAGCATACAAAAAAAAAAGAAGAGAGCGCTTCTGATTGTTTTTGGCTGTGTGGTTGATTTTTAATACATATTTCGAAATGGGTCAAAGCTACCCCGCTTTTTTATGTAGTTCGACGTTTGACACACAAGATAGTTAAGACACACATAACAATGGAAAACAAACGAAACGCAGTGGTGCGAGGCTAATGCACACAAAGGGACACACATTTGTGTACTTGAAAATGTGCGCTTTTTCAAATTGCTGCACTTATGCCGAATTAATTTGGCCAAACGATGTTAAAATAAAATAATTGTGAATTTATTCAGTGTGTAGTAGAATTTTATTTTATGTAATGTATGTACATTGGTAACATATTATTTTTTTGCAGAGAATTGTGTGTGAAGAAGTTATTTGGCTGTTTAATTTTAATATTTTTTGCATAATGTGCGCCACGAGGATGAGATTCAGAGCACAGAAATGTAAAAAAGCGAGCTAATCAAGTGGTTTTCTGGACCGGTTCAATGTGTGCTGCCTTCTCAGTGTGTAGGTATGCCAAAGTGTGTGTGAGTGCGTGAGTGTGTGTGTGTGTGTGTGTGTGTGTGTGTGTGAGTGAGCAAAGACCACACCCACCGTTTAAATGCAAAATGGGTGCTTGCTTACGAGTGTGCCACAGATAGAGAGATTGAGACGCATGCGCTGCCTGCCTCTGCAGGGTAGAACTGCTACAGGGGCAAGGGCTGCAACAACACACGCCCACATGGCCATTGCTCATTATGAAGTTGTGCCTGGCTGCTTGCTGTTTTTAGTAGCTGTTGACAAACGCATAGTAGATGTTTTATTTATTTACGCGTTGAGCTTTTACAGCGCCTTGCACTCACCTGGCGTGATGTCATTTTGTTGTCGCCGTTGCCGTTTTGCTCGCTCACTTTGTTCTTATATTTATGTATATATGTATATACATATATAAATATGTATGTACGTATTTACATAGAAACTTATATATATAAGTTTTTACATAGCATCTTACAAACGGCAGCAAAGCTTATTATATTTTTAGAAAAGGAAGTTGGACTTGTAAAACTTATTTTTGAATTAATAGATATTTAACTAGCACACTTTATCTTTTTAGAGTTCTTTACCACTTCATCACTTGTAAAAGACGAAAAGTTATTACATATTAAAAGTATAGCTCCTTTTGTTGTCATGGGAATTTTAAAAGCATATGTACATTGATATTTGGTATTGATTGTATTGTAGGCATTGCCATGCATCCTAATTATAGTAATTATTTGATTACAAAATCTCCCAGGGTGAACAGCAATTCATCGCCTTTTTTCCACTTTTCACAGCATCTTCATTACACACATACTAGTGTGTATGTATACGTTCTTACCTATTGGGCATAGTTGGTACAGGATCTGAAATCTGGGATCCGGAATCAGTTTTCGCATACGTGCACACTATTATACGACTTTACCTATGTGTGCATATACTACTCATTTATGTATACGCATTTCACATGCCCTTTGAGCATATTCACCCGATAATGGCGCAGCGGGAAAGGTTATCGTAACAGGGGGCACCCAAAAAAAAAAAAAAAACTCACTTGTGTAAATGAGAACGCAAAAAGAGGCAAATCATAAGAGGAGCGTGCGCCGCCAAATTGCAGTACAAATATGTACTTTCATCAAGGGTGTGGGCAGACTGACGTAGGGACGAAGAACGCACTGCTTAGAAAAAGGACAGTCTGCAGATACAGCAGCTGTCACTCACACATACACAGAGGACCGACTCCGTCCCTCCCTACATCTCGACCAAAGCTGATGCCCTGCGATGGCGTTAATGCTACACACACACACACACACACACACAAACAACAGAGAGACACACAGTCACACACACACAATGCATAGCAGACATATTGCGCCTCGCTCAGCCTCGCGCTGTTGCCTTATTGGTGCTAACGAGAGAGAGAGAGTAAGAGAGAGAGAGAGAGAGAGAGAGAGGGAAAGCAAAGCGTAATGACGTTGATAAATGATAATGACGTTTTGCGACCGCTTTTTGTGTTTGTTTCGTTTTTCGTCATAACGGTAGTTGGTTGTCACGTAAGAGTGAGAGAGCATGACCGCGCATTATATTCTTTTGACTTGGCGTTGACGTTTGCTGCCGTCGGCAAATCGAATTTGTTTATGGATGTGTGTGTGTGTAAAAAGTTTGCCAGTGCGTGGGTGAGAAAAAAGCCGAGAAAGCAACGGTACGCGAATTATTGACAAGTTATTACGACGCTATTTGCAAATAGAAGGAATTTGTAAAAATTAAAATAAATTACTGTTCAGTGTTGCCTGGTTGTTAAAAGGTGATGATTGAAGCCCTTAACATTACAATGACATACATATAATAACAAGCTATAGTTAATTTAAAACCAAAAAAAAAAAACTTATTACATAAATTCAAAGACTTGAGCTGGTTGCATACAAATTTACAATCAAACATACGTACACATTTTTGTATCCTATTTGTGTTTTACCTTAACTTTCTTTGACTCATAAATAAAATATTTACATTACGAAATTGACGTCTTGAACGCGCGGTCGCAATTTTAATGGTTCCTTCGAGGGTTCCTCTTCGGTGCAAATTAAACGGACAGCTTACATTGGGTGTGGTGTTTGTGTGTGTGTGCATTTACTACGAAATCAACCAACACACAGATGTTGTCAACATGACCTGCAGCATTTTCTGGCTTGATTAGTCTAGCACCAATTTTGAAGGAGGACCCAGGACCCACAAAACGCTTTGAAGTACTTCTTTTTGGCATTAAAATTTCAATATTAACTCAAGACGGATAGACATCAAACACGGATTTTAATTAACCAAACAAATACTATAAGAGTATTTGAAGATCTTGCTGTGAGTTCAAATTTGTGTTTACTTATCATAATTGTTGTTTAATCAAGTTTAAATTGATTGTTGACATAACAAATACAAGCAAATGAATTTTGTATAAGAGGCACTGACTTCTGTATATTATATTTATGTGTTTAACATTTATTAAAAATAGTTAACGTAATATGAAATCAAATTAAGGATTTCTAACATTTTAGTTTATGATGACACAAACACTTACATTTATGGCTGAGCTAACCACTTGTATTCTTCTCACTTGCCCCAGAGGCCACTTTTGGGCTGTCGCATCAGAAAAATATAAAACAAAAATCCCGTCGACAGCACTTCTTGACAAGAAGCCTGTGGAGACTCGAGTCCTCTGACAGTGTGTGTGTGTGTGACTGTGTGTGTGAAATGAAATGGAAAGTGTCTAAGCTTGCAGCTGAGCTCAGCGCGAGGAAGAGAGTTCAGAGCCATGTGTCGTCTGTCAGACGTCGTCGTCGTCGTCGTCGTCCATCAATTGTTAATGTCACAGACGCACAGCGTGCAAGAGGCGAAGAAGGATGAGGAGGAGGATGAGAACAAGTTGTACACTCAGCATGGTAGCCGCAAAACTTGCGAGTCATTTCTGCTATTTAAATGTCGTTTTTCTTCGCGCGCTTTTCAATTTTTAATTGGGATTTCTGACGCTGCCGTTGACTCTGTTGTTGTTTGTGCAAGGACTTCCTTACTATATGGCATTCTCCCTCGCAAGTTGCTTACCCGGTTCGCTTGAGTGGTTTAAATGTCTTACGGTTAGTCGCCGTCGAGTCGGCGTCATCGCCACGTGGTTGTTTAAAATGCGCTTTTCAAATACGACATTCTATAGTCCTGGTCCACATAAGTAAACAAAATGCTGAGACTGAGTCTGAGGCTGTGTGTTCCTTTATTCTCTTCTCTTTTTTAGGGTTCAACATTCAACTTACATATATATCTAGCGATTTTTCGTGGTTTTTTGATTTCCTGACACGGGTACGACGGCAATCATTGTGACATTTTAATTGTTTATTTGCGCTACGTATCCAGGACCACAACCACGACCAGGACCAGGACCAGTACCAGGAGCACAGTACTATGTACTCAAGTGCTTGCCAGTTTGCCGGAGTTTGGCTGAGGTAATTGTTTTGAAGTTTCATATTTTGACAAAAGATTTGCGGGTGAGGAGTTTCTGGTTTTGCTTTCCTAGTACTTATCCCAATGCAAACGAGCTCTCCTTTTTTTTTCACTCTCTCAATATACAGTTGTGTGTGTGTGTGTGTGTTTGGTTAATGTAAATATTTGGCTTTTGATTGTCATTTGAAGTACGCTTCAGTACAGTTCATTATTATTTATTTTTATTAATGCACATGTGACTCTTGCCAAACATTTGCTGAAAAGAACACTTGACTGCTGTCGTCAGTAGATACTTTTTTAATAAGATGTTGTAAATCTTTGATAATCTTTTAATTATGCAAAAAGTAAGTGAGATACATCATGTATAATCCTCTCATATCAAAACCAGCTTATTAAACGTATCAATATTTAATAAAGCATAAAAACTTAAATCTCGCGAGCACCACTTGAGCAACAGTCGTTGAAATTGTAACAATTTGGAGTCGGAATTGCAACCACCAGCAAATAGCAACCAGCAGCCAACACCAACAACAATTTACACGCACCCTCATATAAAAAAACAACACAATCAAACATTTATGCCTAATAAGGGACGGCAGACTTGTACATATGGAACTTTATTAGATACAAATTCTTTGGATTTGCCTTTCGGCTACGTTGGCAGTTAAATGCTATAACCTTCTCTCCCTTCTCCCTTCCTCCCCGCGCCATCATTTAATGCTCGCCTGTCGATGCTCATGTAATAGACGGTTGTAAAAAAAAAAGCGAGACGTCAACCATTTTATGGATAGTTGCTCTGTTTTTTTTTTTTCTCTTCTTTTTTGGGTGCAACAAAAGGGGTTGATGCGGCAATGGGAAAGAATGTAGCTACTGCTCCTGCTGAGGGCACTGGACGATTTGTTGCAATTTCATACAAGTTGTAGATGGGATCGCTCTACGTGTAGCCATTTTTTGGAAACAACTGTGCTCCGCTGGCGATCCCATTGAACCGACGACGATGACGACTACCCTTAAAGCGTTTCAAGTGCGCAAAAAGGTTTTGAACTACAACAACTATGACTACTTAATAGTAGCGGGACTTTTGCAGCGGGGTTCGTTCGTTTGAAAAACCCGCAATTAAGTATGCGTTTTTTTTTTTTTTTTTTTGTTGCTGTTGTACGGAGTCCGCCCCTGTTTTTTTTTTTATTTAGCTGCATGTTGTTGTCGATCCGTGTAACTTTTGTTTATTACGCGTAATTGCAGTTACTCTTATTCCACCTCTCTCTCCCTCTATGTGCCTTTTGTGTGCTCCTTTTGCAGCTGCTTTGATTTTCAGCCAGCCCTGCTCTTTTTTACACAGGGCGAATACTTAATGTAGTTATTATAAGATAATTTCAGAGATTTAGTTTTCGAAATCTTCCTACTATATTTTGATCCAAAGTTCGTTCTACTATATCTCCAAGCTTTAAAAAGGCACAAAGCTTTTAGCTGCTCTTTTTTGCTGTGTTTTAATTTAAATACTCGCAGCTTTGTTACCTGACTTCATTGCAACATGCTAACTCCAATAAACCCAGTTGGCAGGCAGACAACCAGTTGAAATGTTAAATTGCAATCTCTGCCCGGGTCGGAAAACGGGGGCTAAGCCCGCCTGTCGGCAAATTACAGTAAAATAAATGGGAATTTATTTTTAAACGCAACAACAACAACAACAGAAACAAGTTGCAACTGTAAATTGCTGGTCTACTGAGCAATATAGTATGGTATAGTCTTTTTCTTGCTGTGAATTGCACATTTGAAGTCAAACAAAATGGCGTCGGCGTCATTTGATTTGTGTGTGCATTGTTGTTGTTCTTGTTTTCGAGTTCGAATTCGCGTGCAAGGAAGATAATTTGACGAGCGACAACAAATTGCTACCTTTAGTTTATCGTTAAGTATCATTACAAAACCAGATGCAATATGTATGTGTGTATGTGTGTTTTGGGATTGTCTTTGTGTAAAGAAATCAACCCCCTAGTGTTGTTGTTGGTGTTGTTGTTATGCGTTATGGAGCGCGCATCTTTTGTCAATATTTGTGCTGGGCATGTAAACAATTTAATAGGCTGTTAGTTGCTGTGTGTTTGTGTGTGTATTTAAGAGATATGGAAAAACCGCCGTTTCAGCCACTTGACAGCTGTTGCAATTTACGCTTGATCTAAATCACGAATTTTTAAACACACAATACTAAATACCCGATTCTGGTATTTGTGTTTGAGCCTCAGGGGGGTTGGTCTGAGATTTTGTATCTTGTATCTTATTTGTGCAAGGCAAATAGTTTATTTAGCGCTTTCCACTTTGAGAATCTATTACTTTTACTGAACATTAGGCTTTCAAATTAAAAATTAAAACTTGAAATATGCACTTGCTTGTTTGCGTAATTTAATGATGTATGCTGTGTGTGTTGTAAAAATAATTATAAATTAAGTGCCATTTGAAAATACTTAAAAAAATTATTCAATCTATGAACAACCCTTGCGGGGATCGAACCCGCGACCTTTGGATTAGAAGTCCAACGCGCTATCCGCTGCGCCAAAGGGTCTAATTATTCCAAGATGTCTTAACACCCAACCAGTTGCTACAACATCAGCATAATAATATGGTACTATATTGTTAAAAACGACTTTATTCCATCATATTGTTATTGATATAAGAGCAGTCTTCAAACAAGTCTCCAAACGCTTCGTTTGTAAACAAACCATTTAGAGCACAGCATTTTGTAGCTAGCCAGAGAAACAGCTATTTAAATATGCGTACAAGTATGTAGTTCTATATTTATAGAACTGAAATCTTGCGCTGCGTTCTACAGATACGTTCTACACATAGCATAAATACATACGTATGTATGTCACGCATTGAACTTGAACACTTTCCTCTACGCTTGCAGCTGCAATCAATCGATATAATGGAATGGTTTAAAGGATTTTAACTTATGCACAGAGCCTTTGGGCACTATCTGGAGTTTGTCGGGACATTCAAGTGCTCAATTTGCCCGTTTCGTATTTTCATTTTCATTTGAATTTGAATTTGCATTTGCATTTTACGCTCGGTTCCGTGTTGCTTTTATCGCCCACTGTGATCTTCATGCGCTTTTGGCTAATAAGTACTATGGAATAGAATTCACACACACACACACTCACACCCAGGCTAGATAGTTTCGAGTGTGTGTGTATTCAGGGTTGTTCACCGAAAATATTCCGTAACGTGACTGCTTGCAATTACTCAACGTTGTTGTTGTTGCTGTTCCTGTGTTGTGGCTGTTGCTACTTTTAGTTTGTTAACAAATTAATCAAATCGAACACCAGACCCGAAAAAAAAAACAACACCCAGCCAAGCACAGGTCCTTGCCTAATAGAGTAATCGTCGAAATGTGGAAATCCCCCCGCTTCAGTCCAAAAGTCAAAGCTCTTATCTGTGCTTTATCTTTTCTTTTTTTTTTTTTTGCAGTGTCCCCTTTTGGGGAGTTTTCTCACTTTT
This sequence comes from Scaptomyza hsui, assembly GCA_018152825.1. Lineage (NCBI taxonomy): Eukaryota > Metazoa > Arthropoda > Insecta > Diptera > Drosophilidae > Scaptomyza > Scaptomyza hsui. Next base: position 2,614,606 of record JAECXO010000025.1, read on the forward strand.
CGCTGCGTGATTTATCTGCTCCTTCCGACGTTTTAACTATATTGCACTCCTTGCTCCTTGCTCAGTGTCCGGGCAGATTATGTAAACGTTTTTTTTACGCAAATCGTACACTCGAAACGGATATTAAATTTTATTGCTCTTGTTGCCATGACTTTGACTTGGGTTGGCTAGGGAGTCCTTTAGGGCTTCGCTTGCCCCATTGTTGTGTTCATTGAGCATTGAAGTAGTCGGCATTGTCAATTAGCCTGGACTAATCGGAATGCTAAGTATGTGCATTTGGCTTCTGCTAGTGGCAGGTGAACTTTATATGGGTGGAGGAAGAGTTGGGTTATTTTTACATACCAAACATCCTTGAAACTGTACGTTTATCAAATATGAATCTGAGTAACTGCAGCTGCCGTTATGCTAGGCAATCCAATAAGGTAGGCAACGTCCCGCCCAAAGGACGCCTCCTCCTCAAGAAACCAGTCTCAGACTCGATGCGTGGCACGCGTTTGCCAAGGACATTTGCTGCTGAGATTTGCACATGTTCCATCATCATCTTCATCCGAGATTTTAATTGCACACACACACACGCTGCGTACGCCTCCAAAGGCACGAGATTCCGATGGTACCCCTCGTTTCGTGCTTCTGCGTCTGCTGCCGTTGCTGATCCTTCCGGTGGCGGGACACACAATACGCCGGCTGAGCATCAAGACAGGAAGCAATGTGCGCGGATGAACAATTGTTCTTTGGCACAGGCGCAGCTGCCCTAAGTGGGCAAGGATAATCAAATGGTGGCTTACTCTACACACTGTGTACTTGTTTACTCCTCTCTTAATGCTTAATGCTTGCTTCACGATCATCATCATCATTATTATTATTATTATTATTATGTGTTGATTGTTGAGAAACCGGTTGCGTCTTTTGGGCGTTACCTAGACCTTGTCCTTCTGTCTGACATTTGATTTCGCCCTGCTCCTCAGCTCCTCTGCTCTTCAATTTCAATTTCGATTTCGCTTTCGGCAGCGGAAACGCTTTTTCTTTTCTCGCATATTTCTACGGTTGTTGACACGCGATCCTTGCCAAAGATACTCAACGACTTGGATTCAGCGGTTACGTCTGGCGCGTGTGCCGGCTTCCTGTTAATTATATTCACGTAAACGTAAACGTAAACTGTCAAAATGTGCAAAAGCAAGCAACCTCCCCCAACCCCTAGCTCTCGTCCCGCTGTAATTGAAAGCGAAATTTTATGCTTTCATTTGTTTGCCTTGTTCAATATTAAATTAAATGCATATGCTTTGAGGTATTTTTTTTTTGGCGTTTAACTTACTGCATTGTATTCTCTCTTGCAATCTCTTTTGTGCTGTCAGTTGCTCTAGTTGTCCTTTGCTCTTTGTTTTGTTCGTTCTGCAAGCGGAACAACTGCTCATTAATTGTCGGTTCTTGTGTGTGCTTTACTCTCGTTGTCGTTTTGTCGCCCTCAACGCCAACTTCAGATTACAATTTGGCTCGTGCTAGATTCGTTTTGTGCTTCTTCTTTTTCCCTAATGCAAATGTTAGAGGTGCCGATAAATTGACTTTTGACGTAAGAGCTTGACACGAGTGCACGTCATATCGATAGTAGGTTGAACAGCTTATCGATGTTTAGCTTGATAAGCATGTAAATAACATTTGGCTGATTTCTTGCCTTATTTAAAACTTGAGCAAATACGTCCAGAAATTAGAGCTACCCCAGAAACCAAATACGCCTGTTATCTGACTGCAAGTACCAGGCGAACAGAATCAGCAGCAAGCCTTATTTATTTTTAGCTGCTACGCACGATTTTCATATTGCATAATTTTGCGCTGGCCTTAATTCATGACTTAATTAATTGTAGTGCATACTTTTATAAATAAAAATTAAGTTCTGCAGCATGGAGCTGCTATTCCTGTTTGCCTGGTACTTGGAGTCAGATATCGGCACCAATTTGGATGTTGGTGCTTGGAAAAATACTGCTGGTACTGCATTCACAACTGCAGTATTTTATTTTCGTTTCGATTGAGTTTTGCCCAAATACTCCAGTTTTATGCCAGTTCTTGTGACCCACTATGTTGGTGGCCCTTTTTATTATTTAACCAAATTAGCTGGCGTCACGCTTCCCAGCGTTCTTGGTCCTTATTCCAGTCTACAAATATTTGTGTACTTATCGTGTTCAACGAATTTCTCGCACATTTGAACAAGAAGAAACTCACACACTTTCTCTATAAACGTATAACAAAATAGGTTTGACGGCGGCCAGCTCAAAAAAAAAAAGCAGAAATGTTTCCAACCAGGAAAATATGTACTTCCTGTAATAAAAAGCAACAACAGCTAACACTAACACTTCCGCGTGACAAATGCCTGTCGCCTTTTGAGAGGGTTGAGAGTCCTTAACAACCTGCAAACAGGACAAGTCAAACGGTCCAAGCCCAAAGCGCGTGTCGACGCTTTTTGTCGGGACCGCCGAGGACATTATTACCATGTTCAGTGTTCAGTTCCCAGCCCAATTTTAGAAGTCTACCCCCGTTAAAAAAGGACTGCGGTTAAGCGCATTACGCAACATTATGACATTCACCTATCACCAATAAATATGCGACACGCGACTGAAGACCCAAAACAGCCAATACAATTATAATTGCAACAAATTGAACGGCGCTCCCGGCACGCGCTCTATTAGCTCATCTTCCGGTAGCCAGCCAGCCTCAGTCTCAGAAACAATAGAGTTGGATGTGGGGGAGACAAGCAGTGGGAAACGCCCACTGATGTGGATTGGGTGTACGATAAGGTCCGGCTGGTTAGTGTTTGTTGTTTGCCTTGTTAAGTCCTTGAACATTTCGTTTCCGCCTCTAACCCACATTCGTTGTGTATTTTCTTTACGCTCTTTTAAAAAATCATATTAGGGTATAATAGAATTGTTAGCGGATATCACATGTGTTAAATGAATTCTTTGGTACAACCTAAATCCCAAAGTTCCCATTTTTAAAAATGAATATGTTTTATCTCATTTGTTAATATATCCTTTTCATCAAAAGTCTTACAGGGTATTTCCTAGTGCATACTCCGCTTGAAACGCGCTACAAGGTTTTTTTTTAAAAGGCTGTAGTATTTGCCTTATATTTTTTCAGTGGGTGATTTATTGGCTTTTACTTATTTCCGGTCATGTATCTAGTGTGAGGGCATTGTGTGGGAAGGACATGATTGACCGTAATGATGTTTAAGTAGTTATTATTAGCGTGTTTTGTTTATGACACATTTCAGATGGCTTTTTGACATCCACTTCAATCTGGGCGTCAACAGGATATTAAACTAGAAAGTTGGAAGTGTTTCTGATATGTTAATATCTTAAGAATTATGAGTCGGTTGCAAAACATCTTTAGCTATTTATGTTTAAATGTTGCTACAGGAATTTTTTCAAGCGCAAACCACAGCTGCTGGTCAAACGTCAATTAACAGCAATTAGCCAACTTATCTCTAGATTTTATCGATTTCGGTTGCACAATGTGCAAATATTTACAAATTGTAGAATGTAGAATGTTCAGCGAACCTTAAGCAGAAAATCGCTTAAGATATACTTTGATCTACTGAAATTATGTTTAATAATTTCCCATCTTCATTTGTCATTATATCTTGCCTGTCAAAATACTGTCGGCTCATTTTCTTTTAGCCAAGAGAAAGGTGTTTTGTTCATCTTTGAACCTGGCCGACACAATGGTGTCTGCTACCTAAATGTGGGTGCAGGACGATCTCCGGATGATGCTCTTAGTTCCTTAGTTGGCTATTGTGTTTGTTAGCCGGGTAATTATTGGATTTGGGTCTTTGGCCAGCAACAAAAGGATTAGACATGTAGTTTTCAATGATTAGTTGCTTAATTGAGCCTAAATGTATGCACAGCATATAAAATATTTGCCTTAAATATTTTGGTTAAATTATGAAAGGGTACACGATCAGCCGTCTAGCCGCAAGCAAAAGGAAACTAGACAAAAGTGTGAACCACATCGCAAAATATGAAAAAGGCGAAGAAAGAGTATATTTGGAGAATGTGTAGTTCAAGCATGGGAACTAAAGAAAAAAGGCTTAGCGATGATTGATTTTGATATTTCAGTGAGCAAAGATTGATCTATTGACACAGATAATAAATACTTTAGATATTTTTTCCTTTTAAACGTTAAGGGTTGATCTTAATCCATACTAATATCTATGTTTTAAGTAAAGTTAAATGCAACGGATTTAGCTTAATGCAGATAATTGGCAATTCCGCATAAGCTGCTTATGTGAATAGCTTCAGTGCTCTCAAGAGTCTCCAAGCAGATGGACTTCCCCCATTAAATCTTCACACCCAATTTCGTTAATCAATAAGTTTTGCCAACGCAGCGGTTAACCGATGTCAAAACGTTTAATTTCCCTTCGCTAAACCACAATTTCCGGTAACACCTACCCAAAAATAAGAACCAGGAGAACGCCCCCGATGTCAACTGTCGCGACAGTCAACACATCAAATCAAGAGTTTTGGCTGTCAAAACGTATGCAGTGGAAATATGAGAGGAGGTGGAGTAAAATAAATGCCTAAATACGCATGGAAAGCCAATTAGGAAGAAATAAATCACGTGGCATGTGTGCGGATTCTACTTGTGTGCAACGCCTCTTCCATAGACTCGAGGACATCACGGGGCAAACAAAGCCGCAACCAGAGCCACATACATGTATTAAAGACAACCCCACATCACAGTTCACAGCTTGCTGGCTTGCGTGAAGAAGAATCTGAACAAGTGCCAAAAGCTGATTTCACTGTAATTACAATTCACACTCTCCCAGCAACAACAACAACAACAACAGCAGCAACAACGGCAGCCAGGAAAAAGTTGTGTTGAATATATATATCCCCGTAAAATTGTGTTCTTTTTGTTTGGCAGCACTTAAGCAACGCCCCCGTCATCCCAACCACCACGGAAGGACATCCCATGCCAAAAAGGATAGAAAACTTTTTGTGTATGCTGTGTGGCTGTGAGGAGAGGAGGATTGTGTGTGTGTGTGTGTGTGTGTGTTGGTGATGAGCAGAGGAAAAACCCACAAACAGACACACCTACTAACCGACAATAAGCAGCAGCAAACTCTTTCAGTATTTGACTGCTGGGTGGCTTGGGTGGTTTGGGTGGTTTGGGTTAGGACGCGTTAGGACGCGTGTCAGGCCTACCACTAAGTAAACAAAGACCAAGCAAGAACCAAACCGGGGGCAGCAATAGAAATGTCACAAACAAACCGATTAAACAAGTACTTTTCAAACAAAACAACACAGTACAAAAAACCCACCCACTGCCTCCAAAAAAAAAAAGAAGAGTAAGCTGAGCTAAGAAATGACCGAGGGTTGAGGGTGCATAACAACCCTTTAGACCTTTGCCAAGATCAATAAATTGGGTGATTCAATTTGCCAAATGCGTTGGACCTTTTCAGTGCGGGGGGAAACTTTAAAGTCTGTAGTTGCAGGTCACACTTTTTGGCTTTGTCCCACATTTCATTTTCACACAAATTATGCTAATGCGCATTAAGCCTATTAGTGTCAATTAAAAACATATTTTGTCTGACGACTATCTGGGTGTGAAGGTTTTATCTTTTTGACCGGAATATGATTTACTTGCCCAGCTACTTTATTTTTTTTAGTTTAGTTTTTTGCAAATGTCAAATGCAATACGATTAAGTTACGACCCATATCCTCCATATAGTTGAAATCAAAGCTAAGCCACAGATCTTTCACAGTTCCGCCCCTGAATTCGTTACCTCAAACCGCTCTACTAAACCACTAAAACAATTTATAATTCGCACCTTTGCCCACTGCTCAGCACACCTGCCCGCCCAGAGCTACATATTAAAGATTAATCCTAAAATTGAAATCCAGTTCTACTTAGAGAAATGACAGTTTCCAATGAAAAACACACAAAATCAAAGCGTTCCCAAACAATGCTACACATTTACATGGACCCTGTCGTCCAGTTACTTGCATAATCTGCTGTAAGCCATGGCGATTACAAGGCATTGTATAAGAGAGAGAGTGAAAGAGAGTATCCATGAGATACATTTGTCAAGCTGTATGTGAGCTACTGACCCAACAAACGCAACAACAATGCACAATGCTAATAGGGTCCATAACCACAAAGAAGTTCCAAACTCTCTATACTCGAGGGAAACTTAACAGCTGCTGGCAAGGACTCCATACCACATATGCACATGAGTGTGGGTGTGTATCTGTGTCCGAGCAACTAATATCCGTTTTGGCAAATGAAACAATTGCGGTGTTTGACCAATTTCACAATTGATGTAATCCTGTAAATCGCTATATTAGCGACAACGACGACGACGACGGCGACGAGAAGGATGAAAACTGTATTGTGAATACTGTTTGGCATTACGATTGTGATATTGAAATGTTTTGAGTTCATTCAAGAGTAAACAGCACACACGGCCGTTCAAGAAGGTTTATAATAATATTTAGCTAACCTTCTTTTCGCTTGTAAAAGTTCAAAAAGATTTCGCCCGCTCATTGTAGGCATTTAACGATTACCGACACAGATTAAGGGATGTTCGCCAGCAGCTTCTTCTACACTTAGTCCTGAGTCCTGGCTAGGTCCCACAATCGGCTTTTGAGCATGCGCGGCAGGTTCTGTTCTGTTCTACAGTGTGGTCGGTCCTCTTCATAGGAGCGCAATTAGACGAGTTTACGCTTTTGTTTTCAATAGACGCATTTCGGCCATTCGGATCCGTTTGATCCGCTCTATCCTTAAATCTGTGCACTCGACCATGCCCCTCTTCTTCTCTCTCTTCTCGCTCCTCACTCTCAGATTTTCCCATTGTGTCGCGAGTATTTGGCGCGTTTAAATAGATTAACCGCCTTGCAAATTGTTTCGTTCCTATCTCAGATCACAGAGTAGCAGTAGTTGCTACCTAGTTCTGTCCAGGTTTGCGTGCCTGTTGATTGTTCCAAACGTTCTACAACTACTGTCTCTTTTTTCCTGCTTTTTTGCCTGGCTCGTAATTAGCTGTGGTCGTCTTTGTTTGCTGTCCTAATCTCTAGTAAATTAGTTCATTAAGAGGTTAATTCCTCACAACACCCACAAATTATTCTCCCATTGAATAGGTTCATGTGCACAAGAGTCCTTCTGTGTATGTACATATTAGTAGCCTAATTACTTTGTGTTGATTTTGGAAGTAGAGAAAATATGTTAGTTAAATGTAATATTTAAATTATATATTCTTTCAAACTAACCTTTGACCCTGACATTTTGCATTAGGTTAGCTACACAAAAAAAAAAATGGCATACACATAAAAGCTGCACTATAAAATGACGAGTCCTTTTTTCACAGCAACCGCAAACAAACTGGACATTCGAACACAGAAAGCAACAACAACAACAACAGAACTGTCAACACTGAAAAGCGGACTGCTGTCTATTGCCTACTGACTCCTCCAGGGCTTCGACATCGTCCTCAGGACTGAGTCCTGGTCGTGCACCTCGACTCTCCCTCATTTATGGCCTGCGCCAGGTCACAAAAGCCGTGCAAACATTCCGAGCACACACACACACACTACACACAGACACAGAAAAAGCTAAATGGGCGGTTAGACTACGTGTATGAATGCAGGAAGGATAAGGAAAGGGATGGATGCAATGAGTAAATTGCAAACACAAATGCAAAACTTGAAAATTGCTGCAAAATGTGCAAAAATAAAATATGAAAAGTGCAAAGGCGAAAGAGAGAGCAGATGGGCGACAGAAGGAGAAGGAGAGGGAGAGCGAGAGAGAGGGAGAGTAGGTTCATTTTTGCATCACCTCCACCCTGAAAATTGTAATTTTAGGGTTTATTTGTTTATCCTTTCATTAAGTTTATGTGTGGTATTTATTTTTGTTTGGGCTTTAATTTAAATTACTTTAGATTTTAATTGTATTAAAAGCTGTGGTATTTTATACTCCCATATTCCATATCAGAATCAGTTTCTCTGTTGTTAAACCATCTTGATAAAAAACTGTCTCCTTTGTTAAGCAGACAAATAAACCAGGACATCAGTTCAATTTGCCTAAAATGTATCAAGTGCGAATGTCAACTGTTGAGTTTCTTTGCTTATTTGCTAATGTATTTCTCCCAACGATTACGTAATAATGCATCAAAATGGCGCTGCTGACACTGACGTCTGTCTGTTATCCTTGTGCCGCCTCCTTGGCCCTGCCGAGTTGTGCTTTTGGCTTGCTCAACTAACTGCAGCCGCATTACAGCCTTGACTTCCCTGGCAGCCGTGAGGATTTGAGAATAGCCGTAACGCGCTACTTCGCTGCCTTTTCGACGTGGTCGTGGACGGGAAACTCCAAGAGCAAACAGAATCAAGAAATTCAACGTTGCCGCTGTGCGATATCATCAAAATGAATATAAGATTATATTTACCAAGGCGGGCAGAAAGTGAGAATGTGGAGACGGAAACCCGGAGGAGGTAATGGTGGACGCCATTGCTATTATGCGCCGTAAGAGAGAGCGAGGAGAGAGAGAGGGAGAAGGAGATGTGCAAACAAAGACACTGATAAAACGAAATGCCAAACGGCAATTGAAATGCATAACAAAGACATTGCACACTGGAGGATCAAAAATGTAGACGCAGGAGCGGGAGAAGGAGAAGCAGATGGGAACGGGAATGGGCTTAGAGCTCGCTTGGACAAGTGAAGGAGGCAAACGTCAACTCTTTCGAGTGGGCGACCAGAGGCGCTGCCATTTTGGTGTCTGGCTGCGCATCTTGCTTTGGATGCTCGTAGAATCTGCTTGGGGCCCGTGAAGGGAGCTCAAATCAAGTGTGAACAGAATACGGCCAAGCATTTTTTCTTTTTTTCTTTTTCATCTCTTGCTTTTTTGGTTGCCACTTTGCGTGGATGCCACCCGCTTGAGAAGGAGCAAGCAGCCCATGCCACGGATACACGTTTCGTTACCTAAGGCAACACACTCTCGACCAGCCTCTTCTATCCAGCTGTCTCTCTCACTCGCTCGCTCTCTCTCTCTTTCACTCACGCTCACTTGCACTCCTGCGCATCGTGTATATAAATATTTTAGGGGCGGGCTCTGTTGTTGTAGTAGTAGTAGTAGTGGTAGTATTCTCGTATATTATTCCAATTCGACATTTTGTGTGTGAAATTCATAAAGCGGTTGACGTCGCTGCTGGCGTTGACGTCGACTTCGACGTTAACGTTAACAGCAACAGTAACGTCGAGCCATCCAATCTGAACGTCATTATGATGTTGCCGTAGTCCTTTTGCCTGCTGCTACCCATTTCTCATGCTATCTCGCTCCAACCAAATGGCAGGCACACACTGCATGTATTTATAGGGGTGGTTTTCCGCACCCCTCGAGTACGAGTACGAGTACGAGTACGAGTTTGCTCAGTTAACAGGCCCAGTCAGACTCGAAAGTCCTGCGACGACGACAGTCCTTTTCACAATTCTTAAGGACACACTACGTCGTGTTTGCTTTCATTCCGCTTCGGTCGCTCAGTCTGTGCGGAACATTGTTCTTTCTACATAGTTTGTTAGTGTCTCGAAAATTACGTCAATACATATTTATGTATATTTATATATATGTGGAACACTTTTAAACAAGTTAACAAGTGAACAAAAAGACATCATCGGTATATATTAATTGTGCTTAGAGTTGAATGTGCAAAAGTTGAATACTGTTTAAATCGGAGCAGCGCCAAAACAAATTGGATACATCTTGGCAGCGCCTAAATATGGTTTACTTTGTACGTATCTTAACAAACTTTATTTGTGATTAATTTAAGAATGAATGGTCCAGTTCCTTCCTTAAAACCTTCAAACTAGCTTTTGGGTTGTGTATTTTCCTAACTTCCTTAAAAGTTATCTGCTTGTCAGCTATAGTTTCTTTTACATCACAGCAAAGTTTATTTCCCATATTAAAATAAAAAGGCCTTGTTGAAGGCACTTTCAGCTTGAACTTACAAGTGGCCAATGAAACACTTATTTGATTAAAATAAACACGAACTAAGAAGGCATGCAAATAGTATGTGTGTGGATGTTTTATTAAACCAAGTGTCAAGATCCAATTGAAAGCTCAGATCAGGGTTAAAATTGAGACGCCCTCATAAGGCGCAACTTAATAGAATTAAAAGCACTTGGGACAGAAACTATTCCCAGCTCCGCTGCAACAGCATTGAAAAGGAGGAGCTACTTACTGAGGCGTCAAATCAAGTTAATTAAAAACGGCAGTCACAGTGGGTTATATGAGTGTGTGTGTGTGTAAGCCCACAGTCAGTGGTTAAATTAAAGAGCCCAAAACCTAAAACGGATGTCGTCCATTATTAACACTTGAGGAAGCACGCATGGAGATGCTAGACTTTACACTTGCACTCAAGTGTAAACAATTTGATGCGAGGTGCAAATAATAAAAGAATTTTGCAAGACCCGCGCTACAAAAAAATATGTTTTCTGTTTTGTTATGATTGATTTAGCTGCAATGATTTTTGGCAATATGCTGAAAGAGTTGGCCTGGTGCCTGCTGATTACTTGGTTGGCTGCATTGTTCCGGCTTAGTCGAGCGTGGGGAAAGTAAAGCACGGGTTAAGAATTGAAGCCACAAAAACACACGAATTTCTTTCGACGTATTTTACATAATTTTGACATGAGCTGTGTGGTTTTGTTTTAATTGCAACCCGCTGACTGGACAGCCACAAAGCGAGAGTAGTGTGTTTCCTCCCGTTGAGAAAGGATTGGGGGATTGGGAATGGGATTGGGAATTTAAGTCATGGCACGCCCCTGCGACGATGCTGCGTTTGTTTGCTGTATTGCCATTCGATTAGTTCTACTTGAGTGGGTCAGTGAAGGTTGCAAAGAAGGCGTATGCTGTATATTAATTGATAACCCGTTGCTTATTTTGCATACACACCAACGAGCTGCTGTGACTTACCTTTGTTTTCTTCTCCTCTTTTTCGTTGCAGAGTCCGCGTGGCATGCAACCGTGTAGTCCATCGGGAGTTGTCGCTATGATGCCGCCATCGAAGAGTCCCATCATGGAAACCGCCGCCGCCAACAACAGCAATCAAACCAATACAGATAGCAGCGATGCCAAGCGCTCCTGTCCCTTGAAGTTCTCCATTGCCAAGATCATGGAGCCGGACAACAAACCAACCCAACACCAGCACAACAGCAGCAACAGCAGCAACAGCAACAGCAACAACAACTGCAGGAAGAGGATCAACCCTATGCGGATTCCGAGCGTTCCTGCAGTCCCATCGAGGTCACGGGAGATGATGATGAGGAACCAGCCGCCATGTCCGCCATTAACTACGACTCGGCTTTCAAGAAGTACGTGCCTGGCTCCAGCTCCAGTTCGATCTGCGCTTCGGCTTCAGCCTCCGCCTCGGCTGTGCAACAGTTTGTCAGCACCCGCCACCAGGAGCTACTCTCGCAGTACCCGCTCCTCTACTACGCACCCAATCAGCTGATGTGTGCTGCGGCTGCTGCCCAATACGCCGCTTTGACGGCCCAGCAGCAAACCTTGGCCAGTGCTGCACACATCAGCAGCTTCACGGCCTCCCTCAATGCCACCCTGCATCACTCGCAGTCGCTGCGTCGCAACTTGGGGCATCCTCTGGCTGCTGCCGCCGCTGCAGCTGCCGTGGCTCAATCCCAGCAACAGCCACCACCCTCCGCACCAATACAGCAGAGTTTAGAGAAGTCTCCGATCCGTACGCCACATGTCCCGCAGCACACAAGTCTCAAGCGCAAGCGTTCGCCACAAACCGATCTTACCACACCGCCATTGAACCTACCAGCATTGAACCTACCAGCTTTGGCCCCACCCATTGCCATTGCGCCACGCTCCCGTTCCCCATCGCCGCACGGCTCGCTGGAGGACAACAGCAGTCCGGGCTCGGCCAATGGCGGCAAGCCGAAGACCTTCTCCTGCCTGGAGTGCGGCAAGGTCTTCAATGCGCACTACAATCTAACGCGGCACATGCCGGTACATACGGGCGCGAGGCCGTTTGTGTGCAAGGTGTGCGGCAAGGGTTTCAGGCAGGCATCCACGCTGTGCCGCCACAAGATCATACACACCTCGGAGAAGCCGCACAAGTGCCAGACCTGCGGCAAGGCCTTCAATCGCAGCTCCACGCTCAACACCCACGCTCGCATCCATGCCGGCTACAAGCCGTTTGTGTGCGAGTACTGCGGCAAGGGTTTCCACCAGAAGGGCAACTACAAGAACCACAAGCTGACGCACAGCGGCGAGAAGGCCTACAAGTGCAACATCTGCAACAAGGCCTTCCATCAGGTCTACAACCTGACCTTCCACATGCACACGCACAACGATAAAAAGCCGTACACTTGCCGGGTGTGCGCCAAGGGTTTCTGCCGCAACTTTGACCTCAAGAAGCACATGCGGAAGCTGCACGAGATTGGCAGCGATTGCCTAGACGATGATCTGCCGCCGGCATACGAACGCCGACGGGTCTACACCCGACGCGAACCGCTCTCCAACTACAGCCAGACTAGTCAACTCACGCCGGACTCCTCCTCGGGCAGCCTATCGCCGCCGATCAACGTCACCACGCCACCACTGTCCAGCGGTGAGGCCAGCAATCCAGCCTGGACCCGCACACCCTACCAGGAGACATCCCCAGCCGCAGCCGCAGCAGCAGCAGCCGCACCGCCACCCACAAACTTTCATCATCATCTGCAACACTTGCATGCCCCGCCGGCCGGGTTGCATGCTGACTATGCGGGCAGCTCGCCGTTCCTGCAACTGACCCATCCCGCACAGCAGCAGCAACAGCATCCACAACATCCACAGCATCAACGTTTGACAGCCGCTGCTCTGGAGAATGTACCATTCATAGCCAAAGTATTCTGACAGAGATACTATGCGGAAAATCTGGCTAGTTGCACGGCAACCGTTGCAACTTCTTCTACAGCTGCTGCTGCGACCAAGTCTGCAGATCTGTTGATCGATTGACTGCAGCTTGTTGCAACTGCACAGGAAGACGCAAGAACTTAAAGTTGCACTACCTTGGGTAGTGGAATCTTCTAGGACATTTTATCTACTTACTTGTCAACCAGCAGACCCACCAAATGGTTTCAACAATAACCTGTGCAATATACACAAACAAACAAACATACATATATAATCAGCAACAATCCAATTAGTAGGGGCACTCCCATTTCGAGCGATTTCAGTATAAACTTAGTATGTGTGATTTTTGGAGCGAATTTATGTCAATTTAATTTGTACACAAGTGTAAATATATATTTCAAATTGTTTGATGACTAAATGTTAGACCTTTAAGATGCACTTCACTGTATCAATCTATTGGATGTATGTTTAAATAATACAGCTAGTTAGTACCAAATGTGTAGAATAGTAGATTCGCATAAAGGAAACTTAAATCTGCAGTGCGAATTGTCAAAAAAACATATATATATATAGATATCAGCATAACTTAAGTGTATGTATTTATGGATTGTTTAAAATGGCATTAAATTTTATTAAATTCATTACAATTGTTTAGCACCTAAGTGATATTATTGATACTGTTTAAGCAATAAATCAATTCTTCAATATAATATTTGTGTTGGCTTTTCTTACATTTACGTTCAGTGTAGCTTACTCCTTTCTCCTTAACTCGTCCTTGTTTTGAAAGGAACCACTCAATCTCCGACGTCTCCAATTTTAAAATGCAAATGAAATGCGTCGCGTTTTTTTGTTTAATGAAAACAATTAACGCGACATTTGCGTAAGAGGCGCTTTAATGGGCTCTAAACTGTCAGCTGTCAAATCGGGAGACAAAAGTCGTCTCAACTTAATTATTGGCGAGCTGGTTGCTTCCTCTGCCCCGCCTTCCAGCCCCTTCCCCATTTGCATATCACTTTGATCTGTTGGCAAGGAAAATAAAAATGGCGACGTTGTCTGAGACTCGAGCTCTTGAGGTTGCTCATAAAAATGCAACAGAGTGTGGCATCCACACCTGCTCCACTTTCGACTAAGGTGGTTGAATAACTGGAGCTTAGGATTAAGGCTAACAACTAGCCAACTAAAATAAGGTAAACATAACTTTAAACAGATAGATTTGACATGACAAAGGTACTTTTTATTTACCCTATACAGGATACAAAAAAAAAAAGAAGAAAGAAAAACCAAAGTATGCGCATGTGTTGCCACTTCAGTTGACATATCATTCCACATGCAACGGCTGCTGCTGATGCTGCTGTGGCATATGAATAATTCAAACGAAATCAAATGAAATGGGAACGAAAAAGCGAAATCAAAAGGCATATTATTTTATGCAAATGCAAATATGGATGCGAATGCGAATGCGGAATGCGAATGCTCTCTACCTGCGTGCATATGCCTAAGCACACCGCCCACTGGCAGACCCACTCCCCCACTACCCACTCCTGTCAACTTAGAGAGAGAGATCAACCCAATGAATAGCAAATGCATGACAAATGGCGTATGGCTTGTGCCAAAAAAAAAAGGAGAAGAAATAAATAAATTCAGATGACTTTTGACACCGCCTCGCGGCATTTTCTTTTGAATCCAGTTGGTTGCCGATGATGATTTGTATCATCGTCTAAGCTTAAGCCTTGGCTGAAGCCAAAGGCCAACCCCCAATTTTGTGACGTCAATGGTGCTTCAGTTGTTGTCATGTTGTCCGCGGCGCTGATTTGATTCCTTTTGATGTTGACTTTTTATGCACGCCCAAACGACAATTTGAGTGGCCTCTTGCGCCACAGGTCCATTTCATCTATTGCAACCATCCGTTGGCCATTATGCCATCCACAATCCGCAATCACATTGACACAAAACCGCCTTATTTGGCTAATTGAAGACTCTCGCTCTCCGGCTGCCCCTTCAACCGCCCCCCCACTGCTTAGATCTTACGGAGATAATTCTCCACTTTTCGATTCGCTTAAGCATAACATCCTTGACACTTCTTTGGCCCAACTGTTGTTGGCATTAATTAAGCTAATTAATTGATATGTGTGTTAATAATGCTGTGAAAGTATTTTCATATTATTTTCTAATAAATTTGTTTAAAATAACGATAATTTCGATATGATTATTTTCTGCATTCATTAAAAATATGATTGTATCTGAAATGTATCGCACTTTATATATATTTATTATCATCTCCCAAGGCTTGTTTATGTCCCCCAAATTGTTTACATCGCATAAACAATTCCAAAGGCGCCATTGCTGGAAAACTTGCTCCAAATGTCTACAGTGTTTTTCTTTTTCTTTCTTTTTTGTGCATATTAATAATTTTTTATCGCGTTGCAATCTGCACCACGCCTCTGCCTTGATAACATGCGAAAAAAAAACGAGGAGGAGAAATTGTATCAAAACAACTCGAACACGAAACAATGAAAGACAACAACATGTCCTCTCATTCAGCGGCGGTTAAGCACTTGAAAAAAAAAGATGATGATGATGTATATATAATCCAATTCCATTGTTTAACATGAACGGGAAAAAGCAGAATGATGAAAAATTGCATAGCGCTGTTAGAGTGCCGACTGCGCTTATCACCTACAACAATGAGCAGAGCAATGAGAGTCCTTCTCCCTCTCCCCCTCCCCCTCCCCCCTCCCCCTTCTTCTCCTGCTGTAAGGACAATAAAGTGAGGGTGTGCTGCGGCTCATTCGAGCGTAAATTGCTGGCATAATCTCTTCCGGATATGATTACATTCTTAAGTGATCTGAGTCAGACAGCTGGACAGGATAGCAAAAGCAGGAGAAGACGAAGCATTGTTGTCTCTCGCGCTCTCATCTTGGCTAAATGCTGTGTGACCTATCAGCTTTGTATCTTTATCTGAGCGAAGAGTGCACGAGTACATCATCATACATACTTACTTCTACTTATACTTATACTTATATTGTGCAATATGTTGTGATTACAATTTTTTAAAAAGCTAAAGCTGCATTTTCCTTTGAATTACAAGGACTGTTGCGTCTTCGCAACTAGTCGAGGGAGCATAGGAACAAGGGACGCATGAAGAAAGGAAGAAGAAAAAGTGAGTGTATCATTTGCTGCGCCAACAACAATGTGCTGGGAAAAACACTTAACGCTGCCACGGGCGTGGTTGTTGTCAACAATATGTTTGGCATTGTTGGTAATTGTGCCGTTAATTGTCGAAGGTGACACTACAACCCCTCACCTATGACACCATGGAATGTGAGGGTGTGACAGTCAGTGTAAAGTGTTAGAGAATCAAATTCGAAACATATTATATTCAGTTAAAAGTTATAAAGTCTTCTCGTTTGGGGTTGCAGATTGATTATATCATTGTCACAGGTGTGAAGTTTTGTTATATGCTTCAAGGAACAGTGAAGAGTATTATGCAGCTCTAAGCTTAGAACGTTTTTGTTCATATGAACTAATTAATAAAATAATGAACCAGTCAAACGGCATCAGCATGAAAGTTCTGAACACTCAGTGCGTCATGAATATGAATATGATACTTGAACTAAAGCTACAGCTAGATTACATAAAAGCCAGACCAGGCCATACATATATTATTACTGTATATAAAAAACATATTCATAACTCGTCAGGCAGCACAAATGGGCAGCAAGGCGACTGAATGACTGACTGACTGGGCGTGTCCTTTTATGAGCGAGTCCTGGGTGTGAAAAAGCGTGTAAGAAGTTGACATAAAGCTGACGATGCGGCGACAATGGCGACGCAAAGGCGTCGTTGTATGGTATCCCGGATCGCTGGAAATCTGCATTGGAACCTGCTGAACCGAACTAATTGAGCCGCGTTACATTAAGTTGAATGCATTTCAATGTGTTGCCAAGCATCAATGGAACATCATCATCAACACACGCACACACACACACACACACACTATCTTGTCTGTTCATTCTGGTCTGGGAAATGGAACAACTGCCTTCCTCTTCTTGACCCCCAGTCACACTTGCAAAATACTTACCAGCTGCACACAAATACACACAAGTAGGAATGCTTTGAGCGACGATAGTGTAGGTCTAACTAACTGTACTTGACAAATATATATATAGGAATATAGTACTTGCTACGTATTCAGAATATGTACTTGCATTTGTGGGCATAATTTCAATGCAAACATTTTAATTAAAAGATATTAGTTGAGCAAACCAGAACACACTGGTAAAGGAGAAGTTGGTGTGCTTTAGAAAGAGTGTGCACAACTGTACTGTTGTACTATATTCTTGATCAACTTAATCCGTCTATCTTTGCTATGGAAATAAGAGGGTAGAATTGTTTTCAGAGTCGATTTAGTTTCAAGGAAACCCAAACGAAAATTGTTTTAAATTTGTAGCCTGTGATTAAAAGCTACATATTTCTAATAAATATTGGACTCAATAATACAAAATGAAGCTTAAGGTGTGCATAACCTTGCCAATACAAACCCTCCACCAATTACGAGCAGGAACGGGAGTCCTGGCTGTTGCTTAGCTCAATATTGACCGAAGTTAATTGAACCCGAATGGGTATGTAATATCAATGGGTGTAGTATGTATGTACTTGCTTTGGCTTGGGGTCAACAATGAACTAAATTGAACAACCAAAGCGGCACTTTTGCCAGTTAAAAGGGACATGGACTCGACGCACACTTTGGGGCAAAGTTACGCAACAGTTTTGAAAAGCGAACTCAAGTGGAGTTTTGAGTATCAAGTGGCGCGTGTTGAATTTGTCACCTGCTGCGATGGTCAGCTCTTTGATATATGTAGGTCTAATAGTATGATATCGGTTTAATTAAGATATTCGTGTGTGTGGTTTTATTTTAGCCTCTAGATTGCTTAAAGTATTTAGCCATCCACCAAGCCAAATAACATTAAAATGTAAATAAAGATATGTACAACGTCAACATAAACGCTTAGAGCGGCTATAATATAATCCTCCTCGGAAAACTGAACACGTTTACCACCGACGATCAATTGTAAATCATAAACAAGATACAATGAAAATAAAACTAGGCCCAAACAAACAAATATCCAAGTCAATACTTTTGCTTGTATAAGAGCCGCAAGCAGGCCAATTATTACCAGGACAATCGATACCACAAACAGATAAGGTCCCCATCCAGTAAAATCGCACGGTGCAAACAGCGCGAATAGAGTAAGACTTAAACAAACGGCAACCGTTACACCCAGTGCTTGAAATACCTTAAAAAGGAGACACAAGACGTAAGAAGAGATAATTTTGATAATCACATATTAATCCAAACCTTATCTGTAGTATATTGAATGGTAAAATAGCTGCACACAATGGACTCAAAGAACGTGAATATAAATAGCAGTATGTAATTGATGGGAACCTTGCGCGCCACTTTCATAAAACAAACTAATATAATCATTATGATTAAACATAATACAGCAGCCACGTAATACATATACCAATTCTCCTTTAACCAAATCTTAACATTTTCAACGTAAAGCGCTATGGCAACAATTCCAGTAGTTACTAACAATTGCAACTAAAAAGAGAACATATTATACAACTTCTTCCATCGAACTTAACCTATCGAACTTACGCCAAGTATGCTGCACACTTTACTAATAAATTTACGCCTTGTGCTGTCATCACGCCAGTTAGTGCGATATGAAATGTCCTGGCGTGCATCATGTCTCCAGGCACGCATAGCTTATTGTTTTCTATTTGCTATGAGTTTATATAGATTTTTTTATATAAAGTGCAAACTAACTAGATCGTAAAGAAATAACAACATCGGTTGGATAAAACTTCACTGCCAAATATCAAGTTATTTATTTATAATTTGCTTTTATTTATAATCGATTTTAGTTTGTGTTTAACGTAATTTGATATTATTCGGTTTTTTGCCACAACCCATCATATAAAGTACACATTATGAACACAAAATGATATATTTATTACATAGGTCGAGGTCATCGTCTAATCCAGTCAAACCTCTAAGCAACTTGAGAGATAAATCGAATTTAGCACAAAGTTGCCAGGCGTTTGAATATATTTTAAAAGTTAGAGATAAAAATTCAAAGCGTTGTTATTTTTCGAAAATTATGCATTTTGTATTACTTTCGTTGAAATTAGTAATCTTTAGGTTTTAGAATAAGTAGCATAAATGGACATAAATAAATTGTTTAATCGTTTGTTCTAAGTAAAGTTAGTTTCATAAATTGTATTTAGTTTTACATTATTGTATTGTTTATTGTTTATGTTTAAGTCTAATATGTAATTATAAACGATTTTTAGTTGCAAGTTTAGATATATATATAGGTGTGGTAAATACAATTAAATAATTTACTATTAATGTACAGAACAGAGTGCTTTTAAAATTGTTTAATATAAGTTGTATTTTCCTTAAGAAAAATATAATATTACTCTTGGAAGTTATCAGCGATTATTCAAATGCACGTCTCTATATAAGCACTTAATAATTCAAATTCAAATTTATCTGTATATACTTTATATGTAAATATTTTATAATTGGAATATACAGTTTTGCCACAACATTTTCAATGGAATTCTTTCCATGACAAAAAAAAAGGTATAGAAAACAAACAAACATAAATAGAACACACAGTAAACTGAGCGTTCTTTACAGTTCTGTTTTTAGGGTTTGCTTTCGCTTTCTTTAAACGCCCTTAACTAAAATAACACTTAACATATTTGAATTGCTCGTATTGACCTTAACACGTTAAGAATTGAACTCATACCGAAAACAAAAAAAAAATGCACGCACACATATGAACAAATACTTAAGTGCTACAAGACTTGACTAAAAACGAATTAAATCTTTACAATATAGCTATTAATGAATATTAATTACAAATTAGTAGTAGGTGCTGAATTTAGTTGTGTTGTTGTTTGTTGTTTTTGCTGTTTTCTGCCATTGTCCAGTTAAATGGTTGAGTTTTTTGTTTGAGTTTTAATAAATATTAGTTAGTTTTTAACCCATTTAGTTGCCATTTGTAAGTTAACCTAATACTATCATCGCTACACACTAGGAGGTATTCTCAAAGTCATCGGGTTTGTGTTTGACTCGCAAATTGCTCAACAGATCGGCACAGTTATTGACCATCATCAGATAGTCGCCATTGTTAAGATTTCCCGTTCCTGATTGCTGTTCACGATTGATACCGATTTCACCTCCTCCGCCACTATGATTATTGTTTGGCAGAGTTTTCTCAATTTGACTGCGAACGAGAAAAACTATTTAGTATGCAAATTGTTTAGTGTTAATTCAAGTCTTACCGGTTGTGAGTTATATTGCCAAGCATATCACGAGACATAATCACAGCCTTTTCCAGTTCCTGTAATAGCAACGAGTTCTTCAGATTCGCGTGCAGCTTCATTGCCGCCTGCGTGGTCGTATAAAGCTTATTGATCACATTGTGTACCTGGGCCTCAGCTGTGTTCAAAAGACGAGAAGAAAGGGTAAGTTAAAAAAAAACAAGGTAGTGTATCTCACAGTCGTCACTTACATTCAGCAACCTCGTAATCCTCAACACTGCCGACTCGCTGCTTGACCGCATTATTGGGCGTATTGCTGTTTAGTTTGCTTTTGTGATCGAAGCCCAAATTGCGCGGCCTCGGTGGCACAATGGGCTTGTTATTGGCGGCGATGCTGGGTGTCTCCTCCGAACTGGAGTCGTCTTGCATTGTTGTGCCTGAACACAAGAAAGGTAAATGTTTAATAGTTGCGGCTTTTCAGTAAGTTTCTTAAATCATTTACCACTGTTGAATGTTGGCGCCTTGCGTCGATTGCTGTTGGTGTTGTTGATCTTGTTGTTGTACTGTCGATTGGCAGCTAAAGCAAGTAATCAAAAATTAGTGATGCAACAGTAAGGATTTGTAATAGGAGCCTACCCGTGGGTCCATTGCTACGACTCTGTCCGTTGGACGCACTGCGCAAACGATTGCTGTCCTCTGGCTCCGAATCGCTCTGTAAAACGTATAAACAACTTTAGTTGGAGAACTTTAAAATGTGTGTTTGAGTTTCACTTACAACCTGATTGAGCACATTCATGGAGTTGCTGGAGGCGCCCAGTCCCGATTTACCCTGCAGACTATTCCGCTTGCTGGCGGATCGTGCGACATTTCCACTACGATGCTGAGCTACGGGTTTCTGTGGTGTGCCATTGGGTTTGCTTGCTGTGAAATTAAAGATTGAGATCTGGTTAGTTTCAGGAAAGTAGTTGAAGGTATTTGATGGCCCTTACGTTTGCCAAAGTTGCCCATATGCAGGTCACTGAGGGAGCAGGCACGTCGTATGGAGGACTCCTCAATGGGTATGGGATTGAGCAGTTTGGGATTACCTGTAAGTAGGCGTTAGACGGTTACAAGTTGGTGGATCAAACATAAATGGTGCAACATAAAAAGCTCAACAAATGATTAGTGCACTAAGATAAAGGATATATATATATATTCCGGGTACAATAAAATGATATATGGAGTGGAACGTAAAAAAAGAAATAATCGTTGTGCGGATTTCGTTTGTTCTGTGGTACAACATCGAGGCTTAAACGTTCAAACCTTTCAGCTCCAGACGATCATCTCCACTTTCATCATGATCTTCATTTCGTTCGTGGTTATCATCATCGTCATCGGCAACAACTTCCTTGGCCAGTTCCACATCATTCCCGCTGCCCTCATTATCATTATCATTATTATGATGATAGTCAGCAAAGTCAGCACTCTCCAGCACATCCGGCAGGCTGCAGTTCCTCCGTATGTGCCGCGCATATGCACACAGATCCGCATCGCTGGAGGGCAACGCTTGCTCCAGCTCCAGCTGCAGCTCCTTTTCCTTCTCCTTCTCCTGAGCCCGTGCCAACATGTCAAAGTTCATGGTCAGACTCTTGACGTAACCCTTCTGCTTCGAGTTGCAGGCAAAGGGACGCAAGCGTGTCTCCGTCGCCATCCGTATCTGCTCCATCTTGCGCTCCTCCATGCCAATCAGCTTCTCAATGATGTCGATCTTCTTCGCAATGTTCTGGCACTGATGGCTGGTGGAGTTGCCGCCCGAGCAACGCTCCACATTGTTGTCCATGTTCTTCTTGTGCTTGGCCCGCTCCAGCTGCACCTCGTCCACCACCTCCTGCAGCTGTGGCTTCGTGTACAGCTTCAGGCTCTGCATGTGCTCCAGATTCTCCGGCGCATTGCCGTTCTCCGCAAAAAACATCTCAAAGCTACGCTCTCCGCCCGAGTCCAGCTCGTTCTGGGCCTGCTCCCGCTTGGCACTGGGCGTATACTTGATCTGCGAGACGGTATTGAAGCGCACACTAATCTTGGGTCGTGCCTTCTGCCTCACACTGGAGGCCCGCCAGTTGTTGTCGAAGCGCGAGACTTTCTTCAGGCAGCTCTGGGTGGTGGCCAAGGCGCCGCTGCTCACGGAACTGCGCATCGTCGGTAGAGGGCGCTGCTGTGCCCGCTGCTTCTCGCGCTCAAACTTGAGCAGATTATGCTCGAATTGACGGACAACGCTCGCGGTCCGGGAACTTCCAACCGCCTGCTTCTGCTTCTCCACATTGCAGGTCAGCGTGGAGACGAGATTGTGAGGCTTAACGGGTATTGGTGGCTTTGGCATTTGCTTGCGCACAAACATCAGCTGGTTAGGGGAACAGGATTGGGATTGGGATTGGGAAATGGGATTTGAGTTGCGCTGGAGACGCTGCTGGGCAAAGTCGGTGCTGAGACTTTTATTGACGCCCGAATTGTATTGCTTGTTCTTTGGAACGCATTGTGGGAATGTTGTCGACGGCGGCAGGTGCGGCCAGACGTGGATAGGTCTTGGAGCTGGGTATGGGTCTGAGTGGCGGCAGATTGTAGCCACTCACATCGAAGCTATCGAAGGCCGCAGCCGCTCGAGCCGACGTCTCCTGACGCATGTAGTAGTCGAAGCTGCCGTAGGCATTGGGACTGCTGCCGTAGGACTTGGACACGGGTCCGTGGAGTATGAAGTTGCGTATGCCGGCATGACACTGCATCGCCTGGAGCGGCGGCTCGAGCGGAGCACTCTTGCAGTCACTCTCGTCGGAGAGGACGCTCTCGAGGCTGTTGCAGTAGCTGCCGCCGTCGGAGAGTAGGGATTCCTGGCTGTTCTCGTGCGGCAGCTGTCCGGAGCTGCTGAGGAAGAAGCTGGCGCTGGAATGGCGCTGTGTCTCCAGGAAACGTGCCTCGTCTAGACGCTGCTGATGCTGCTGCTGCTGCTGCTGGGCAGCATACTGATCCGGCTTGAGGATGTCGGAGAGCGAGACTTTCCTCTCACACTGATAGATCTCGCGATAGACATAATACTGAGTGCGTCCTCCACGTGGAGGCGTTGCTGTGGGCGTGGACTCGCCGGTGGAGCTGTCCAGGGCACGCAGGTTGGCCGGCATGGAGGCGGAAGCGGGTAGGGGAGCGTATCTGGATGGCTCATCCAGATCTCCGTACTTGCGTGTGATCTCATCGATCATCTTCTCGGTGTCCGCATGAATCATGTCCAGAATTGTGCGCGCATCGTCCGCATAAACGGAATGGCGCTTGGGTTCGGCGGGCACGGAACGCTCGGACTCCACGGACCACTCGACCTCCTCGTGCACGGGCGAAACTGGACAGGATTTGTAGTGCTTAAGGATGCTTGGGGTGCGTCGATTGTTGCCCGCCGGATTACGCTTGGCGGCACTCAGCCGTGGAGCTGTTTGCGATGTGGATGAGTTGACATAAGAGTTGTTGTTGTTGCTGCTGTTGTGACCAAAGGGAACACCTGGAGGCGGATGAATCTGATGGACGCCCACATGGTGTGGATAGGGTGGATAGTGTTGTTGTACTTGACGCATGGTTTGAAAGTTCTGTTGCAACTTTGATTTGGATGCGGCACAGTTGAAGAATTGTTGAACAGAAAGTTGTTGTTGTTGTTGTTGAGGAGGTTGTTGTTGTTGTTGTGGGTTTGTGGACCTACTAATATACTGTGGAGATTCATGGGAATCAACTGGTTGGGTTATTCAAGTTATCAACAGCAAGTTAATAAAATACGTTTTAAAGGTTTTTACCAACATTATTTATATTACCAACATAGTGAGCGCAAAGGAGAGCAATTATTCAAAAGAGAGAAAGAGATAGATAGAGAGAGAGTGGACGAGGCAAACAAAATAACGCAAAAGTTGACGCATTAGCCTACTGTTATTATATACGGAATCTGGTCTACATTGGGTGATGACCTTGGCAACGTCTTCTTACCTGATTTCTGATAGCGTGCTGGCCCCGAAGTGCGTGATCCATCCAGATTGCCAGCCAGACTCAGATCCGATATGCTATGGCTGCCACGCAGCGGTCTATGGCCGACCTGTGAAGCAACAAAAGTTCCAGTTAGTCAAAATCAACATATAATTAAATGATATCATTAGTTTATGATCTTTTTAATCTTGCAGATTGTTCTGTTTTTTATGATAGTTATAATTATGTTGTTCATCGATTTACAAGTTATGCTGCTTAATATATTAATTGGATATTAATTCTTACACAAGCATAATGAGATGCAATTGAATCGGTTATGAAAAGCAGCAAGAATTAACTTGAAAGATAACACGATTTCTCACCTCAGCTATAACATGTAACTTTTTAATGTCATTTTTGCGCGTGCCCTAAATTTGTTGGTAGGGTATTTGGTTGTGTGTGTGTGTGTATGTGTGTGTGGTACAAGACAGACACCAAAGCGATACGCAACACATTTTAAAAAATACACACATAAAATAAAAATAAAAAACCAATAATAAAATAAAAACATTGAATAGAATACAACTAGAATTAGTTCTAGTTACTAACATTTTCCAGCTGCTGTTTGACCTTGTTGATGACCTGCAGCAGCTCCTCCTTCTTGGTGCTGGTGTATGACTTTGTGATTGTGGGCGGCGTTGCAACAACCTTTCCATTCTCATTATTGTGTTTGGCACTAATGCTGCGGCGACCTAAACCAAGAAGAATTTTCATTAGAAAAGAGTTTCGTCAAAAAGTGGACAAGATTTGAGCATACTACTTGAGCCTCGCTCTAGAAGCAATCCGGGTCCTTCGGGCAGTGCCGCATGCAGAAAACTATTGCTACTACTCTGCGGCAGATTCTCAGAGCTGCCACCCAGCGTTGAGGCCAAGGAACGCTCGGCATTCTCCGCACTGGGCGTCGAGCCCTCATCCTCCGTATCCGATGTTCCTGTGCCCGTTCCGGTGCTGGCTGTGTGTGTGCTCCCATTGCCACCGCTCACCAATTGCAGTCCAGATTTCTCAAACTTTTGCCTGCGCACCGACTTGCGCAGCTCCTCCTCATTCATGGCGGTTACCTTGAAGTCACTGTGTTGTATAATGGAAAGTTAGTTAAATATGATTAAATCTTCTCGCAATCCTCACTTACGTTGGTGTGCTTGGCAGCAGGTTGTTGTAGAACATGCCATGATCCGAGCTGGTTCGCTCCCCATCCGATATGTCCTCCACATCGCCATCGTGATCATGACAGTGGGTATCAAAGCGCAATCCAACCTTCCTCTTATCCGCTCCCGCACCGAGGATGACCTGGGCACCGTTGCTGGCTGCCGTGGCCGAGATGTTGGGGGGGATGGCATGGATGGTGCCATTGTTGTTGCTGCCAATGAACATGAGGTCGCGGCGCGTCTCCATGCCCGAGTCAATGGACGAGTCCTCGCTCAGATATGTCTGATTGAACATAATGTCCTTGGAGGAGGCGCTATTATAATCGCTGGTTTGTACATTCGCCGTGCTATGTCCACCCACCGAGGAGACCGTGCCCAGCGGACTCTCCGAGTTCGAGCGCATGTCCTCCGACTCCAGCTGACTGCGCTGCGACCAGCGTCCACGTGGCCGTGGCGCCTTAATGCCCGCCGAGCTCAAATTGCCCATGGAGGAGGCCGCCTGCAGCGTGCCGGCCGCAATGCCGCTCACAATTGGCGTGGGAATGGATTGGGCGCCACTCTCGGAGCTGCCGCCAGCCGAGGCGTTGGCAGCCTTGCGCATGGCCCACTGCGGCAGCTGGCCCACATCCGACAGCCGATAGGCATTGCGATTGGGCTGCGCCGGCTCCTCCTGCTGATGCTCCAGTTCGCTGGTGGGCGACTCCACCACGACAATGGCATCCGGTGGGGTTAGCGGTGCTATCTGACGCTGCAGCGGTGCAATGCCGGATCGGAGACGCTGCTGGGACATGCGCGCCTGCATGGTGACAATCATGTCGTGGGGCACCTGCCAAATGAAGATGCAGCCATCGCCGCTGGCCGAGATGAGATGGCGGCAATCGTTGGTGAACTTCAGGCCCGTCACCAGCTCACTGTGTCCATACATCCTCGCCATGCACTCACTCGAGTAGTAATCGTAGACGGCGAGCGTCTTGTCCGTGCAGGAGGTGGCCACATAGATGCCACTGGGATCGAGGCTGAGTTTGATCAAACTGCCCTCGTCCGAGTGGGAGCCCTTGAAGGTCTTCGTTTGCTTGGCATTCTGTGTGCCATAGACGCGCACATTGCGATCCTGGCAAGCGGTCAAAATGTGCTTCGCATTCGAATCCACCTCCATGTCGTAGAGTGTTGTCTTGCCCGAAGTATTCGTGCCACGCATAAAGATGTTGCCCTGCAGCAAGAGGTAATTGACATTAGATTGAAACTTTTTGATAGGGAATTCACAGAAAAACTCACCTGAAAACTTCGAAACATAATTGACTTGTCGGCGCCGCAGCTGATCATCTGGAAGTTGAGGTTAGCGCCCACAAATTTGATGGACGTGATCGATGAGCTGTGATCGTCGAGAGTCTGAAGCAGCAAATAGTTCTGCGAGACGTCAAACACGTGGATGAGACGATCCCGACTGGCGCTGGCCAGCAGCTTGCGTTCAATCTTCTCGTTGGAGTACTCCAGGCACAGCACCTCCGACTCGTGCGCCTCGATGATGGTCAGCAGCTTGAGATTGGTGAGACTGTAGACGCGTATGTTGCCGCAACGATCGCCGCTGGCTAGGTGCTGGAGTTCGGGACTGATTTTGATGCAGCGCACACCGTTGCGTCCATCGTAGCCAGAGTTGCCTGTTTTGTCGAAGAGCGATGAGCCCTGATCCTTGATGTACTGCAGGTCCACGTCGCTGTAGATGATCTTGAGCAGCTCCTTGGAGTAGATATTCCTTCGATAGATCTCATTGTTGGCACAACTGTCCAAGCCCCACACCCGTATCGTATCGTCCGAGGAGCAGGTGACAAAACAATCCTCGGGCAATGTTTGCGACGGCTCGCGCTCTACGTTATATGGCACTGTCTCCACGCCCCAGATGCACGTGGAGTGATAGAGGAATGAGTGAGATTTGCCCACACGCGACACATCGCGCAAATCCCAAATGTACAGCGAGTGATCGTTGTAGACGCAGCTGACCTGCAATACACCAGAGACAATTAGATACGGAACTTCGAAAGAGAGAGAGAGAGAGGATTACGTACCTTGGAGCGCTGCTCGTCAAAGACCATGGCAATGCAATCGGGAAACTTGGCCTGTGGGGGCACAGACATTATGTGATTGATCTGTATGCCCTGGGAGACATCCACGCCCAGGTAATGTGTGCGTGGGAGGGTCGTCACGTACTCCAGGGTGGCGGCATTGAAGATGCGTATGATGGACTCCGCACAGCCGACGAGGATGAAGCGCTCGTTGACACAAATGCAGCTGGCATTGCTGGTGCGGCATTGCACCCACTTGTCCAGCAGTCGGCGCGAGCTGAACTCCACCAGATGACCCTGACGCGTTATGGCATACGTGCTCTCCGCACAGATGCCCTTGCCACAGGCCACCGCACAGAAGTCATTGTCGCGCAGATCACCCAGAATGGCGCTGCGTCCCATTAGCGGCACGGGATCTTTGTACTGCAAGCAACATTACAATAATACCTCAATTACCATAGTTGTAATGATGAGTGTGGAGTTAAGTGTTGGTTGGTTTGGGGCTTACCTTACGTGCACCCTCCAAGTACCAGTATTTGACATGACGCATGCCCACGGTGACAAAGTAGCTGCCATCCTCGGAGAAACACACCGCAGACACCTTGGTGCTAATCTTGTTGGATGCCATTTTGAGATGCGCACGCCAATCATAAACATTCACAATCATGTCATGCTGCGAACCCACCGATACCAGATACTTGCCATTGGGTGAGAAGGCCTAAAACAATATAAAGAGAATACAGTTAAGAGGTGTGTTTTCCACTAGAGCCGGATGCACGGATGGAATTCGGTAATGTAGCATTTATTCGAATTAGAATCTGAATCATATTCAATTTCGCTCCGTTGGAATCGACATCTCCCAGTTGATAAATTATTTAACAGAGGAGCTTTAACAGCGATATTTGGTTACGAACAGTGCCAAATTGAGTATAACAGAAAATAAAACAGCTGTTAAAATTGTACGCAGTATCAGTTGGATTGATAATGGAACGACCTGCATTACCGACTTCGCTGTTATCATAAATGAAGCCTAGTGGAATCGGGGTATAACAGAGGAGCTTTAACAGCGATATTTGTTTATGAACAGTGCCAAATTGAGTATAACAGAAAATAAAACAGCTGATTTATGTTAAAATTGTACGCAGTATCAGTTGGATTGACTTCGCTGTTATCATAAATGAAGCCTAGTGGAATCGGGTTATTAAACTTTATTATATGTTTTGCTTACCACACAGGTCGCTGCATATTTGTGATCCACAAATTCGGCAACAACATTGCCACCGCTGCACT
Source organism: Scaptomyza hsui (assembly GCA_018152825.1). Classification (NCBI taxonomy): domain Eukaryota; kingdom Metazoa; phylum Arthropoda; class Insecta; order Diptera; family Drosophilidae; genus Scaptomyza; species Scaptomyza hsui. The sequence goes on from JAECXO010000025.1 coordinate 2,643,363, forward strand.
GCTCCAGATTGCCATTGGGCGTTTCCAGTTCCCAGACTTTGATGGCAGGATTGATGCCACACTCGCCGGTGGCAACATAACGGCCGCAACGTGAGAACGCCACGCATGTGAATCCTTTGCGGGAGGTATTGACCAGATATGCCTGTGTATTCCGTTTGGCATTGAACAGCACCACGGTGCATCTGGGCGGGGGGTAAAGAGAACGAGAACGAAAAATGTAATACATTACATGACAGGACATAATATATTGTTGGCATTTGAAAAGCGCCCTTGGCTTGGCTAAAAGACTAAATAGAAAGCACAGCGTGCATGTCTAAAAAATGTATACGGATTGGAACTCATTTGTCCTTAATTTTTATTTATAAATATTGTGACAAGGACGAAACCTTTAAATTGTTTCTCCGACTTGAGAACTTACCCCGCTGGATAGGCCAACAATCCGCTGACAGGCGACACATCCAACGCTGCATTGCTGCAAACAGTTAGACCCAAGACTTTTTTAAGTTTTATCTGCAAGTAAAATAAGATGAAGAATTTCACATAAGTTTTGTATTACATCACTCTTAAATGTTTGGTCAAGGTAAATTAACATTTGCTTAAGCTAACATCAATTCCAGCGTGCAGTGCAAATTGTTAAAGCAAATAATGCTCGATATAGTAGATATTGTATCTGTATTCGTACAAGTTACAAAAGTGTTAAGTTGACTTGAGTTGGGTTGGGCTTAAAAACTTGCGAAAATAAATTAGGAACTTGTTACTTTTGCATAAAAATAATATTTTGCATAAAAATAAAAGTGAGGAATTTGCTAACTTTAAGTTGAGTAATTTCTGCTATTATTGATTTCCGCCCACTATTAAATCTGAGATGCACTCAATTAGGGAATGTTGTTTTATAATAATATAGTATATATAGTACACATAATAAGTAGAGGAAGCAACGAGTCAAGTGTTTTATGACAGACGTGTCTCAAGTTTTGCACTGATGGACATGCTGGATATATAATGATATATGGTATATGCATATGGGAGATATGTGGGCGAGCAATCAATAATATTCGAGAGTATGATGACGCGAAAGATACTCATTAAACACCCGCAGCTGAATTGCGTCGCAGAGATTCAAGCTGAGATCATCTGGCTACTATATAGGATATGTATGTTATAGGAATGTGATGGTGTTGTTGTTTATTATTATTTATTTTTTGGTAGTTGTACTACACGCGAATTCACTTTAACGTCCGCGCTTTAATTCACAACAACAACCAGTTAAAAAACACCAACGCAACGTCCAAATATGTCTCAATGCAAAAGGTCGTTTGTGAACCGGTTTGAGATTCTATAGCTATAGCTATAGGCTAGTATCTTTTGATATTTGCATTCGTAATGAGAATAATATGCCGTGAAATTGTAAACACAGAAAACTAGGCAAAAGATACTTAAATACATAACCAAAGATGTGCCAGACTAGTTAGATACCCAGCAGTAAGAGATTAACTCAACCGGAAGACAACGCACGTATTTTTTTTGTTTATGGTAACCAAATAACTTTGTTACCAATTTGGACAAGCGGCGAAAATGTTTTGTTTATGCAAATACGGGAAGTTGCTTTGAGTGACAGAAAAAAAAATGTACTTTGGTACAACAGGGCGTATTAAATATAACTACTCTCTTCTAGTAACAACTAAACTATGATCATTAATTTAATTTGTTTTTGTTTTTTTGTTATGCCTTGTCTGGTCAGTTTAGCACGTTTCTCTCTCTCTCTCTCTCTCATTCGCTTTTATTTGCGACTAACAGATATATATATACATATATAAACAGATATATCATTGCACAGACTGACAAGAACGTGAGCAAAATATGTTTATGGTTGAAGTTTGTTTTTGGCAGCGAGTACGAAACGAAACGAAACGAAAAAAGAAAAAAAAAACGGTATGCAGGGAGAAGTTGCCATGAAATATTTTAAAGCCATGGAGACCTGTTGCCTGTTTGACTATTTGTGGCCAACTTAGCATTAGCCAGATTCTCTGTCATTGTTAAAGCATTCCTCTTGGCCTTTAGAAGCTGCCGCTGCCGCTGCAATTGTCTAATTGTCTATAATTACTTTGCGGCAGCCCCAACCAATATTTATATATGTCTATATGAATAAGCTAAGAGAGACGAGACAGTAAAGCTAGACTACAATGGAAACCACAAAAACTCATTACAAATGCGAAAGAGAGATAAAAGTTTTGACCAAAATGAATCATGCCACAGTGAACAGTTTGTGGCAAGTGAATAAATAAATATTAAATATGATATATAGAGTCTGGAACCTTTACCTCATAGGCAGCTATATCCTCTTTGCCATAGATGGCAACTGGCGATGAATTTCGTGGCGCAAACATTTTTTTTTTTTTTTTTTTTTGTTCTACATAACAGCACTTTAATCTCTACTTTTTAATTGTAATATTTTTTTTTTATGGCACCGCACAGAAAGATTTCAAGAGCAAGAAAACGCCCACAAATTGTCACTTAAAAATATATAAATTCGGGTTTTTTAATAAAGGGGCGTTTTTCAATACGTTTTCAATAAATAGTACACATTTAATAATACTTTTTCGGTTGTTGTTGTTTGTTTTTCAAGGTCGTTTGTTAGGCATGCTTTAAGATATTTTTTTCCGTTGTTGCTTTTTTTTACTATTTATCCGGTTCGTTTTCAATGTCGTGTTAAGAATTCGATGCTGTCAAAGGTCGTGTAATATATATAATATTTTCTTGATTCACACAAAAGATATTTCTATTTGTTTTCTAATTCATTTATTGCGTTTTCGCCACAACTTGTATAGATAGCAATAATTATAATCGATTGCTTTATTATTTGCTTTGTAATTGTTGTTGTCGTTGTTGTTGTTGTTGTTGTCAGCCGTGTCGTTGCGTATCTTATGGATACGTATCGTTTTTAGCGCGGCTCAAATCAAACTGTTGAGATTTCTACACTACTGAGCCAAGCCAAACAACGCCGTCAACAGAGAGAGAAAGAGAGACATTTGAAAGCTCTTTGCGTATGAGTATCTGAGTATCTGTATCTGAGTGTTGTGAGTATCTTATTTGCATATTTTGAACGCAAACAAGTTTGCGGCGGGCGTGGAGGATTGTTGTATTTGGATTGAAGTCAAAAGCGAAAGACACATGAGACTTGATCGCTTGACCGGAGACAGAATGGAAGGCTGTTGTTGTTGTTGTTGTTGTTATTTATATATCGACTCACGTTTAGCATTCAAACACGCGATTACAACATTTACAAAATGACAATTGAGAAAGCAACAAGTTGCAATTAATCAATTGTCGATGCACCCACACTTAAACAGAATAAGTTAAATAATATACTATATATATATATATAAATAGTCTTAGGTTCATTCCAAGTGTAAAGTTGTATTTGACATATTTGTTTTTTGATTCGGATTTTCTGTCTGCACTGCCCACAAAATGCAATAAATTATGAGTTAAGTTGAACCGATATCGATCGATTTTTAATTGTAGGCGTACACGTTAGCTCCAAAATTAGGCAAAAACAACAACAACAACAAACAGAGGAAGCCAACCAGATCATCAGAGCATTGGAACGAAACTAGAACACCATAACCGAACAATAGTTACACCCTACAGCTAGTTACGATAAATAACACAAGATAGGGCTTAATAGATATATTGTGCAAAATATGCAAAAGAGCTGCAAAACTATTCAAATCAACTTAAGATTTAGTTAGGCAAAAGATAATTGAGGTTGATTTGCTTAGAGTCAAAGATAATCCACAATTTAAGCTCAAACATATTTTTAAAATGTAAAGGTAAATGCAATCAAATTGAAATTTCACAATGCACTGAGATCAAATTGAATTTTGTATACAAATGCAAATCAAATATTGTTGTTGTTGTCCAACTTATGAATTTCTTTCAAACACACAAATGTTGACGAAATCAGTCAAAAGCATAACACACAAATCAAGTGCAAAAATCAACAACAACAAACACACACACACGCTACTGATTGACAAACAAAATGCATTGTCCCAATAACAATAACAACAATAAAGAGAAAGACAACGGAAAAGAAAAAGGAAAAAGAGTCAAACGCACTTGAATGCAGCAAAAAAAAAAAAGCTCAACTCGAGGCCAAAACTGAGAGCAGGGCACACATACTATACATACACATACATATACAAGAAAGAGAGATAGATCTTCAATGTTGCAGTCAATTTTTTTGTGTGTGTTCGTCGTTGTTGTTGTTGTTTTGTTTATGGGGAAAGTTACAAGCGACGAAACTGACAGATGCTAGGCAGATAGATAGTTGGATAGATTAGACTTTGCTGCAGCATGCGGCGCATATTCAAATGAATGCAGCTAACTTGTTGTTGTTGTTGTTGTTGCTGCTGTTGCCACTTGGCCGCCTTTTTCCTTTGATTTGCGCCGTGAAATGTGGCCCGGTCTCTGTTATAGCTATATATGTGCATATAGTCATTTTACGTGGATTGCAATTTTGGTTTCCAGCTCTGTGTTGGGTCTGACAATTAAATGGCATTATTGAAATGTTTTATGACGCCATTTGTCATTTTTATAAAATTAATTACAAAGGTTTATAATAATTATTAGTAATCCATGTTAAGAAAATAGCACAGACTCTTTCTAACAGCAAAAATAAAAAAAACATTCATTAGAAACCCAAACACCATTAATCAAGCAACTTTCAGCTTAAATCGAGACAAAACGAGCTAACGACACTTTGACAGTCAATCAATGGGTATCTATAGATTGTGTTAAATGCGCATTTGTCACTCTGTCTAAATAAATTCAATAAATTGCACTGCTGTCGAAACTGCTTATTTGAAACTCAATCTTAATCGTCTCAAAACGAAAATCAATTCAATTTTCTCAAATGCATCTCAACTCTGATGAGATATCTTGCACAATTAACGGTATTATATTACAATCAGAGCGGAGATATTGATTATATAATGGGGCACAAAGCATTTTTTGTGTGGTCGGAAATCGGTTGTAAGATTTAATTATTTGACATCGTATGCAGCATTTGAGAAACATTTTTATGTGCTGCTAAATGCTGCAGAGGAGTTTATGACAGTCCAGACGTTGTGGCAACAACAATCCAATATCTTGAGAATGCGTTTTCAAACCAAGCCGCGTTTTAAGAGTAACGCCCACGATCCAAAAAAAAAACAGAGACATTAAGACAGACTGTCAGACCTGTCAGACAAAGAGCTTTAAGTTTCGAGTGAAAAATGCGCATACATTTTGCTTAAACACACACAACAAAAATCGAACGCACTTAAGAAATTTGCTACGATTCAACAACAACTGTGCCTAATAACAGGTGTCAGTTAGCCAACCCCAAAGCTGCCCACTGTTCAACTGCATTAATTATGGCTTGATGTAAAGTGTGAGTAGAGGGTATGATAGACTGTAGTCGGTATAACTGTATACACTGCTGAGCTAATCTCTTCATTTTAAGTTATCCTTTACTCTTCTATTCTGCATACACATGTCCATGATGTATTTAACAAGGTGATCCCAAATTAGCACAGTTGCTCAAAACAGAAATCTATCTTCCTCGCACTCATTGTTAAAAGGCAAGGCAACTGGTACCGAGCTGTCACAAATGGTACCACCTTGTTAAATACATCTTGCACATGTCCATGATGAATTAAGTTAAGGTGGTCCCGTTATGAAACTATGTTCGAGTGCGAGTGAGTAGCAAATATAAACTTTACACACATGTCCGAGTGCAAGTACCGTTGGCGCATACATTGTACGTGCTGAGTCTATAAGAAACTAACCAAGACTTAGTTTTGTTTGAGCTGTGAGAAAAATTTGACTTGCGAGCGGAAAGAGTTACTGCGTTTTAATAAGAATCGTTTACACAGTATTTCATAGTCGTTCATTGGGTGTGAGCAACATTTTCACATGTTTTTCGTTTTCAAAGTATATTTAATATGTACTTTTGGCACAGTTTTAATGTTTGTGGTGATAAATTTAAAGTATTTTGTTGCTAAATTGATTAGTAGTCGGTGCCTTTTAGCTATTTCCGGCATTTAAATAAGTGTTTTATGTAATGCCAAGAGCTACAGCTTTAGTACAATTATATTTAGGGTATTCAGTAGCTATGATATATGTGATATGTGTTATATATATTACACTGTACAGAAGGACAAGAGAAGGGTTTCTAAGAAAATTATTTGTGTGTAAAATTAATTCATTTAAAATTTACTGGCTTTTACAACCAGTAAATTGCTCAGTGTGACCTTATTTCATTAGATCAATTATCTCGAAAAACGAGATATAACAATATAACATACACTGGTAGGCACAGTATTTTGACAACTTTAAAGTCAAATCTACTCATATGTAATTGCTTTGTAAAAGTTTGGTTCATGAGTTTTATTTCGTTTGAATAATATATTTTTACATACCATTAGTTTTATCTTGTAAAGTTTTTAAACTTTTCTTAACATAAGATGATATTTGTCAAACATACTCCAGAGGCTAATGTTTGCTTTGAAAAAAAAAATGTCTTCTGTGTGTTTTTTGTAAAGTTTTCAAATATAAATCAGCTTATTATTTATGAACATATATCATTTTCATACAAATTGAATACCCTAATTGTAATGCTGCAGAGTAATAACTATAAATAATTAAATAAGCTAAGACCTAAGCTGACCGCCGTCTGACAGCTGTTGGGCGATAGTATTACAGCATAATTAATGTTTAACTTGTTTTAGACGCTGGATTTTTGTCACACCATTTTAATTACTTGTTGTGTTGGCTGTCACAGTTTTTGTAACCCATGGTCAAACACCAAATCTCATTAAATATTTGCAGTTACGCCCACAAACAGTTAGTTTAAAGTAAGATAAGCAACTAAACTAAAATCACATGTCAAAATAAATATTTCTTCAATATTGCATTCGAAGAGCAAAATGGAATCAAAAGGAGAAATAATAATATCTGACATCATCTTCTGACATCAGACAACTAGAAGCAGAGTAAAAACGAATCTCATTAAAATTGCATTTGTAATATTCAAAAAAACGTGTTAGAAACCTGAAAGCTTTTATTTTTGTTGCGATTTTTGTTAAGCGTGATTTGTACTAATTAATAAATCAGCACAGTCATTGGAAGGAATTACTAAGAAAACAAATACCTGAAATATGCAAAAAAAAAACAACAAAAAAAAAACAAGAACATAAATTTGTTAAGTTGTCGGAACCAAAATTCATAAACTAAAGTTTTTTATCGTTAACGATTATGAACGTTAAAGTAATTTGATCTTTTAACAATATCCTTGTGTTACAATTTGCGTGGGTTTTGAAGGTTTTTCTTACGAAATCAGCTGCAAGTGCAGACTGCAACAGAAAAACTGTTTTATTTGTGGGCGTTGCTTTAAATCGATTCATAAACATCGATTTATCGGAAGGCAAATTAGTCCCATCTTATCGCCACTTGGCTTCCAACACACGATTTTACATTTCATTCGAACAGATGTTGCCTCAGCCTCAAGGCGTATTAAATAACAAGCTTAATTATATGGCAAAACAAAAAGCAACTATATCAAATTGATTATTGTTTTTCATTTGAAAGATAATTTAATTATTGCCGCAAGCGTAGATGATTCTTGAGCGTCGATCGCAGAGTGTATATAAATTAAATACAGTAGCCACACATACATACATACATACATACATACACACATATATAATAATCTGTGCACACCTTTTGACAACACACGAAACGGTTTACTTTTGAGTGCTCCGAACATCAATCAAATGTTTGTTAATCATGTGGGTTGAGAATTCAAAGAAAACAAAAATTTTTGCAAATATACAAAATGAAAAATATACCAAAAAAAAACAAGTTGCCATAAACGACTAATTAATACCCTGTACTCAGTTTTAAATAGTTAATTTTGTTCTATCATACCCCTTTGAAGCATTGAACTGCGGGGTAAAAAATGCCATCAAAGGCAAATAAAAACAAATTTCCGAGGTTAGAATTTATTAACACAAACACAGATACTAAATTATTTATACATTAGCATCCATATTTTTTGTTTTGCCAAATTTAGGTAAGAAAGCAACAACAAAAATTAACTCTCGTAAGTGATACGAATGATATAACACAAGACAACAAAAAACAAAACGTTGCGGATTACCAAAGCGAGAGAAAAAAAAGAGACTTGAACACAAAATATAAAGTGTTAACTGCAATTTTATTATGCGGTTAACAGTTAATAGTTAACAGAAAGCATAACAAAAGAAAACTGTTGCAAATGTTTGCCAATTCTTTCTCTTTTCCTTTTACATAGCACATTTCCATTTAGTCTATCTGTGAGTAGCATTTTCTTAATTCCATGCTTTCAGCTTGAAAACTGCATTAAAAGCTTAAAAGTCGATTTGCGCCTCAAGCGAAAAGTGGGGGAAAAAAAAAAACGGTTTACAAGTGCAAGTGAAGTGGCTGGGAAAAACGTGCCAGACTTTTCTCTATTATTTTCGGTAATTTAATCAAGCTGCAGTTTGCCAACAGGTAAATTTGTTATAAAGTTGAGAGTGCTTAACTAGGAGATACCATGTAAAACACAAAATATTCATCTTAAAAACAAACTATTGATTGCTTTTATATCTGCAAACTAATCTCAACGAGCTTTTTAGTATACAGTTTATATGTTAATTTAATCATATGCATAAACACAGTTTGCATGACAAGCGGACACAATTTGGCTTTGGGCACAATTAAAATACTGGTCACGCTTTTCTTGTGCTTAATGCTCAAAATAGAAATTATGTAAATGAACCGAACCGAGTTGAACAGTGTAAAGTTATTGGCGTTTTTGTGAATGGCGTTTTAAGCTTTTTGTTATATATATATATTGCATTTACTTCAAATAAGTTAGTTTGTTCCATTAATTTCATCATTATCACTACCAGCATAAAAGCTGTTTAACAGTTTTCATTCTTTTCTGTTTGGAGTTGAGCTTTTGTTTTTACAACTTTTTGGCTCAACAGTTCATTGACATTCACCGTCCAGCTGGTTATAATTTAATGTACATACATATGTATGTATGTACGTGATTTGTGTGCGCTTTACATAGACGTATGTTTGTATGTGTGTACTGTCACACTGTTATTTGCTCTGCTCTAACTGTTTTGCATTGTTTTATGGGCAGAGTTGTTTTTGTTCGTGCCTGTGTTTAAGTATAAGAGAGAGAGAGAACATGGGAAAACAGATGTACAACTGTGGTGCAACAGTTTACATTTAATGGGGTCTGGGGCGTCGGTCTTTCCACTGACGGGGAGGGGGGGGTCACCCATATGTATGTGTTAGAATTAACGCTTTGCGGCTTTTGGCCCCTTTTAAAATGTCACGCATTTTGTGGATCAACTTATTTTTCTGGTTGGAGAATGTGGAAATTTATGTGCCCTACTTTATTTAATTGTAATTAGGGTTTAAACAATTTCAAAATCAAGTGTGTTTTGTAACGAGAAAATTCGTAAAAAATGTATATAAAATATTTAAATTCACTTAAGCTTTGAATTTATTTATTTTTTAAAACCTTTTTGGTGAAAAGCTGCAGCTTTATTTAATAGCCTTGTTAATACCACCACCAACAACAACAACAACAACAACAACAGTGTGTTTTACCAAGCCCAAAACATTAATCATGCTAATGGAATCGCAACACTTTTCATCTCTTAAAAACTACAATCCAGAAAATGAGTAACTGAAACCTCTTTCAAGTTGCAACATGGGTGAATGCGCCTCGAGGCGGCAAACGGAAAATGCAAAATGCAAAATTGGTAAGGGAAAAACAATTTTCAGGCGTCAAGTCAGTCGACCAAGCGAACAGCCGTTTTCCACATCGACGCACAAAAATTAGCAACAAGATCAGCCTAATAAAATTTCAATAAAAACCAAAACAAAAAAAAGGCAACTAGCCAAACTTTAAATATGGCAGCAGAAGAGGAAGAGAGCGCTGCAACATGCAAAAGTTGAAAGTAAAAGAAAAGCATTTTTCCTTTAACGGTTCAGTTCAGCAGCCAAAAAGAGAGAGAGAGAGAGAGAGAGAGAGAGAGACAACTTTCCCAGACAAAAAGTAAACTGGACACAAATGCAATTCCCACTTTACTTATGGACCGGTCCCATGTTCCGGGTCTGTTCTCTATTTTCTTTCTGCCTTTTTTGCGTGGGTGTGCCAGACGCTAGAGAGAGAGAGGGAGATAGAGGGAGAGGGAGAGAGAGGGAGGGAGAGAGCTGTCTGTCGCCTGACATTAGCCAAATGGCCAAAAGCGCCTCTGAACCGTTGCCACTTTTGCCAGACATAAATTAGTCAGTGATTGCGAGACTAGTTAAGAGTGCCCGACTACGAGATACCCTAACTACACTCACCACAAGCTTTTAAATTAAATAACCGCACGTTTTCATGCGGCTGGCAACGCTGTGGCAATAGTTGCCAACTTAGTTTTTAAGCCCAGGCAACAGTGTTGGGCAACACCGACAAATCTAAACCAGTTGTGAACAGGAAGCAAGTTATTATCATCATTATTTGACCTTGCTTAGTTGATTCAAATTAAACTAGTTACTTTTATGCTTCCATTTCATGCATTACAACTGAGCAAAGAGTTTGGTTTTTTTAGCCAAGTTTTGATTGAATGCATGTTAAATTGAGGTCATTTTGGGTTGGGGTTATATGTACATATGGCTAACGGCTGTTTCTGAGTCATGAATTGGCCATATTCTTTTTTTTATTATTATTTTTGTTATTTGCCACAAAATGTAGAACGTTCATATACTATATATATATATACGTATCTGGGCTGTTGTTGGTTTGGGTTCGTTTTGGTCGTGGGCAAGTTAGTTGCAAGTTGTTGTTGTTGGCTGCCCACAACACACACACACACACACACACACACTTAACACTCGTGAGGTGGTTTAATTAACCAAATAAGTAGCGGACAAAATGTCAGCTGCACAAGCTAATTTATATACTATATATAAATCATTGCTAGTAATCATTTAATTGGCAATTCTTTGCAACATCAAAGGAAAGTGGAAAGTGTGGCTTCCAGATTCGAAAAGTAAAACATTACAACCAGTTTTTCTTTTTTTTTCTTTTTTTTTTGTGCTAGTCAAAAATCTTGAGAGATGAAGCTCAATTTTTTGTTTGTTTTTGTGGCAATCGAAGAGTATTAGGAAACCAATTGCATAGCTGGGCTGTGTTATTAAATAGTGAAACATGATACAATACTCGTGATTAGCTCCACCTCCTTCTACTTTGAAAATAATTACATGATGTCAGCCTTTAATCAAACAACAACGTTTTTGAGATAAGAAAAAAGAACAGCGATTTTGTTTTGTTGCTCATATCTAATTGAACTGTTAAATATAGTTTTATATGCTCATTCTTATTGCTGCACACATCCAAAAACATTTTTTCTTCTCTTTAAAAAAAGTGCTTAAGAGCTATCATCATTCCATACACTCATTTTCAACACAGTTGGCTTGTAAGTAAAGATCGGTGTTAGCCATATTTGCTAAGCATCTTTTGTGTGATTCGAAGGCGGTTAGAAAGTCGCGCGCGATACAAATGACAAATATCATAAACGACTTAGAAACCAGATAGTTAGTTAGATGAATAGCACTTTCCCAACACACACACACACACATGTTGGTCATTAGAAGAAACCATGGCCACAGACAACAGAGAGAAAGAAAAAAAAAAGACAAGTTTGCGACAAAAAAAAGTAGAACAAAACAAAAGGAAATCTTAACTCAAGTTTCTTTACAGCCAAGAGCAAAAAGTGTGTAGAAAGGAGGTGGTGGGGGTGGGGAAGGGGGAGTGGAGTAAGCTAGTGGCCATTAACATTGCAATTTACTTTCGATGCATTTGCAACAACATGAAGAAAGAGGGAGAGAGAGGGAGATAAACGTGGCGTATGCGCAATGTATGTAAGTATATACATATAGGCCAAAACAATTACGCCTGCAAATTAATTGTCGTTGTTGTTGTTGTTGTTGCTGTTGTTGTTGTTGTTGTTGGTTGGCTGTGCGTGGGGGAGGTGGGCGTTACAGCTGAGCCAAGGCAATTATGTCCATCGTTCGTGTAGAAAATATTAACAGCTTTTGAGTATGTAGATGCGGTCCAAGCAACAAAGGGAGGAGGAAGGTGTAAGTATCTGCATATTTATACACACACACACACACACATAAAGAGTTGTAGAAAAGGAAAACCCCAATGAATGCACTTTTCTTAATGTTTTCTGCTCCAAAAAGCGCAAAGCGACTGGAAAATTATTATTTCTTTTGCTCTCACACTAAAAAAACTAAAAAAAAAAAAACAACATAAAAAAGCCGGCACAAAATTGTTGCCGAAATGAAAATGAAAGTAGAAAACTTGCAAATCTGTTCACTAATGAAGCAAACACAAAAAAAATTGCATGTGAAATAAACATTTGCTGCTGTCATCTAATCGTGAACCTTGAACTTTGACTTCTTTGGCGCAGGCCTCCGAAAAAGTTGCCAAATCTAATGCTTCCGTTTAGAATCATTGTTGCTTTTTTTTTTGTGATTAATTACGCAATCGCACAAAAGGGTAACAACAAATTAGATAATTGTGAAGCGAAATTGCGGCGCTGACATTTGAAAAAGTTTGTAACAAATTGCAAAAAAAAATTGAACTTGGAGGGATAATAACTCAATTAACTAGTTAGTAGTTAAAGGTCAAACATTGAAGCAACAACCGTTATTTAGTGGAAAATAATTTTTTTTAAATTTTTGATGAATGTCCTCGTTGGTCAAATTATAATTCCCAACTGGTTCTAGCTTTGCAGTAAGGAATTTAAAGTTTAAGTTATGATCTCAATTAATATTTTTCCCCTATTTATAAGCATTGCAGTGCCAGTATAAAGCTCAATAAAAGCCGGTAAAATGTGTACAGAATAGCGCTCAAGTGACATCTCATATTTTGAGCTTTTAGTTTCATAAACATGAAATTTCATTGCCAAATGCCAAAAAAAAGTAAGTAAAAGAAAACCAACAAACAACAGCTGAATATTTAACTGTTATCTGCACAATAAACGGATCAAGCTTACATATTTACAGCACACACACACAAGGGAAAGAGCTTTTGGTTTTGGTTTAATTACTGCTGCAAGGGAATCTTCGCTCGGATTACGCGACCTCAGGAGGTGAGTGTCATTTCATTCATAATTTACAGTTGCCAAAAGTTCACCACACACATGCACACATGCTTTAAAGCGCACTCTTATGGTTTAAGTCGAAGGTGGAGGTGGAGGTGGATTGGCAAAATAACAAAAGCAACAACTCACTTTTTCGCTGCGCTGATAGTTGGCTGGAAATTGCGGTGAATTGGGTATGCCAAAAATTGATGGTGATGCCGAATGCGGCGTCAACGGTGACGGTGACTGCGACTGCGACTGCAGCGTTAACTGTGACTGCGACAGCGACATACGTTGATGATGCAGTGACGACAGCGTTGGCGTCGACATCGACAGCGACGTTGGGGTCATGATTAAATGGCGCATTGTTGTTGTTGTTGTTGTTGATTTAAACAATAAAACTAATTTTGCACTCTCTTTATGTTGCTGTGGCTGTTGTTGTTGTGTATTTAACACTTGACGATTTACAATTTCCACAGTTCAGCAGCACCGTTACATTGTTTATTTGTTTGTTGTTGTTGTTGTTATTTGTTTGCCCTGTGACTTTCATTTAATGTACGAATACAAATATGTAAATGTCAATTGTCTTTTGTGGGTTTATAAACCTGTGCACGCCACATAAACTAATTTTTTTAAATATATTTATTATTGCTTGATGCTTGACATTTTGTGGATTCTGTGGGTTACGTTCCAATTGCTACGAATAATACTTCTGATTATCTCACTCATTCTACTACTCAAAAGTTAACACTCAAATAATAGAACAACCTCTAAAAACATGTTTATTATATAAACAACTGTATTTATTTACTTTATTTTCTTTTGTTTAGTTTTCCCATTTATTACAATTAGCATATATATTGTTTTCATTCAATTTGCAATTCTCTTTTGCCCCCTTTTTTTATTGCCAATTTGCTTGCTCTTTCTCTTAGTGTTCGCTTTTATTCCGTTATCTCTTATCAGCATTAATTGTGTCTCTTTTTTTGATAGTATTTTTAACTTATTACCCCTTTGCTCCCTTTCCCCCTCTACTGCTTACTTTCCAACTAAACGTCTGCTGTTTACCTCGACACCTCTTTTGAATTCCCGTTATCAGCGGCTAGCCCCACAAACAAAAATAAACAGCAGGAGAAACACAGAAATAGGAAGTATATCGGTAACAGTTACCCAACTGTTTTAAGGCTTAACACCACAGTTGGACAGTCACTGAATCGCAATTACAGTTTTTATTTTCACCTCTCTTTTCTTACAGAGCATTACGCAGTCGACTACCTTACTTATCTATATTCGTGCCACTTTTATTTTATCTCTTATTAATGAGCATTCATTAATTTTGTACGCTAATTGTTTATTCGCTTTTAGGTTTTTGCGTTTTTCAGAAAACTGTCGTTTTTCGAAAGTCTCTCATTCTATCTCTTTCTCTCATTTAAATTGTCATAGGAATTCTAATGGCACGTTTTATTGTTTTTCTCGTTTTGCCTTGCAAATTTAGTCTCGACTTTTGCCCCTTAACATGATCTAATCATTTCATTTGATTAACAAACAGAAAACAACAACAAAATCTGCTGCAGAATAATTTACACAATATACTTTTTTATGTGGGGTTGTGTAGTTTTTGGGGGTGTGCTTGTGTGTGGTTCACGAATTATTTACGTCATTTTGGTCAACTGGAAACTGGAAACTGGACGAGAGAATCTCGTCGCGTCTAATTAACTTTGAGCGCTGCTGCGCTGTCTCTCAGTTGACGTCAGCGTCGACGGCGACCGAATTACACGCACCGAATATGTCCGAAGGCCGCTTGAAAAGCGCAATGTTTTTATTTTATTTTTGGGCAGAGATAATAATGATGAAAAGCGGGTCGCGGTTCATTTACAGAATTCTGTGTTTGCGATTTTTAAACACACAAAATTCCTTTTTGCACTGCCTTTTGCTTGCTGCTGGCTGCTTGCCTCTTGTAAATTGCAAAATAGCACGAGAAAATTGCAATAAAAACGAAACGAAAACGAAATGCAAGCGCCAAAGCCCACAATAGGGGGGCGAGCGGGCGGGCGGTTGGGCGGTGGGTTGGAGCAACGCGGCGAGAAAAACCGCGCACCAAGTCAAAATACAAATTGTAACTGAAACAGCGCAGCGGCTGTCAAACGGCGCAGAGCCAATGGCGCAGCTGGGCAATGCTGAGAGCGAGCAGAGACGGCGATGAGAGTCGGTCGGCGAGTGCCGCAAGTAGTAAAAGGCACTAACAACGATACACTAACATCAGCCAGCAGCCAGCAGCAGCAGCAGGCAAAACAAAAACACATAAACCTTTTAGCACACAGCCAGCTCAAAGAGCGAAAGAGAGCGAGAGCCAGATCGTGACGCTCAAACTTCAAACAGGCGCGTTCAACTCGCTCAGCTCAGCTGTTGGCGGCTGCAGCTGTGGTGAAGTTGGCTTTGGTAAAAGGTCATGCGGAGAAGCTTTTGCTATTTGTTTTTTTTTCCCCATTCCCACTGAGAGAGAAAGTCTCTTACGCTCTCTCTCTCTCTCTATTTCAGTTGTATGGCTGCTTCTGATTTTGATTATTATTTAATAGTATTTTACACATATGTTATTGAGGAGCTTCAGAGCGTGGGTGTTGATGATGTCTGTCTGCGTGCATTGAACTTGACATAAAACCCAACTAATTGTTGCTATTGTTTGTGGCGGTGCACATTGTTTTTATTATTATTATTTTTTTCGTTTCTTTTAATTGCGTGAAATTCGATGCGCGCTAATTGTGGGTTACATTGTGTGCGTGTGTGTGTGTGTGTGTGGACAACGGGCGGGCCCGGGTAAAACGTTGGGTGTGGTGAAGTCAAGTTTTTCGTGTGCCATGTTAATGAACTTGCCAGCTGATTGGGTGGGTGGTAAATTCATAAGCGATAGAAGGTATAAGGTTGGAAAACTGGGTCACACTTCTAATAAAAAAAAAAAAACACCACAGCCAATTAATCAAATTCGAAGCAACAGTCACAAAAGAAATTTAAATAAATGCATTTGAAAAGGTTTTTTTTTTTTTATTGGGAGCGGGCGTCAGTTTAACTTTCATTTTTTTGGTGGATATATAACATGTCGTTTTCTGCAGCGGAAAACTTGCTCGGAGAGAGAAAGAGAGAGAGTATGAGTGGAAACTGGATCCGCCTTAAATAGATCGTGATCGAGTTCAATGAAACGTCGTCAAATGGAGAGAGGAAAAGAAATCAAAACAAAACAAACAGAAACTGAGTGATTTGACAAAGTGGAAAAAATGGAAATTGACCCACTTAGCTTATTGGGTAAACCAGGAATGTAACATATACATAATAATGATAATTACTCACCCTGTCCACTAACTGTTCATCGTTGCGTTTACGGCGAGCTGGCGCCCGGATTATACGTCCGGCATCTGGTGCGTCCATAGCGTCTAAATATCCGCCTCTTTTGTGTATAATTCAGGGTTGCAGCAAAACTTATCAAAAGCAAAAATGCTGGAAAGAAAAAGAAATTAAATAAGTGTATAAGAATTTAGTTGCAACTGAAAAAATTACTAATTACAGGATGTTTAAAATGCTTTTTTTTTTTTTTTATTTTACTCAAACTTCAATTCTTGGTTTGTCTTCATTTTCCTTTTGCTTTTGGCTTTCTGATCAATTACGTAAGCGGCACATGTGTTTATTCCATTGCATTTTCTTAAGAACATGCTTCTGGACAACAAAGAGAACTAATTCATGCCAACTGCAGCAGCTTGAAACTAATTTTCCAAATAAATAGCATAAACAGACAATTACATCATTCGCTTTAATATCTTTTAGAAAAGAGAAAAACCCATTACTGCTGGAAAATAAACTAAATGTTCGTATTAACTTAATTTAAACCGGAAGAAGTTGCAGTTGAGCTCACTATTTATTTATAGTGCTTTCAAACGCGATCGGACAAAAATTCTAAGTCTGACTTATACGACGTTCTCAGATAAACTCACATACGTATAAGTCAGAGTAAATATCAGTTGAGACACGAACCTAAAGAACACTCTTATACGCGCTCAGCTGCTGTTCGATTGTGGTTCGTGACTATTGGCTTTGTGGTTGGTGTCACGACTATACGTTCCACATGCTGTTCGAACCTTGCTAACATGCGATCCACATTATAAATACTCACCTTTATTTTTAAAACTAAAAAATCCACATTTTCTTAAGCTTATATATTTTCGCTGGCTTTGTTAGTTTAAAATCCATTAACTGTAGTTTTTTTTTGCTTGTATGGCAGCTTATATATTTGTTTGGAAGCAATAGTTGCGCAGGAATTGCATAAAAAAAATCTGCAAGAGATAAAAGATAGAAAAATTATTTTTTAAAAATGTATGTTTTATATTGGAAAGCTAAGCTACAAAAGAAATTCAATTAAGCCACAAAATTCACAAAGTCCAAACAGAGCTAAATATTTAAAAGCAATCAACAGGATTTTTCGAAAACAAATCTAATTTAAAATTTATACTCTACACATTGGGCTTGTGTGGTTGGCAAGCAAACAGAAATTTTACCGTTGTGCCGGAAACTTTTTCGTTTCTCCGAGCAAGGCCAAAGTTTCCACTGCTTGACAACAATGAGAATTTGGCGATTAATGGTGACACAAAGACAATAAGAATAGGTACTTTATGTGAGATTGGAAGGTCAAGGATAAAATGGAATGCGTTTCAAATAAAGTTAAAGTTTTGTCATCTGTTTAAGTTTAAGAAAAGTCAACGAGTTAAATGCTTGAACAATTGTTTGAATTGATTAATATGCAGACAGAGTTGTCTCTATGCAAAAGCTAAATAGGGAAACAACAATGCAAACGTCACACTGCAGATCCAAAATAGGCAACAACAACACTCGACTCTGACGTACTTTCCATCCCACTCTCTCTCACACACACATACTCACAGCAAAATCGCTTATCAGCAGTGTTGAGTTAATGCGAGTTATTCACTTTTAGGGCAGCAGCTGAATAATGTGAAGAAACGAACCAACTAGGAAATGCATATGCGTAATTTATGCACTTAAGGTGAAAAAAAAAACAACAACAACAACCAATGACAATACTATGTAACAAAAACAGCAACAACAACAACAACAACACAATGACTGAGTGATTACAGACATACAAAGCAAACACCTGAATGAAGATACAAAGCCTAGAAAGATAAAGCCAAAACAGTTGTAAGGGGTAAACGCATAAATACCCTGTAAGGCTAAAGCTAATTAAAAGAAACATTGATTGTACAAAATAATATCAATTCTGTTTAAGCATAACAAAAGTTAAATATTCTTAGTTTTCTTGTTTTTCCCATTGCTGAGTATCTAAGAAAAGTTTTTCCAAACTTATGCAACAAGCGACGAACAAAGTTTGAAGCAGATTATTATTATTTTTTTTTGGTTTACTTCTTGTTTGTGTTTGGGGCGATTGCAGCATTTTATTTTTGCATAACTTTGCAAAAGTGCAGCCACAAAGGAGAAGACGGAAGAAGAAGAGCAAGTGTGAAAAAGTGTTTGCAAATAAATAGATAACATCATAAAGTGAACTGTGGCCGAGTATTGTCTTCGGGCTTAACGGTAAACGAAGCAGATAAACCTACTTAACTGTAACTGAATGAATATGTTTCAATATGAACAAAAACAAACTTTCTGATCTTCACTCGTTATTAACATCGTTTAAAAAAGACAGCCCAAAAGGCTTAACACCCATTTTTTTTATCAGTTATTTTTATACCCCGAACCCATAAAATGGGTAAAAAGGGTATAATGGTTTTGTGCAAAACAAGAAAAAAAAATCTCGAATTTGGAAAATGTAAAAATGGGGGTTGAAATAATGGGTAACGATAGAACTTTTCTGTTTTAGGGTATCTTTTAGTCGGGATTTCTCGACTACAGCCTTCTTACATTTTTGTCGTCTTAAGTATATGATTCCTCTTGTATTTTAGCAGAGTTCAAGCGCCTTTTTTGTAAGTGCGACCTACTAAAAAAAAGAACAGCAAAAACGACACGTCTACTACACAAAAGACAGTCTCTGCAAAGCTGGGGCCAAGAGACTCAAGACTCAAGACTCAAGACTCAAGACCAAAGACCCAAAGACCGAGAGCCAAGTAATTTGGGTCAATTGACTCACACACACAATGAAAAACTTGTTCTGAAAGCGCGCTGACAATAATAACCGCAAGGTACTACAACAAAGACTCAATAATAATCGCACGATAAGATGGCCAAATCCAAAAAACATAAAAAAAAACACAAAAAACTAAACTTAATCAAGCTGTGTGTGTGAAATCGTTTCTGGCCAATAAAAAATTGCCTAGTTTCTCCATATATGGCTTCAAGAATCTGAGAGACAATTAACAGTTAATCGATGTTAAGAACGTTTACGTTTTCAAGCTTTCATCATTAATAAACCTTTTTATTATTTAATCGGCGTTGTTTGAGGCATTAATCAATTATCTTGTTGATGATAGATGCAAATTTTAAAACAAATTGTAATGAATTTATTAATAAATAATTTTAACTAATGGATAATTTATTCAATGTTAAACACTTTTTCAACACTAAAACATCAATTAGTTACTACTATAAAAGTTTTATCCATATTTTTTATGCTTTTTTCATATTTAGGGGTAGATTTTTAGACACGTGTCGTTTTCACAATAACTTTCAAAACCGCTCGACTGAAAAACAATTAGTTACAACAACAACTGTTTTAGGGTGGATTTTCTAACACTGCATTTAAGTTCAAATTAAGCTTCTTTTCTCTGGGCTTGAAATTGTGCGTAGTGCGTTTGTTAACGGTTAAAGCTAAACTGATGGAAAGAAACTGAGCTAAATGTTGTCCACACCTTTAAGAATTTGTTATATGTTATGCTTAGCTGGCTGCTTACGCAATTTTCCAGCTATCCTTAATATTCAAAACTTAATTATACGCAGTTATTGGCTTCCGTTCGATGTCATCCACATACGCATGCCTCAAACATTCAATAAAAAGTTATGACACGTGCAGATACCCTGTAAATTACTCTACTTAAGCACAGCGTTACAACACACTTGACAAAACCGTTATACCCTCTTGCATTAGTGCACTAAAAATGTGGCAAGTAATTGCTTAGATTGTAATTTTTTTTTTTTTTTTTTTTGCAAGACTAGAAAGGCAATCAGTAATGGGGTCTGCAAAATTCACGGATGATTTAACAATTGGGGGCAGATCGAAAATCGAAAATCGAACATTAAAAATTGCTTATCAGACTCGAAATTAAAGTCGAGTGCGACTTTTATGGAAGAAGGCCTTTGACATTTGTCGATGTAAATCGAGTTCAATGCATTTTTGTGTCAACAGTTTTTGGAGTTTATTAACACAAACAATTACAGAAAAAATATTTATTTATAAATAGGTAAATGAAGTGGAAAGTTTTAAGCACTTGTTCTATAAGACTTTTCTAGAAAAAGAGAGAGATTGTCTCTTAACATATTCTGCTATTTATACCTTAAGCGTATCAAGTTTATTTTCGATTATTTTCAAGTGCTTCCAGCAAAAATGTTTTATTTATAAGCATCTATATTTATAAATGTAGTTTAACAACCTGAATGAATTCAAGGCTACTCCAGAAAGTGCAACAAATTGGAAACGAATTGAAATTTCCAGTTCTTGAGTTAGGAATGTGCAGAAAAGTGCGATTAAATCTATACATTTTTTTTGTTGTCTAGTGTAATTAAGGAAAAGCAATAAGAAAAACGCCCTCATCGAACATCGACAACAACAGTTAGCAGAAGAGGAGAAGGAGGGAGATAAATTCAAATACCTCGCCTCAAAAAAAAAGAAAGAAAAAAAAACATGCAATCAAAAAGACGAAAGCATAAAATGAAAGACGGTTGCAGCTAGCATATGGGCAAAGGGAGAGGGGATCGAAGGCAAGAGAGAGAGAGAGAGAGAGACTATTACCGTTGAACGTTGCATGAGTTTTGAGGCTGAAAAGTGTTAATAAAATATTGCTGTTAAGTTTGCCGCAACACCATCGAACATTTGGGCGTGCTAAGGGGAAAGGGGAATGGAAATGGGGCGGTGCCAAAACACATAGTTTTTTTTTATAACTTACAGCAGCAGCAACAACAACAACAAATTGAATGCGAAATGAATTGCAACCAAATGTGAAGCAAGAAGAAGATGATTGCATTTCAACATTTCTGCCAATGATTGCCAATGTTGGCCCCGAAGCTTAAGTAAAGTACAGCATCCAACAACAGGTCGCTGCACTATGTGAAACGGTTTGTCGGCACAGCTGGAAGGCTTTCAAGTTGTTGCCAAGTAAGTTGTTAACTTTAATGAGGCATGTTTTTGGACTTTATGTTATTCAAATTAATGAAGCTTTTCTTTTTGAAGGAAACTTCAACCCCTGCGGAGAAGCTTATCGACTGCAAGCGAAAGCTTCATATAACTAGGTATTTATTCATGTATGGTTTAATAGCTAAACAGCCCTGACTATGGGGCAGAGAAACCTGAGTCAAACTAGAGATACCAACATTCATACATGCAACAAAAATAATACTGCAATGGAATGCATCATGTGTTTACCATATGCAACTACTTGCAAATACACGGAGAGAAATTTGAAGTTGTAATAATTAAAATGTTATTTTTGAATAACAGAAAAAGAGATAACGTTACGTACTTTTAAAAGTTATATTTTATGGTTATGTTTTAATAATTATTTTTGCTTAGTTGTTGCCAATGTGTTAAAGCAGTTTGCTCAGCGTTTAGCTTTGGCGGCAAAAATAAAAGATTAAAGTACATACATAAATATGAGCAGCAATCATTAAAAATTCATAAAGGGTATATAAGTTAGGCATCAAAAAAAAAACTAAAATATGTAGTAAAATATTCGAAATGTGTAAAACGTTGTTAAATGATGTACAAAGTATTTTTAAAACACACACATATAAATTAGTTATAGAACACATAGGGTATTTTCTAGCTCGGTCACTTTTCACTTAGACACTCTGACAAACTTTGAATGGATATGTAGACAAAAACAACAACAACAAAAATAAGCCAAAAACAGAAGAAGCATGACAAGAGCAGAAAATAATACACAGCCCCGTAGACAATAAGACTACAGAAATAGCACCACAAACACAAACAAACATACATACACACATACATACATACGTACATTAGATGTACACACAACATGTGTCTGAGACTTCGCGGAAGCTTCAAGGTGTTCATATGGAGTGACGGAGCAGGCATAACTGCATTACACAAAGAGAGACAAATAGATTACGAAAGTGCACCAGCAACTACAACAACAACAACAACAAAGCTGAACTTAAATGAGCGGTAAATTTGCCAAATTGTTTTGGCAAACTACAAACAGAGGGAGCCTCTAAGTGATATGCAATCTGCATATTAAAATGCAAAAATGCTAAATACTACCGGTTATTATGTATTAAAAGTTGGACAAGAGGCATAAGAAAGTATCTCTGAAAGATCTCTCCATATTTTTTACTAAGCTTTTGTTGTTTTATTAGCGTTATTATTCTGCAGAGTTCAACGAACTTTCTTTAAAACCAAGACATCAGCCAGAAATTTCACATATCTCCTTCTCTGTCTTTCATTCGTTTTGTGCTGAGGAAAACTCTGCAAAATTGACGCATTTTTTACTCTGTCCGTAAAACAAAAGCCCAAAAGAGAAGCTGCAAACAAAAAGAATAAACGAGACAAA
Organism: Scaptomyza hsui; assembly: GCA_018152825.1. Lineage (NCBI taxonomy): Eukaryota > Metazoa > Arthropoda > Insecta > Diptera > Drosophilidae > Scaptomyza > Scaptomyza hsui. The sequence goes on from JAECXO010000025.1 coordinate 2,666,326, forward strand.
AAAAAAACTGCGCAAAGTTTCATAATAGAAATGGGGACCCATTAAAATATACAAGAAAAAAGTAAGAAAAAGCTAGCTTTTGGCCTTTGATATGACGTCATGGCAATGCCTCAGTTTTCAGTTATCAGTGTTGCAAATTGTTATTGTTTTTTATGTGGCATTAACTCATTTGCCATTTATAATTGGCCTTTACTCTTATCAAATGGCGTCAACGACAAAGACGATAGCAGCTAGAGAAAAATACAAAAAAAAAACATTTGTCAAACCAGAAAACCAAAACAAATACATAATAAAAATGAAGAACTAATGAAGTAATTGGATAGTAGACTACTCAATGCTCTAATTATAGTTGAAGTCCACAAATTGTTTTATTGCGTCTCATAAAATAAATAGATAAGCTGACGCCTTTATTTATCTGTGCTAACTGTATAAATGATAAAAGTTTTCAAGCTTATCGGGCAAAAAATGAACTTTCAAACTTAAAAATGAGCTAAAGACAGAACGAAGTCATAAGAAACAAACGCAGTTTAAAAGCTTCTAAAGTTATTCAATGTTAATTAAATGTTAAGGAACTGACAAAAGCTCAACGGACTGTAAACATTGCCGGCATTCTTAGTACGAAATGTAATTAATATACGGCTGTTTAGCAACCCGCTGACAAAAGCCAAGTTTTTTTTTTATTTGTATTTGTAAAACGCTTCTGGTTTTCAGTCTGCCGCACGTCAATATCTCTACTCTGATATGCTGTTGATTGGGCTTGCCCACACTACCCGGTAAGTAGTAGAATCCTAAAACAAAGCACAACCGAGGGCTGCTCATATCAAATAACCTTCAAGCAAACAAATAAACAAAACTGGCAGTCAACCGGTTAGATGCAAAAAAGTGCTTACATAAATACTAATTACATTCAAATATACCCTAACACATATGGAAACCCACGAGAGTATTTAAACTTCGTCTAAATTCTTGCTTGTCCAATTAAAAAGAACAGCGCAAAACAAATGCAACACAAAACTGCAGAGCTGGAGAAGCCCACAGAGGCATGCAACACCCTCGGAACTGTGGCGCAACCCAAGCGTAAACTACTGACCATAAGAGACTTGACTCGTGGCTAATCTTAACTGCCTGGCCATTCTGGTTAGCTTTGCAACTAGTAATTACCACACACAAAACTCTAAACTGGGTATTGACACCTACGAAAGTTGCCTGCCTAACCTAATAAAGATAACAACAAGTACAAGTTCTTTTCACTTTGGAACTTAAACAAGTTCATTTGAGTCACAGACTCACTCCAACAATTTACATAAGGTAAGAAACACTTAAAGGAATTTTCAGATTAGATTATTAGTGTTTGCTTTACTAATTTAAAAATTTATAAAAAACAATTTTTATTTATTATTAAATATTTTTTATTTATTTTTTTTTGACTCACAGTAATATGAAACAACTAAGCTCACTCCAACAATTTTCATAAGATAAAGGCACTTTAAGGAACTTTCAGATTAGATACTTATTATTATTAATTATTAAGTGTTTGCTTTAAATTAATTTAATTTTATCAACTCAAAAATTAACAATTTTTTTTTATATTAAATATTTTTGTAAGTTCATTTGACTCACTGTAATATGAATCAACTGAGCTGACTCACACCAACAATTTACATAAGGTAGGAGGCACTTAAAGGAACTTCCAGATCAGTGATCAATAATTGTTTACAGCATGATTAAGAGTTACTCAGTTGATGGATTGCTTTGCTCGCGACCTCATCATGGCCAGCTTATTACCAAAAACTTGCGTGTGGGCAGCCAAATAAATAACTATTTAAACACCACAAAAAATACTTATTATCAATTCAAGTTTTTTTTCGGTTCGTTGCCGGCACTTAACAAGCCACTGATCTTTGTTGGCTTTTAAAAAACTTTAAAGCTTTAACCGTGGCTAAGTGAAGGTCATTGGCGTTTGCATTTCATGGCTTTTGGGTCAGGGCGAAAGCAGAATAGCCCAAAAGTAAGTAAGTAAGTAAATGTCGAGACAGCCTTCAGAACTTTACCGAAAAAAGTTCAATCATGAAAAAGGGAAAAGTTTTGATTTTAAGTAAAAAGTTTAAAGTCTAAAAAAATTATAAATATGTTACCATAAATAGGTTTGTAAGATTTTGGAAATGTATTAAGCTAAAATACTTTCAATATTATTAAATCAATTGTGTGATAAAAAAAATACAAGTTAATGATAAATTTCCACACTTAAGTAACTTGGTAAGTGAAAACTCCAAGAAAGCTCTTAGAAAAGTCACATAATTGTTTAATTAAATGTCACAGTCACAGAATTGTACAAATTGTCACTGAGTGACAGTCAAAAAAACAATTTGGCTCAAACCCTTTGTGCCAGAACTTTTTTTTTTGTGGGTCTTAACCTCGTTTCCGGTTCTGTGCACATGCTTAGAACTCCGTAACCAACATTATTTTTTTTTGTATTATACGCGAATTTTGACATATGCAAAGTGAAAATATATTCGTGGTATTTTAATTTGCACATTTGGTAAGCAGCAACAAAAAAAAAAAAGAAGAAGAATCATTTTATTAAGAATAATTTGTTTTGATAATGCTAAAAGAAAGAAGAAAGTCAAGACCAGGAAACGATCATACATACAAACAAACATAGACATACACACATACACACAAATTCTATATAATGACAACCCACAGAATTCATGCAAAAATTGAGTCATTAACTTGACGGAATTGGAAGAAAGAAGCAGGGAAACAAAGGAAACAGCAACCACATAACGGGAAGGTCGAATGTCTGACGAACAAAATGTACAACAACAACAAAAGCTCACAAATTCACAATGGATATCAGATATCATCATGATGATGAAAAGTCGCGATTGAGAAAGAATTTAATACATTTTAATGCAAACCAATTTTCAACATTTACTAACAGATTTTACAAGTTTATTTAAAAAGTGTACAGAAAATAAATGCCTTAGTTAGATTTCCAGTTTACCAACAACAGGAAATGTCCAGAGTTTTCACTAAGCAACGCACCTGACAACCCTGGTGGGCGTTGTCACAATAGCATGTCAGCAAAACTAACAACAACAAGGAAACCACAACAAACTTTTAGTTTTATTTCATTTTTTTTTTTTGGGTTCGTTGGCAGGAAATTGAGTTGACACAGGATAAACTAAGGATTGTCGGAAAAGCGCAGTGAAAAACCAACCAGAAAATGTCTAGGGATAAACGTAAGAATGTTTAATATTTATGGCTCAATTTATATTGTTATTTAATTACAGGGTATAATGGTTGCAAGACAAACATTCCTAGCCGCTAAATGGTAGGTGGACAGAAACTTATGTGGGCGACTATGTGAAATAGCTTTTGAGTGAGTACACTCCAAAAAGATACCCTGTAAACACACAAGAGTTCAGTCATATTGGCCATTGGAGAATGAGAATTGGGGCCAACACATAAAAGGGGCTTGTCAGCAAAAACAACTCTAGGGAAAGAGGAAACGAGGAAAAGAGGAGCGGCTTTTCCCAAAATGACTGTTCTGAGCTTTCGGGTCGAAAATATCAACCCCAAATGTTATTTATGTGTGTGTATTATTTATAAACGTTGCATGTCCGGCTGACATGAGACGAGTCTATCAACCCCCCACCTCCCCCTAGCACCCTCTATAACCCCTTCTCAGCCTCTATTTTTTTTTGTAATGGGAGCATATGTTGTTGTTGTTGTTGTTGTAAGTGCAACCAGAGTTTCCTGAGAGGAAGGTGCGCCCACATATAAATATCTATATGTGTGTGTGTGTGTGTGTGTCCGAACACCTGTGTATAAGTTTGTAACAGAGGCGACGATTATACATATATATATATATACACATGTCTATGATAAATGCGGTTCGAGGAATTACTGAACCACATGGGGAAAAAAAAACAATTGGAATGCAGCTTAAAAAACTCGTTGCACAACTTGTTGTGGGGGTGTCAACAGTCAAATGTTGCACAGACTCAAAGTAATTGAATAGTTTTTTTCCTTCCTTTTTTTCAAGTGCTGGCAACAGTGCCAAAAAATCACTTTATTTAATTTGAGATGCATAAGTATTTAAAAGCTATTGAAAGAATTGCAAAACCGACTTTTTAAGCTGGTTCTCTGTTACCTTTAAATATCACGACTTTAAACAAATTGTAGGTTAATAAACTTCTGTTTACCTGCAAAGATAAAAAAAAATTGACACATCGTTAATAAAACGTTTAGTAAAAATTATTATTGAGTAAATAACACACTATTGCAATAATAATAATAATAAATTAACATATTAACACACTTTACAACCTTTTTTTCCCCAACTGCTTAGTTTGTGCAAGTTTTTGCACACATCTCTCTATCTCTTTCTTTCCTTTTCTGTCTGTTTTTGTTTTCACAGAAATTAACCCAGTTTTATTAACTTTTACACCATTAGCTGTCACAATAATAACCACAAAATATGGTTATGAAATCGACCAAAACATTTATTATTATTTAATTTTACACGAGTCTCAAAAACATTTTACTATCAATTTTTATGTACTTACATTTTTTAGGTAATTAAATAATTATATATATAGTCAAAGTCATAGATGAGCTTTTAGACATTGAACAATTTCTCATCACCTTCCACAAATATTTCATATGTTTGAAAGCTACAAAGCTTTATTCTTTCCTCGCTTGAAAAATCATTTGGCGGAATTAACCTTCGAAAACAGTGCCAAATTTGGCAGTTTGTGCGCTTTTCAATTTCATTGAGCCGGCGGACCGACTTTCTATGGTGATTTTACAGTTTATGGCTAGAAAGTTAATAAAAAATGCATAAGCATAAGCAAACAATCTCGTTTTTTAGCTACTCACAGCAGGCAACAATATTTTTTTTTTTTTTTTTTTTGTGACCTGTGTGAATCTATAAATGTGTGTGTTTATGTTTTCGCGTGTTTGTTGTCTGTGTAAGGCAACAATGCAATTAAAGTTCATTATTAAAACATTAGACAATTGCAAGTGGTGCTTTTGACCATGTTGAGAAGCAGTTAGCGAATCGTGAGCAAATTTAAAGTGAAAAAAAAAGGAGATTCTAAAGTTTTTATAGTTTTGGGTCAAAATCGTTAGTTCATTTTATCCAGACATGACTGTAAGAGCAAATACTAGCTTTTGCTCACAAAAAGAATCTGCTCAAGATCAACACTCACTCCTTACTCACATATTGAGTTAAAGCTCTAAAAGCTCTGAAAAGTTTATGTTTACAGTAATTAACTAAAGACTTTCCGAGTTCTTTTGTAACGCAAAAATTGTATTTGTTTTTGTTGCGTATTTAACGCGCCTATACAAATTCATTAACGGCAGCAACAACAGCAACAACAAAAAGCAAAGAAACAAATTCATTAACGGCAACAACAACAAGGAGTAATAAACGTAAAAACCGAATAACAATTATGCACAAAACGAATATGGAGAGGAGGAAAGGCGCAAAGTAATTGACAGAAGCGGAAACCATTTTGATCGAAATACGCGACGCGTATAAATAACAGTTTTGTGTATTTGCTATAACAAAAAAAAAAAAAAAAATGACATAGTGCTATGATGTGATGTTGAATTAATGCCAATTGGACACGCAACAAAAACTTTTAGTTCGATTGAATTAGAGTGTTTGAATGGTTTTTTTGGCTGGCTTAATGTGCCAATTTTAAAGATTGCATAAGAAATGTTGGCCAAGTTGGCGATATTAAAGGAAAATGGCTCGAGATTTTCACTCGTTATTCAATTACATTGAAAGCAATTTACAAATCGTTAACAACTTTTGAGTACATGCCTAAAGCTCTTCGTTTAAGTGTTTTTACCTTGTCACGCCCCCATCATTTCCACTTGCAATATCCCTAATTAAGCGTGTGAAAAGTGTGAAAAAACTTTCGCTAGTTGCGCTGGAAGCGCTTTACATACATACATACATATATCATAACATGAACCGCAATCAGTTCAAGACTCAACTCAATACCAACAACAAACTAGGCACATTTCTCAATACTCTTGGGTCAGTCTTCGTCTTCTTCTTCGTTGTTGTTGTTGTTGTTCGGTCGAACAGGCAAATCAATTGAACTGAGCGTCTGTCACGTTTGCCCACTTCAAATAGAAATGATGATAATCATCATCATGATGATGATGATGTGTTGAGGCTATGCATTGGAGGTTTTGCTAACGCATAAATAACATGAACAGGCAAGCGATGACAATGACAAACCACCGCTAATCATAACTTAAGCATAACATAACAAAATGCCGAGCTAAATTGACTAAACGTGTGCAAGCACCTCTCTCTCACACACACACACACGCACACAAGTGAAAACTGCAAAGCAACAACAACAACAAAACTACCCGAACTGGTAAAAGTTTAAGTTGTCGTCGTGCTTAATGAGGCAAAACGAACGCCCCTCAAATGTTGATTTGTGCCGAGACAAACAATACGAGCCTATAAAAACAACAACACAGCGTCAACTTTCAGACAACATATGTCTGTTTGTATGTGAGTCTGATTAACCGTTAAACAGATAAGAGAGCAACTGTGACTGTGAATATGTCAAACTACGATCGTTCATTTTAGGAACTAATTTTAGCAATCAGCTGAGCTAATGTTTAAAATTAAAATGATGTATTGTTATTGAGATATTATTAATTATGCTTATCAATCTTATCTCTTCAATTCTTTGGCTTTACATTTAACATAATGTTCAGTCAAGCGACTTTCTTTCTTTCTTTTTTGGCTTGCAATCTGCAAAGTGAATCAGTAAAAGTGCAAATAAAAGAGTTAGTACCATTTGGTGCACTTGAGTAATTGCTGTTAATTTGCCAATTTGTCGGTAGAGAAGCAAAGGTTAAAGGTGCGCCAATTAGCCGTGAGTTAGTGCAATGCAATTGCATTTCGATTTGGCTAAAACGTCGCGTGCCACACTCTCTTAAACTAATCAGGGCCAAGACACAAGACCTTTCCTGTGAGGCAATTAATTTTCATTTAGATAACTTTGATTTTAATTAAGTACACAATTTCTAACCCCTTACTCTATTCTATTAAGTATTGAGGCACGTTTAGAATATAACAATGTTAATAAATTGTGTGCTCTTCAGACATCAAAGTTCAATAAACTCTGACAACAAGTCAAAGTTGAACAATAATATATATATTTTTTTATTTCCGCTTTTTGCTGTAGTTTTTTATACATATATATATGTATGTGGCATAACTAGACAGCAAAAAGTTAACAATAAAATAAATTGCCACACAGACTAGTTAGAAGGAAGGAGTAAGAAAGAGTTACTACAATAGCTGTGTTTTTTTTTCTCTTTCTCTCGTTTTTATGCTGGGGGTCAGCTTAAATTAATGAACAATGAACAAGGCAGCAACGAGGCAATTGAACAAAAGCTCAAATGCAAAGAGCGGGAAAAGCAGGGAAGTGGATAACAACAATAAAATAAGAGTGACCCATTGGTTTCATTTCATTTGGCAGTAACAACAAAAACAACAACAGCAGAAACGAAACAGTTGAACACAACTGTAAATCATTCAATAAGTTTGACAATTTGTACCGTTTTACAGTTCTCTGGAGGATTTCCAGTTCAATTCAGACAGCTACTCTCATTTTGCTCCATTTAATTGCCCTTACCCAATACACAATCCTTTATAGTTCTTGAAAAACAGAACACACACACACACAAACATTTTTGGTTTAGAACTTAGATACAAGTCTTACAAATTAGTCACTATACAATACATACAAGCACATATATTTGTGTGAGGAGAATTTTTTTGCTTGTTTGTTTTAAGGTGTGTTCGCTTAGCAAAACATATGTGCGCAGATTGATTTACAGAGAGCAAAAGAGAAGTACAATATTCGACAGGCCGAACATCAAATACTCTTTAAGATCTTTTAATTTTAATTTAACAATTAACTTTCTTTACACTAAATAATCTTTAATATTTATTATTTTTAATACGTTACATATTCCACAGCATAACTAAAACACCTCTGGCAAGGCAAGTGTATTCAAAATAAATGACGCAAGTGTGGAGAGCAAAGAAAAATAAAACTAATTAGACGCAAAGCACAAACAACAAACGATAAAAAAAAGCAAAATCGCCAATAAACAATCAAAAGTTGCAAAATATAAAAAAGTGTATTGTTTTGAGGGTCAGGCATAATAATCTATAATCGAGGTTATTTTTTGCTCTGATCAATGTGCACACATTTACACAATATATTGATTGATTGATAGAACGCGACAAATTTGCTAACTCTCTAAGTTAAGTGCATTATGTAAGAAGCTGACAGATTAGATAATAAATAAATGACGAGAATAACAAATAAAGTTTACGAAAGCAAAGCATAAATTTGCAAACTTGAATAAATTATGTAAACTTTAAAATTATAAAGAATTTCTCAACTGAATCTGCAAGTACTTCCCGCTACGAATTCGTTGTATCTGCAACAATAAATCGGAACAATAAATTATAATTATGCTGTGTTGGTATAACGCTTGCCTTGGCCAACAGCCAACAGCCAAAAAGTTATGGACAAGTTGCACATTTTCACAATGGACAGCAAACAAATTAAAAACTATAAAAAAAAGTTTATGGCTAGTTTGGCGACATATTCAGCATATCTGGATGGCAATTTTGTGTAAGTTGTTGCAACTATTTGTGGAAATTAACAGGAATTATAAGTGAACCACATTTGACAAATTTGTCATGGGAGAAACAGAGTCCACTTTCTGTAGTTAAGTATGTATGTATTTTCTTTGAGTGCACGTTTACTTCCCATTGTCTTTTTAGTCATGTAAATGACTTCCTCTCGTAGTTCATTGCCTTAGCTGAAAAAAAAGGAATCTTGCCAACAATCCAATTGTCAATGCAGTCCAATTGTCAATTCTCAAATGGCTTATGACACAACTATTTCTCTTATACATACATATATAAGAGACGACTTGACATTTGGCAAATCATCAAGTGTTAGGTTTGCAACAAAAGTTTCTCAAACTTTTCGCAGCTGGGTCAGAACTAAACCACAGCTTAATTGAGCTTAGGAATGCATCGTTAGCTATGTAAATATAAGAACTTGGAAAGTAGCGCACAATTTAGACCCAGCGAGAAGTGCAATAAGTTGGAAATAATGGAATATGTGATGAAGTAAAGCAAACAAATCAAATTAGGAGAATGGCAAATAAGAAATGTTCCAATTGATGGCAAACATAATTTTTCAAATCTTTATTATCCAAATTATGTTTAATTTGAGCAATTTTTTTGCAATTCTTATTACTCTTCTGTTTGGCATTCCTGGAACTTGAGTTTAAGTTATTGTTTGCTGCTGGGAATTTGACCTTGCTCAAGAATGAGCTTTTTGTGTGCTCCCACATAAATCCAAATGCAAATCCAGAAGTAAATAAACTTAAATGTAAGCCATAGAAGAAGTGGCAACAACAATGTTCAACCAAATTCCAATTAAAATAGCATGCGAGAAAAGGCAGCTCATTAAAAACGACCTAAGAGCGTAAAAAAAACAGAAATAAATAAACGCAGCATGGAAAACAATTGAAAAGAAAGCTGGGAACAGGAGCAAACCACAGACGTGGTGGATGGGGGATGGGGGTGTTTGCAGTTGTTGGATGTTATTTATTTATCCACGTTGTGTAGACATAAACATGTGTTTCGTCCGCGAGAGAGAGTTCTTGGTGGCCAGACTGGAGAGAGAAAGAGAAGGCGGCGATTTACGAGTGAGCAGCAAGCACGTTTCATTGAGTCTAGCTGGCATTTACTTCTTTCTCGCATGCAAGCACATGTATGCATATGTATGTGTATGCTCTTGGGTATTTTGTCTAAGCAGAATATTCTGCAAGTACTTCATGTGTGCATGTGTGTGTGTGTGTGTGTGTAAACAGCTTGAGAAAGCGTCAAGTTACAAGATATCAATAAAAATGCATTGGCAATGATGTTTAGGGCTGCCATTTAGTTTGCAAGATTGAATTTTGTTTAATTTATATATTTTTAATATTATTAGTCTTAATTAGTGAATTAAATGACTATTTAATATTCTACTTTTTTTATTATTGTTAATTAGTGAAAGCCTATACGATTTTCATAGACAACTCAGTATTACTCAGACAGCCCTCGTTTGACTCATACGGTTTATCGTAGAAGATAAGAAGAAGAAGGAGCGACAGTAAAAGGTACATACACATATACATACATACATACATAAAAATAAGCAGACACAATACAAAGTAGTAGACGGAGTGAAAAGCACAGCACACACAAGTTTACTAAGCCAGAGAGAGATGGAGGTATGAAGAACCTTTCAAGAATGTTGCACCTTGTTGCCGGCACATAACAGCAACAACTTCTTCTGTTACTCCTCAACTTGTGGCAGGTTAATGGCGCTGCAGCGATGCAACACTGCGAAATTGCCAAAAAGAGTAAACCTCTGGAGAGAAGAGTGTGGATGGAATTTATATGCCAGTTCAGCCATTCCATTCCATTCCATTCAGATCCTTCCAGGCCTCCAAGCAGCAACAATTTACATTTTACGGTGAGTGGAATTTGCCATTACTATTTGCGACTCCTGTTTTCATTTCGCAAGCAATTTAGCAGATGCTTTTTTCAAGATTATAAGCAAGGGCAGATATTCTTTTATATTTTATTTCAGCCTACAGAAGGTTTACAAACCTTTATGGGAAACATAACTTTGTATTAATTGAAATGGCCACAAAACTTTAATATTCTTAAATCACGTTCGTCTTGCTTCAATGCCGTAGTTATTATCTTATAGTCACGTCATACTTAGAAAGGCCCTGTGACTAATTAATCTTAAGCCAGATGAGATGTTGATTTTTGTTTTGAGCAATTTGAAAAGAATCTAAAATAAAAGAAAGAAAATATTGATGGATCCTTATTCTTATAAGCAAAGAGTACGTACACAGGCAGAAAACAGGATGGCAAAACAAGAAGAAGAGAGAAAGATAAAATATAATCTGGGCACTCCACCAGCAACAACAAAGCAAATGCAAATAAAAGCAAAGAAACCCACTAAAACAACAACAACAACAACACACAAACAACAAGCAGGTAGCCAGAGATCTCGAGTTAAGCAAAGTGGAAAGAAAAACAAAATAGAGAGAACATTGATTGTCAAGTAGGCGGAGATTAAATACCCTAACAAACAAAAGAGTGATGAACAGTTAGCGTTAACTGATCTCAAGCAACATTTGGCATAGACACATAAATTATTAAGTAACGGTGCTTTGAAAAACCTTCTTATATTGTCAATATTTAATCAATATAGTTTGCACTTTGTGACAGAATTATAATATTGTTAGAAAGGGTATTAACGAAAACAAACAAAATGCCGCACTGAGAGTGAATGAAGACGAAATCTGTGCAAAGAAGAGAGCTGAAATCACACAAAATATCCACCTGTCACTGGCAAAGTTACTCCTTCTCCTTCCTCTCTCTCTCTCTCTCTCTCTCGTGTTCTGTCGCTGCGGCTTTCAACACATTTCCATGGGAATCGTGGACTTTTGATCGCATTACGACGAGTTGCTTTGAACAATGAAGTAGACATTTTTTAGTGAAATTGTAAATGTCGACTAGGAAATACTCTTATACACAAGAAAGTAAATTGCAAGGTCATGCCTCGAATAAGCTACTCTACAGAGAAAGAGTATAATCGGATTAGAAAACATGGTATATTTTTAGTGAGCGCGATAGGAAGCTCTGAAAAGCTTAAGCATTTCAAAAATAGTCATTGTGATTAATGAGCCAGTCTCCAAGTATTAGAGACTTTGAGTGGAATCTATTTTTAAGGTCACATTTTAGGTCAAGTTCAGCACAGAAATATTTACATTTAATGACAAGACATTGAGCTGAGTAATTGGCACACGTGTGGGTGTTTAATTTTAATTGCAAGCTTTTTAGCCCTAGTACGCAAATGCCGCTTTATTTTATTTCTACCAAGCTGCTTCTAACGGTTTGTTGCTTGCGCAGAAAAAAAAATGCCGCAAATGGCCTTCAAAGCAAAAAGTTCGCACTCAAAGTCACACAGCTTCGAGATATTTGAGCACATGTACACACTCACACATACATATGTACATAAGTAGTCTATGTATGTGAATGTGTGTGTATGCTGGGTTCATATGTATGTACATCCACATAACAGCTGAGCGCGCAATAACAAAAAAAACCACCCCAAACTGAGTGGCCACCCCCCTCCCCCTACGCACAACAACGCAAAAATAACAGCACATAGAACAGAACAGTATAAATAGGCCTCTGGCAGCAGCATCCAAAGGAATTTCCACCCCAAATTGGCTGTTCACTTAATGTGATGAGAAACTGTGTCACAAAAGCGCCAAATAACGGGATTCACATTCACTCACCTCTTTCAAGCTGGAATTTTAATGCGACCTTCCACTGGACGTTTGTATGTTGTTTTTGTTGCTGCTGCAGTTAAGATGCTCTCTCCGATATGTAATGCAATAAGAACAACAGTTAGACGGATCAAATTCTCGTTTTCTTTCACTTTTTTTTTTTTTTTATTTATTGGAAGCGCGCGTTCGCCGATTTTATCTTTATCTAAATTGCGGCGTCAGCGTCGGCACTGACAATGACATTTTCACACACACGACGGTCAGCGAAATTTCTTGTTGATGTTGATTTTGATGTAGCTGTCTCGTTGTCGTCGTTGGCTGTGCAGTAAGTTCTCCAAGGCAGGCAGACAGGTGCACTCACACATGCACATACACATATATAAAAGCACTATCAAACACTCACAGACACGCATACGGACACGAAGCGCAGACACATGAGGCGAGGGGCAAACAAACGATGCGGACGCTGGCACCTGGCACTGAACTTCTCTCTCTCTACTCTTCTTTACATATATATTTCTTCTTTTTTTTTTTTTTGCACGCGGCTGCTGTTTGGCTTCTGTTGCAGGCTTTTTCAGTGGCTTTATTTTGGTTTTCTTGGTATCTAATCTCGGTTTTGTTGCTAACTTTCCACGCTTAGATAATATTTAATGGACTCTTATCTTGCGTTTTGTCGCCTTTTGTATACACTTCACTTTTTTTGTAATTAATTTAATTTTTGCAAGAGCCGCGTCGCTACGTGCGCAGTCTTCGGCGTCAAAACAACAACACATTCGAAAACAAACCAAATATGCCCTCGCAGCGGAACCTAAAAAATACCGCTAAGATAAAACACATTATATATGGTATTTTTGTGTTGAAGGTATTTTTTAAGCAATTATCGCTTGAGTGAACAAAGTGTGACCGTACTATTTGCCGCTGTTTTATATGCGTGAAAAGTTTTAAGTTTTGATCACTGACAAATGCTTAATGATATGGTCGAAGAATAGGCTTCCAACAACAAACACCAGGATTCAAAAGTCACAATTTGAAACGATAGAGGGCGCTTTTCTAGTTTCTATAGATATTTAAGATATTGCTGACCCGCAAGAGCTGAGTGCTGTAAGATAAACGTTTGTTTTGTAGCACATATTTTGACATATAGATGTCACTTTAAAATGTGTGTTTTCTATTTTATTGAGCCTTTGTGACCCGCCAACAACTTTGAAGTTCGTGTTAAGCGTTAAGCTCGTTTAAGACAACTTTTGAGGATGAAGAAAAGCTGTTTAAAATGAGACCAAAAACCAATGCTTATAATGCTGTTGGTATTTTAATCATTTATTTTTTATATTCCTTAAATATATCATACATTTTTTTGAGTTCAATGATTCTTCATTTATTGGGATTTAGATTTCATTAAATATCGCTCCATATTGAAAACGATGAACAACGGATGCAGTTTTCAAAGATTACATACATTTTAATATTTTTTTTATAGCTTTACAAACAATTCTTTGACACATTCTGTGTATAAATCTAGCAATATCTTTTTAAGGCCAAAAGCAAAGTCTATCTACAATTTCGCTGTGTATAATTTTTATACTCTTTTTGCGTAACACTTTCTTAACTGAAATTACGATGTGAGCTCTCGTTTTCTGCACCATCTCGATCGTCCAGCTGCTTTTATCTGACTGATAACAACGAAGATTATCAGTCTGATGTTAAATTTACTTACGTATGCTGTTTTTTACAACCCTCCAGCTCTCGACTCGTATATCATATTTTATACCACATATATCTCTTATATAGCGCTCGCTAAAAATACACGCAGCGTGCAATCAACGAACTAGCTTCTGCCAACTGTAACTGTAAAATCTGAGGTGTCTGTAAGGCGTGTGTAAGGAGAGTGAGAGGGATAGACAGTGTTGTAACTAAACAGGAGCAAGGGATTGATATTTGGATCGGTGCGAAAAGGATGGCAGATACAGACTTATGTAATTCGATAAAAGCACATGTTTTACAGTTACCAAGCAAACTTACAGAAAGACAAACTGAAACCCTTTGACGAATATCAATCAATGCGACTTATCAGCTAATTGTACATTTTTTATCCGCATGTGATTGGCATTTTGCATGCTTCCATAAACCTAACTGTAGTTTTACAGTTATGAACAGTTCGCTGCGCGTTTTTATTGCGAACAGTTCAGTTTCAAACGAAATGTGTAAAAGTTTTTCGGTGTTGTGCGAAATTCTTAACGAAACTCGATCGCTTGTGCAAATCACAATTTTGGAATCCTTGAAGGCCAACGAAACGGCCTACGAACATGGCTGACAGGCAGTAGATTTTTAGAGTCTAAGGTTAGCTAGTTCAGCTCACACACCTTGTGAGAAGTAAACCTTGGCCTATCCTCTCCAAAATCTTTCAGCTGTCACTCAGCGTGACAGTTTTGCGCGTCAGTTCTTTATCTTTTATCTTCATTCAAGAAAAACAGACTAGCGACATTATCGCTCGCCGAGATCACACACAGACAGACCAACAGACAGACAGCTGAGAGCAGATGTCACTAACGATACAGACGATACGGTAACTGGTCCAATTTATAAGTTAGAATCTTGAGAGATCATCATGATGAAAGATCATCATCATTAGCTCTGTGAGTGGAAGTGAGCAACGTTTTCGACTGAATAGATTAGCGCTTGCTATATACATATATATAAGTATATGTGTGTGTGAAGATTGCAAAAGATATAGTAGTTAGGACACAAATCGTTTTTGGGGTTTCTCAGATTTCTTCTCAGTCTCGGTGCAAACGGCGACTTGGAAAGTTTAAAACGCGCACGGACCCAAAATAAAATACAACACCTAGTAAAAAGTAGAAAAGTAAAGAATATATAGAAATAAATTACGTATACGCAATGCAGGCAAAAGATGTGATTAGAGTGCAAAGAAGTGAAGTGCAATACACAAATAAACAACAAAGAAAACCTTGAAAAAGAAATTCAATTAATTGTAATAAGTTAAAACTAATGCTAATGGTTTATTTTTAGAGTGAGATACAATGTAATAAGTGTATGCATATAGTATATATATACGACGAGATTTTGTTCAAAAACAAATCCACTAAACTAAATAAGCAACAACAAAGATTTTATTATCACAAATTTTCAATTGGATTTAATCAAAAGCATAAGAAAAAGTCAGTCACAACCCTGTACACACATATGAGTGTGTGTTAGTGTAAGTGTGTGTGTGTGCGTGTGTGTCTGTGTGCTGTGTGTGTGTGTGTGTGTGTCTGACCGAGAAACTCAGAATCTAAGCCAGTGAAAAACGTCGCGGCTGCATTTTCATTGAAACGAACTTCAAACTGTCGCAACAACAACAACAACAGCTGTTTGTGTGTGCGCGCATTTGTGAGAATGGTGAAAATGACCAGCGAGGAAACGGTCACGGATGCCGTTCACACCGATAAAATCGAATTGACGCGTTTTGGCGAATTCTGTCAGCGTCATGGCATAAATCCAAATTTGATTATGCTCAAGATAACGCTTTTTGTCATGTACGGAGGTGAGTAACCAAATACATATGTATGTAATTAAGACCATTCTAATTAAAAACCAATTACAAGTAAGGTAATGGTAATCGGGAAGTTGCATGTGTAAAAACGTGACGTGCAATTAACTTGTTGTCGAATGGCTTTGAGCCTTTTATGCTGATAACACACACACAATTCAAATGTATCTGACACTTTTGGGTGCTACGGCTTAACCTAATTGTGATAGGGCTTATAGCTGTTGTTTATGATAAGCAAAACACACACAAGAAAAGAATGAAGAAAAAACCAAATGTGGTAAATGCTGTGACTTTTAGACAGATTTATTTAAGTTTTAAGTAAATAACTAAAGTTAAAAATAAATAGAAAATACTTTATACTTTCTTTTACTGTGTAGTTTTTTAATATATTGCTCATCTAAAACAATTTTTATTTGCCATCTCACTAAAGGTTGTTTATTTTTGCTAGATAGAACCAACAGTCTTTTATTTTTATACAGAGATTTTTCATAATCTGTGTACTGTATAAATATTTACAACTTTCTGTGACTTTTTTATAATGCTCAATAAGTAAACTTTTTTTTCGCATAAACAACATATGGTTATTTTTTATGTGGGACATATGAAATCAGAGTATTTTTTATGGCTCGTGTCATATGGAATTTATCAAATAGACTTTTGCTTCTATTTTTTAAATTTATATTAATGTTGACAATGTCAGAAAACTTTTTGTTCAATTTCGCTTAGCTATCAAACTCGATAAATAACTTTTATTATACATTTAACTAATTGTATTTATGGTTTTTATTTTAAAAATATTTCTATTGTTGGATGCAGGTCTGCTTAAATTATCCTTGGCATGCAGTTGATTCGTTAAATCCGTTTAAAGCCACTCCCACTTTAAGCTTTATTCCTTCTTCTTCTCCTTATCATAGCCAAAATAAATATATGTTAAGAAACTTGTTAAACATTATTATCGTATGCCAAACTAAAACTTAAAGTGATTGTAACAAAAGTACAGTTTGTTTTTCTTACCTATACATCGACGCAATTAATTTTACTATGCAAACACACACACACACACACACACACACACACACACACACACACACAGAAGCATCGCAATTTTCTACGAGTTAGGCTCTGGCAGTGAATCTTTGAATTCATTATCACACAACGTATTTTCCCCTTGCCCCTTCCTCGCCACACTGCCAAGTATCTTGTAGCTAGTAGCTAGTAGTATCTAGTATCTTTGATGTGCGTGTGACGATCTATACAACTACATGTATAGCTATAGAACTATGGGAAAGTGGGGTAGTGGGGAACTAGGCTGGTCGGAAGCTATCAATTAGGCACAACAACAAAAAATTGTGTGTTACACATTTGTATAAATTTAGTTACACAAAAACACTCCCCGGAGAGCTGAGATTTCAGATTTCACAGAGAGAGAGAGAGAGAGAGTGAGATGATGCATTATTTGATACAAGTTGCCACAGCATGTGGCAATTAAGAAACACACACACACACACACACATTCATGTTTGTGGCTTTTGTAAATAAATCTATCTTATGTACTTTGTGGCTTGAGAAAGGTTTAGTTTCATATTGCCTTGCCTGTTGCCTTCAAGTGTATCTATGTATCTATGTATCTTTCTATGCACGAGTGTGTGTATCTTAAACTTAAATCAACTCAAGTCATCTGGCATGTCTTTTTTTTTGTATTTTTGTATTTTTTGCTGCTCGCGGTCAATGACAAAAACATTTTGCGATTATTTGTTGCCTCTCTCCTTACTCGCTCACTCCTGTCTCTCTCTTTGTCTCTGTCTTTATGCCATTAAAGTCAAATTGCCGCACATAATATTAGTATTAATGTGTTTTTTATTTGTGTTAATATTTTCCTAATTTTATAGGGTATATATCAAGTGAATAAAGTAGCTTAAAGTGTATACTGTCTCAAGGACAAGGCAACGTTGACCTCTTGTCGTAGTCAGAGTTGAGTTCTATATGCCATTAATAAATATACTTAAAGCTACTTGCCACTAAACTAATGGAAAGTTTTTGGGATGCATACAAATTCTTAACTAAGGAACTATATTTAATAAATTTTTAAAAGTTCCTAAGTATAAAATGTACCAAAAAAATACCAAATTCTTGGCACAGTCGTTAAATCTTTTTTTATAAATAGTTATATAGTAAATATGTCATCAGAAGTCGGCAGCGGACACTGGCTTGAAATTAATTACTAATGAAAACAACAGCACATAGACCTAAAGAGACGAGAGAGAGATAGAGAGAGCGAGAGGAAAATGTCCGCCGATCCATACAACCCTGAAATTAATGTATTTCCGTTTCCGTTGGCTGTGTCAACTACAACAACAACAACAACAAAACAAACACACGCACGCAGACATAAAGCAATTAATTGTTATTACATTAAGGATACACACACACACACACACACACACACACATACTCAGAGAGGATGATGGTTTCAAGCTAGAGCAGTTACGGCGTTAATGCAGTTTACCGCCATGCATTTAATGACCATCCAGGACATTATCCGGAATTGGTTACACCTTGATGATCTGTCAGATGGAAAGGCGATTCATGGTGCAACTATATACAAGGTTGTCTCAAGAGGTTTTGAGTACTATTCAAACTAATTTAATTAATTTTCTATCTACATATTTAAAAGAAAGTTATCAATTTCTGTTTAAAAGTTCAATTCCACTTTAAATCGTTTCAATTATTGCAGTTTGACTGTCTATATATTCTCCATTGGGGATTGTTTTCTTTCCTGCTATACACATATTGTTTTAAAAATCAAACAAGCACAACACACAGCACACACACACACTCGCACACACACTCTTAATGAAGCATACACACATTGTTAATTATCTGAGGCGAGTGCGAGGCAAGCGAATTTAAGCAGCTATGGATAAAAGTGGTGAATGGTACTTTAACAGCAATTTACATTCATGGCACGAGGCACACACACACACACACACACACACATGCACACACAATCCAATTGCGTGCAACTGCGTTCGTTGTGTGTTTGCATTGAAATTGGTCAAGGCTCAGCTCCTCATCTTCACATCCCTCTCCTCTCTCTCTCTCTCTCTGCCCATCGAGGGTCATCTGCAATCCTCCGAGTGCCGAGGGAGTTTTTCCGAGGTTTATCTACGCCCAATTTGACGTCATTATTTGCCATCGTCGTCGTCGTCGTCGTCGCTGTTATTTTCTCCACTTTGCTGCACCTGCAACCTGCACCTGCAACGCATTCCATTCTTTTTCGTACTGTGCCCATAATTTATTAATGAAATGCGCTGCATTTGAGTTCAGCTTAAACTTTTATTTGATGTGTAACTTTAGCTACTTTTTTGTGCTTCACTGATTTCATTTGTTAAAGGTGTTTTATGTGGATTTAATTTGTGTAATTAAATAGTCGATAAATTATCAAAAAAATAAATATGATTTGTTAATTAAAATGTTTTTATATATATAAACAAGCACAAAAAAAGTTAATTAATAAATATGGTTTTTTTTCAAGCGACTACTGCAATAAATAACTTGTTTTCAGCTTGTGCAGTGAATTAAATAAATAAATTAAAAATCAATGCTTAACCTCTTAAAAGCTAAAATCTGCAATATGAACAAGCTTTGGCTTATGTACAAAGAATTATGCATAAATATTATACATACATATATGAATGATTACTCATGCGTTGTATCTTTCTCTCATTTTTTATAGCCACTTCATCATTGCTGCCCTATTTGACGATACACATGCAGTCGATTGGATTGACGGTGGAAGAGATTGCGATTATCTATTTGGCTTTGCCGTTTACAACATTTCTCAGCCCACCGATAACAGGTGAGTGTGTGCAAGAAAGAGGAAAGAAAAAAAACAGAGAATGTGGATCTAAGTAAAGCTAGCAAAAGACGACTTTACTAAAACGACAACGAATATTTGACTTTTGCATAAGTGTCGAGTTTCCAGAGTGTGTAAAAGCAAAGATAACAGAAGAAGCTTACCGTCGAAAGTTTCAGATGGGAGTTAAAGAAAGTGGAAGGAAAAAGGAAAAGTAATCAATAGTTAATTGCACTTAAATGCACTTCCTTATAAGCTATTATCAACCTGTCCGCAGTGTATTAAACAGTCGTTCGTTTATGTCTGAATGTTACAAACATACATGTTTAACATTAATTTTTTATTGCTACTCATCCCTGGTTGCCAAACCAGTGCAATTTTTCATGGCTACCCTCCTTTTTTTTTATTTCCTGCAGCACAGCTTGTGAAAAAGAGGATAAAAAAGTAGATGTGTTCATCATTGCGTTACAGATTTAGTGAAAAATAGTGTTGAGGAAACAGAATTTCAATTGAAAATCAAAATCCATAGCATACTTTAAGGGGCAGACAACATTTTACTGAAAGCAAAACCGAGTTTAAGTTGCGTTTATTCAATTTATGCAGCATTATTTCCAATTACAGTTGTGCATAAATGCTGACCGAATCTATTCGTCTCCATTTTATGTGCATATAAATAAATTGTGAGTTACACTTTGGTAAAATGGGCAAGGGCCATCTTGTAGTCAACATACTTATTTGATAAAGCTAGCGCACTTAAGCCAACACTTTGCCACACACACACACACACACACACACACTCACACTCACAGAGATAGCTTGTGTGCTTTTGCTATCTCTTTTTCTAAATCTCCATCTCTCTTTTTCTCTCTGTGTGTATCTGTGCAGGTTTTCTCGTTGACAAATTTGGCAAATATAAACCAGTCGTTGTGATGAGTTTACTGCTGAATGCAGTTTTCCATCATTCGCTGCTCTTCATTCCGCAACAGGAGATACCTGGAGTGGTGCCATCGGCGTTCGTATTACGACATCCGGACAGCGGCGACATCGAGGTAAGCACATTGCACTTAACCATTACTGCCACAACAACAACAACAACAACAGCAACTATGCCAAGTTTGTTCGTTGTTAAAAAAAATGTTCTCTCTTTAATTACTTTGATCGCTCGTCATCGAAATGGATAAATGTGCTTTACAAATCGCAAATTGGATTGCAAAACTAGAAAAAAAAAAACAACTATCTTTAAACTAGGAAACTAGCTTTAACTATGCTTAAAAGCTGCCAACTTAGTAGATGTTTAGTTCAGAGTAATATAATGTTGAATGTGACTCGGCTTTTATGTAGTCTGCTCAACAGTCTCTAAGTATAAGTACACACACACACACACACACACACACACATCGCAGGTATTAAATGTAGTACACAAAGTTGCAAACAAGAACTACGACGACGTGGCAAAGAAGAAGAAGACGACACAAAACGAGCCTCTCATGTTGCATGCAGCTGTTGCACGGTAGATTTAATGCGGTTGCTTTATGGTTACTTCTTGTTGTTGTTGTTGTTGTTGTTTGTTAGTGATGATGCACCCACAGCGTAATGATGACTATGCCAACAGTTTGGCTAAAGCTAAGTAGCAACGAGAGTTACTAAAGATAGTGTGTGTGTGTGTGTGTGTGTGTGTAGAGTGTTGAAGGTGATTAACTCTTGGGGAGAGAGTTTAATAGCTGTCTGTTGCAAATGTGATTTTTATGAGCTTTTCGGCCATAAAGTTTTCGCCCATAAACATCAACTATAATTAAGCTATCAATAAACGATACTTTGAGTTTTTTTTGCAGTGTAACCAAACGAGTTCTGAACTAAGGCCCAACCTTGATTAAGCATACATTGCTTTTGTAAATTGGTTCAGGGCCCTGCAAAGTTATGGCAGTTAAACATTTTTGGACTTGTGCCAACTTTGGATATTTTTTTTTTCGTTTAGAATTTGGAACATGAATTTGGAACGAAAATCGTGTTATGGCTTACATATCTCTTATTTTGTGGTATTTTGATAAATCACTTGGCATAATTAAACCAGCTTTAGATCGGAAACAAATGTTAGTCAGTTGGGATTAATGGTATCAAGACGTTATTGGCTTTGTCTATCAATATCCGCATTACTTAATTTAATTTAGCATGTCGCCAAAGACAAATATATGTTGTATGAATGAATTGAATGCTTGAACAACAAACATGTACAGCACATATTGCCAAGGGAATGTTTTACTTATCTCAAACTACTCTGCAACGGACACGTATTCAATTGTGCCACACGCAACGCATATGTATGCGTATGTGTGTGTGTGCGAGATTGTTCTCCGGTTGCATGTCTCCATTTTTGGTGAAACACAGCAGCAAGCAACAGCAGCAACAGCAGCAACAACAGCAACAACAGCAAGCAACAGCAACATACATAAAACGCCGGCATTTATTTGAGGCGCCATAACGCTGTCACATGCAACACAGACAGATACACTAAGAAACACACGCCCATCCACACATACACAAAGCCATAAAACGCACAAATACACACACCCACACACACACACACACAGAAGGCTAACAAGTAAGGTTATAAATGTCGCTATATCTCTTTCAACGTGTGTGAATGTCAGTGAGCATGAATGTTTGTATGTATGCGTGCGTGTGTGTGTGAGTGTGTGTTGAATTCCGCGCTAAAAGTAAAGCTCAGCGCACACACACAAAGAGGAACAACGCAAGTTTGAACTCGACTACGAATTGCTGAGCGCCCATCATACTGGAACACGTTGGTGAGCACACAAACGCAGTGCTTAGCACACTTATACACACGTACATATACACAGAGCCAAAATAAGCCAGTGTGTGTGTGTGCTTGGAGTCTCACTGTCTGTAACCGTTATTCCATTGCAACTCTCTCTCACTCATATAGTATTTGTTTGTGTACGCCAAAGATGCAGGCTGCTTAAATTGTCTTCCACTATTCTCTTTCTCTTTCTTTTTTTTTTTTTTGGTGATTGTGTTTTTGTTGTTGGTTTCGATATTTGCATGCGCATAAATTTGTGTCATGTAAAACCATTTCAAATATAGCAAATATCTGTGCAAATGTGCCGTTTTCTGTGTGTGGGTGGTGGGGTGGGTGTGGGTGTCTGACATACTGGACCTTATAAATGCTGATGCTCGACATCGATGGTCCAAAAACTGGCATTGAGCAAATTTGTAGCCTCCCCCAGCCCTCGACTTTTTTCTATGCAATATCCTTGCAATCGGGTAGTTTAATTTGATAAGCAAGTGAGGAAGATATCGAATTCTGGCAGCGAATATTTTCCAGTGCTTAAAGTATTTTATTTATGCGCCTTACTTTAATTTTCTCTTCGTCTAGCGTATCTAAGTTTCGGTATGAACAGAATACAACATTTGCTTGCTTGCTTTTATGGATTCTGTGTATTTTATGTTTATGTATGAATGTATACATATACACATAGTTTGAATTATGTATTGTTGTTGCTGTCATTATTGCTTTTGTTGTGTTTGTCCGGCTTCTGCTGTGGCTGCTTCCTCCTTTACTGTTATAATAAAAATTTTAGTACTGAATTGTCATTGGGAATGCCGGAAAAGCGTTTTTCGTTGCTAATATAGAGCAGCAGCAGGACAGAGTTGAAAAGCTTCTCCAAAGGGCTTCCACAAAAGGTCGGGCGGGCAGTAAAACATCGATGATAGATGGTCCTTAAGCCTCCTGGAACTCTGGCGAATATGAAAGAAAAACATTAAATTCAAATAAAAAGCGAGCTAAATGAAAAGAAACTGTTGCCCCAAATCTTTAATGGAGTTAAAGCTCAACTTGAACAATTTAAAAGGCATTGCCAGATCAACTGCAGATCTTTTGACTTCCATTAAGAGTCGTTCTTTCACTGCATACTAAATCACTCAGTTGTGTCTTTTGCAGGCTTTCAGTTGTAGATTTTTGCTAACCTATTAGCAGCTACAGCTTCTGACAACTACAACTACTACAGGTAAAAGTGAAGTGCTGTGGAACTTCTTCTTCTTCTTCTTCTTCTACTTGTGAGCGTGGCGAAAAATACAAGCCAAAAAATACACTTAAATTGGAGTGCACGTCAGTTTCACATGTGTGTGTGTGTGTGTGTGTATTAGTGTAAGCTGTGAGTGTTGTGTATCACGTACATTTATCTTTGTGTCCTTTTGCAGCACTTAAGCTACACTAACAACACTAACACACACACACACACACACACATACGTGTAGTGCAATACGGTTAGTGTAAGTGTTGGCCATTGCTGTTAGCCGTAATGAAACGCAATGGACCTCTGCGTGTGAAGAGCCTCGTTTGTGGCTTGTGGACCATTTTGCTAGAGACTCACGCATTGCGCACATTAAATGAGAATTTGCGCAAAAGTATCTTGTATCTTTTTACCCGAAAAACACACACCCACACACACACACACATACAGACAGAGTATTGAATTTGTATTTATGATGTGCACATAAAATACAATAACATCATTAAGATAGCTGCAGCGTGAACTGAGGCAGCAACAAAAGCTAGATATAAGCTGCACTGATTGCCAAGCAATATTTTACGCTTAGTAATTCACAGCTGTGACTTTTATGAATATATTTCTTCTCACACGCAATATGAATTTAAACTTTTACAACTTATTTAACCATGCATAAAACGATTCTTGAATGTTTGCTGCCATTGCAGACAAGTTTCTAATTATGACAACGAAAAGTATGAAAACTTCAGAAAAAGAAACTAGCTTACAACTTGTTCAAGTTTATTTTAAGTATCTTATTTCCATTTTGCAGTACTACAATAGGCTAGAATGAATAGAAAAAAACGTAATTGAAAAAATACCGTACAAGAGCAAGCTGATTTTCAACTGTTACTTAACCTACAACAGTTTCTGAAATGATTTTCCACCAAAATAAAAGTGAAAGTGACCTTTGTATAAGACTTCTTTAGTATCCTTTTCAACACTGGCAGCAAGAAAATTGTTTAAGCTGCATTCTGTAGTACGTTTTTTTTGGTCCTTGCTTTGCGGTTTTGCTATTTAATGGCATTATGGGCGTGGTTCGCCGCGTATGGCAGCAACTGAATTTATATGCAATCGCCGTTCTCGATGTTCGGGGCAGCAACGGAAATTACCATTTTATTATTGCAGGCGTTGTTGGCTGGCTGGCTGGCTGGCTGGCCAACGACCAACGATTTCTCCTTCGCTCCTGACCTTATTGAATTCGCATTAAAATTTCCCGTAATGGATGCATGTACACGAGCATACATACACACATTTATGTATGTGCACAACAAGGACGTGAGCTTGGCCTGCATATAGACAGATAAACGCAAATCTGACAGATATTTATTAATGTTTTTGTCGTAACAGTGTTGAAGAGCTTAAGTAACAGTGTTGAAAGCTAGTTTGTGGCTTCAATAACGGTCTGATCACATTCATTCCAGTTGGTCAGAGTCTTATCCTCATCGGCAGGAGCCAAGAGAGTTATATCCTTCTCCTCCTCCTCCTCCACCTTCTCCTCCAGAACGTTTGCATCTCCAGGACAAACCATTCCATTCTGATTCTCACTGTACTCATTATCGTCAACGGCGGAGCTATAAGTCGAGTCTCCAGAATCGTTAGCATCATCATCATCTGGTACTATCACACCCGCTACAAAGAAATGATCCTCGAGTATTGTTTGCCATTCGTTCATGATGTTCCTCATAGAGGCTTTATCGCATCTGGCCTTGGTCTGAAAAAAATTCACGATATCGGTGCCAGTCATATTCTTATAGGTGCCACGTGGTCCAAAGTCATATGGTGCCATCGACACATCGTAGATGACGCCCTGAAAGGCAACCAAATATTTGCCCTCATCGTTAGCCGAGTTAAATTTACGCAGCTCCTTGAGCGTCAGTCTCAGATTCCTTAAAGGTTCCCGCATTGGCACCTGAGCCTCGTCGTCGCAGTCTTCGTCATCGTAGGTGGGATATTGTTGGCCACGTATCTTGGTGTAGGCCAAAAAGATGACAAAGCCAACCATCATTGCAATGCCCAATGGAGAGCTTATCCAATCACGCAGCTGCGTACACCAAGAATAATAATCTTTGTCGGATACAAGCATTTTTCTCTTTCTTTTTATTTTTTATTTACAAAAATAAAATAGAAAAACTTTTTAAGAAATTTTTTGCTGTTCTCTCTGCGCTGCGAGCTAGAAAACTGTAAGCTTTTGGATGTTCCTAGACCTTGTACTATTTTTTATTAAAAGGCCTACTAAATAAGTTCTCGAAAATGAATTTATCGATAACAACTTTTCAGAGTTTTTCACATTGCAACAAAATTGTATTAAAGTTTTATGTATCTTTAGCTGAAATGGAGGAAATATGAAAACTTTGTTGCAGCACCCAAGCTAATATTTGCTATTTCTGTTTTGTGCAGGTCTGGTGGTCACCCTGCCCCAGCAGAGAGTGCCCCGAAGAGCCCGAGCTGGACTTGGCTGTGCACGAGTGCGTTGACTATTGTCTAATGCAGGAGCAAGTTAATCCACAACTTTACACCGATTTGCCAGCAACAACAACAACAACGACATCGAGAACAACGACAAGAGCAATGTCCAGCCCAACAATGGTGACCACAACTCCAACAACTCTCAACAACAACAACAACAACAACAACGACGACGACGACCTCTTCGCCTGCATCATCGTTACCAGCATTATTTGCAACGCAAACGAGAAGTAGATACCAAGATGCACTTAATATGTCATCGACCATGTTCCCGCCACTGGAAAACGTTTCAGCCATGTCCTTGCTGCAGCTGCAACAGCAGCAGACATCATTATCGCTATCAGCATCATCTTCAGCTGAATTGTCAGCCATGTCCATGCAGGGATTGAATCGTAAGTGACACTTTCCCATTATTATCGCCCCCCTTTCAACCTCCACCCTCCACATTTATCAAAGTCAGCTGATTCTGCTTCTTCTTTGTGGCAGTAGTGCTTGTTAGCTGCTGCTTATAATCCTGCCACACAACTCGATCTGTGTTGTCCTGTTTGTGTATTTTCATTTTCATTTTTACTTTTATTAGTTTGTTTTGCACCAAACCAAGAGAGAGGAAAAACTTCAACCATAAAAGCCAAAGAACGAGTTAAGCTCCATCCAATGTTCGACAGCAAATACGAAAAACAAATTTACCAGGAATAAAATGCAACCTGAGTTTGAGTTTGAGTTTGAGTAGAGTATATGGAGCAGAAGGCAGCTCCAACCAACCAGACAGTCAGACTGTCATCATTAAAGCCTTCCGGCCATCCAAAAAACTTTCAAAGTTTTCCCAGGCAGAAGTTGTAAACGGGTTTTTTTGTAGCATTACATTTTTAGTAAATTTAAACGTTTTATTTAAATGAATAAAAACTATAAAACTTAACCATATGGCAGGTGTAAAATAAGTTATAAATAGGGTTGTGTTCCTTTTGCTTTAAGCCAACTTAAATGCTTCTGTCATTTAGTCTCCACAGGCACTGTGAACAACACTCCGGATGAGAACAGCAGTTGGGTGCATTCGGAGAATGAGGATGCCACATACTTTATGCTGCAAATGCATCCAGATTTGGCCGATCCCACCGAACAGTTGGGCATGGAAATCGAGCAGGATGACAATGAGACTGTGACGGATATTCGGCAACGTTTTGGTGAGGATAAATTGGTGAAAATGCAAATCAATCTCACGGATATGGATGATTTGGATCTGCGCTGTGGTGGACTGGTGCGCCGCACAAATATATCCTATGTCAACGCAGGGGCCGTTAAGTGCATGATGCAACGTTGCACGTTCACGTTGAATGCACCCGAAATATGTCCACCCGATTATAAGGAAACGGATGATACAATATTTTGGGTTTACTTCCTATTGCGGTGGGTTAAACTTACTATTTTCATTACGACCATAACCATATCTAATTATTCTCCACATTTTCCGTAGTTTCCTGGCTACAACCATGTTGTCAGCTGGCGTAACCATCATGGATCCCATCGCACTCACCATGATTGAGAAGTTTGGCGGCGACTTTGGACGCGAACGTTTATTCTCCAGCATTGGCATGGCCATATTCTCACCCATCACGGGCATCATGATTGACTATTCGTCGCGGGGCTTGGGCTATACGGACTATTCGGCCGCATTCTATACGTACGATGTGCTGCTCGTGATATCGACCATGTCGGTGCTAATGATGCCGCTGGGCGAGAAGCTGCCGGCCGATAATGTGTTTCGCGATTTGTGGAATCTATTAAAAATGCCGCACGTGATTGCATTCATCTGTTTTCTGTTTGTGCTCGGCAATTTCTGGGGCTTCATCGAGAGCTTTCTATTTCTGTATCTCAAGGAGCTGGGCGCTCCCAATTATTTGCTAGGTTCGTAGCTGTTTAGTTCGTCCTTTTGATGTTGCTTCATATGTTTTGTTGTTGTTGTTGTTGTTGTTGCAGGCATCACAATTACTGTTGGCACCGTGAGCAGCATACCATTTTTGTATGGGGCGGAGAAAATCACACGAATCTTTGGGCACGTTAATTTGATTATCATTGCGTTCTTTTCGCACGCCGGACGCCTCGTCGGCTATTCATTTATTGAGTAAGTGTGTGTGTGTTCCATGTGGGTGTAATGTAATTCTATCTCCCTCGCCCTCTCTCTCGGTTAGGAACGCCTGGTGGTGCTTTCCTTTTGAGGCCATGGAATCGCTATCCTGCCATCTGATGTGGGTTGCCGCAGCCACCTATTGCTCCATACTGGCGCCCAAGAGTCTGCTGGCCACACTGATTGGCGTCCTGGGCATGGCTCACTTCAGTTTGGGCAAGTATACCAACTCTAATCCCTAATAACGCCCCACATTGTCTAATGAGAAAGTTTCCTCTGTTCGGTGCGATAGGACGCGGCAGTGGCAGCTTTACGGGTGGCCTACTTATCGGCCAGTTTGGCACACGTGATGCCTTCCGCTACATGGGCCTGCTGGCCGTGGTGGGTGGCATTGCTTATGGGCTGCTCCACTTGATTTGGCTGCGCAAGTTCGATCACACCGCCGAGGAGTCCGAGGAGGAGGCCGAGGCCGTGGAGGCGGGTGAAACGGAGAAGTTAACGGAGCCAGCGACCAAGGAGCAGGGCACCTCGATGTCCCTGGAACGTTTGAGTCTCATGATCAAATACAATCAGATTGGCAGTTTGTCATCGTTGCCGCGCGGCTCTCGGGTTAGTTGCAACGTGCCCCTCCCCCCTCCGCCCACCCTTCGAAAAAGTTTTTAATTGAAAAATTTCCACATTCCCCCCTCTCCGTAGGCGGATATACACGACCATTTGTCGGTGCGTCGCAGCAGCTACAATGTGGAATCGTTGAGGGGCGTACCGAAGCACGGCAACATTGGCAGCAGTGCCTCCAAGGTTGATATTTTGCGTTCAGCTCTCGAAATTAATCACAAGTCCTCGAACAACTCGATGCTGAGCAAGGCCGATAACAAAACGTCAAATCAATCTTTGGGCCGCAATCGTGCCGACAGTGCGCCCAAATTGAATCACAGCAATCTAAAGAATATTTCACAGCCCGCACTCGAGGGTGTCGTTCTAGAGGTGAGTTCGAGTTCCAGTTCGACTTCTCGCGTTTCTCCAACAACATAGTCTCAAAACAACCAAATCCCTCCTCCTCCTCCTCCACCTCCTCCTCCTACACATTCAATTCCACCTTGCAAATTTCGCCGTGTATTTGTATTTGTATTTGTATTTGTGTGTGTTTGTTGTTTTTTTTTTTTTTTTTTGTCTGTGTCGATGATTGCCGTCAATTGTTTTGATTTGTGTTTTTGGATGGCCCGCCCTCCCACCTCTGCCCTGCCCTGTTCTCTCTCTGGTTTTAGGGTTCGTGAGTTTTTAAAAATGTTCAGCAGCTGTTGCCTCCAATAAGTTTTTTAGCATACCCAAGAGTTTGTCCTTCTGCCTTCTGCCTTCTGCCTTTGGCCTTGTGTTTTTTTTTTTCAGCTAACTTTTTTTTGTTGCTGCCTTGACAACCGGATGGCTTTGCACCAATGCATTGCGCTCGCCGTTTATCGTCTATTGTTCATTTTCCAAGTTTATTCGTGTGCTTTTGGCATTTGTTTCCTTTCCTAGCTGGCTGCCACAGCTTTTTCTGCCGCTTGAATGGCTTCGAATTCGATTCGATTCGATTCGATTCGTAGTGGATTCCAATATTATTGCGTTCTGTTGTGAAGACAAACAGCTAAAAGTCGTAATTTCGTTGACTTTGCAGTATCCTAGAAAAATAAAACACAGACAACGGCACGAAAAAAAATCTTTTTCGTTTTATTGCACTTTTGTTTAATGAATATCAAAGAAATGTGTTGAATGTCAACTAATAAAACTACTGAATAATTATATTCGATTTACAAGTTACGAAAAAGCATGAAACATGTTTTAAAATTAATAGTTAATGAACGAGAAATGTACAAAAACTATTGATAAAGTTTTCTTAGTGTTGGAAAAATAATTATTTTTGGTTTCCTTTGCCAATCAATGCAAACGGATAAAAAAAATGTATAAAGATCCGATTTAATTAAAAAGAAACTTAAATGATATATGCCACAATCGATTAGACTGAGAGAGACTAGCGTTGTTGTTGTTGTTGTTGTTGTTAATGTTGTTGTTGCATGCTCTTGCCACAGTTAATTTCATAATTAATTAGCAAAGCTTTCAAGCAAGCTTTTATGGCAGGCTGGCAGCCTGGCAGCCTGGCAACCATAATTCAATAAATCAAATGTGGTTGCAACAAATGCGCAACACAAGTAGAAGAGCAACAACAACAATACATAAATAAAAATAAAAACACAGCAACAAATTAATGTATTTATGAACATGCCAAACTTTGCCTTGGCATTTGCAGGCTGCAAAAAAAACATCAACAACAACAACAGCAACAACAATCTCTCTAGAGCGTTGGACGAGTGGACCAACTGACAAACTGACAGTCCAGAGAGCGAGAGAGCTGGGCGCTCTGTGTGCTTGTGTGTGTGTGTGTGTGTGTGTGCTGGGCTGCTGCTGCTGCACATCAGTGAGCAGGAAACAAAAGCCAGCAAAAGCCAGCACTAAAACAGCAGGGAGTTCTTTCTCCCTCCCATCCCTCCCTTCTTCCGTTCCTACATTCGTTTCGTTGATTCGTTCTCAGAAAACGTTTGCAAATTGCAGGCATGTCCAGAGGCCAAAAACTCTGGTTTTTCGTTGGTGTTGTTGTTGTTGTTGTTTTTCTTACTTTTTCATTTCGTGCAAAATAAGTTTGTCAAAACCAAGAGAGCAGCAGCTATGCGTGTGTGCGTGTGTGTGTGTGTGTGTGTGTGTGTGAGTTAGTGTATGCAAGTGCATTTTTATCATAATTGTGTGTAGACTGTACTAAAAAAAATCTCTGCTACAACAACAAAAATGCCATATACATATATATATTCACATACTACCAAAACAGGGCGTGGAATCAACATTTTTTCCGAGCCGCATGAAAAAGTATCCAAGTGGTTTGTTAACTACCATACCCGCTGTGGATTTATCCGTAATACCCAGCTCCATGTTAATGGTAATGTACAATCCAGAAAAAATAGACAAAATAACAGAACAATAAAAAGAACAAAAGAGATGCTCTTGTAGATAGAAATCACACAAAAAGATTAGATACTAAACTCTATCTTTTAGTGTTGTTATAAACAGCGAATTGTTCTAGCTGCAAGAGTATTGAATTATGAAACTTAAATGTAGATACAAACATAGATATAACAACCGCATGGCATTGGCATCCCTGCATCATGGAATCCAGAGGATTCACATCAGAATGACAACTAAACGTTCAGGCTAGCGGCTAACTGCATTTTGCATGTGTATATATTGTAGTAGTAGTAGTAGTAGTAGTAGATGCCTCATTCTTGTTGTTGTTGATTTTTTTGTAGTTGTTGTTGCCAAACCACTCGGGCATTTAGTTATTTCGTTAAATAAGGGCTCGCACATTTGACTCCACTTTGTTTTGATAGGCAACACTGAACTGAAATAGTAGTAGTAGAAGTAGCGGTATTTCCCTCCCATTCCACTAATAAATGCATGCTCAATTTACTCTAGTTGAATTTTCATCTGTGTTTTCATTCATTCACATTTAATATTTAAATATATATTATATTTTTCTTTTATTTGTTTGGTTGCTAGGGTAAATGTGAAAAATAATTCAACGCTGAAAATTGTCGGTTTTAAGCTACTTTTTTTTTGTTGGTGGTGCGCTTTGATTTTGTTTGCGCTTTAAGCCGAATGATTTGTTGTTCAACTTAGCACAAGTTGACAAAAAATAACAATGGCAGCTGTTGCAAAAGCAACAATGAATTGCTGGGTGGCACAAACACATACAAACATACATATATATTCTAGTAATAGTACTTTGTAACTGGCAGAGTGCAGAGTGGTGGAGAGAGGGGGAGTGTGGAAAAAGAAACATTGCCGTAACGTAAACAAACAAAGAAGCGCAAAATTCGAAACGTTGGCAACCGATTTTGTGGCAGCAACAGCAGCAGCAGCAGCAGCTAGCTTGTGGGCCAAAATAAAATCGACTGATGAAAAGCTGACATATACAAATTATATAGATAGCCAAACTTTTCATTCTTCTTTTATTTTTTTTTTAGCACTAGACAAACGTGACTTTTTACTAACGTTGATCAAAAATATTCTCGTTGAAAGTTTACAAAGAAAATAACTAAAAGGGTGCCTTTTAAAGATTAATTTAATTTATGTGTCAAATATTTTTGCCACACTGTATTTATCCCGACAACGTTTTCATACCAATATTTTACAATTTTTAATGGCACGTACGAATTTTCTTCCATTTCCTGTTAGCTTTTTCCATCCCTCCACAAACTGAGAACTT
The DNA here is from genome assembly GCA_018152825.1 of Scaptomyza hsui. NCBI lineage: Eukaryota > Metazoa > Arthropoda > Insecta > Diptera > Drosophilidae > Scaptomyza > Scaptomyza hsui. Next base: position 2,699,119 of record JAECXO010000025.1, read on the forward strand.
TTTTTACCACACACACATTTCTTTTCTTTCTTTTTTTCGTGTGGTGCAAACAAAACGATTTATCGATAAACGAGAAAGATGGCTAAATATAAAGTGGGGCAGAGATTTTCTTCTTTACTCGGTTACTTATATACCCTAATACGTGTAAATTGCCAATAACAATAAGAAAAACTTTAATCAACAAAGCTTATGAAAAAAAACGGAACGAAATTCAGTTAAATGTCAACAGCTGGCAAAAAAAAGTCTCCTTGAGTGCACATAACTGTGAATATACCCCCTGGAAAATGTAATGCCATCTAATTTGTTGTCGTTGGGTTGGCTGGGCAATGTTTATCATTGTTCAACTTGGTCGACAACAACTTAATTTGGCTAAAAAAAACACACACAAAAAAACAAATATACAAACTCTGACTGGCAATTTGCACTGCATAATGTTCTAGAAGTGAGTACGAAATTGGGCGTAAATAATTTTATAATGTGAGTGCGGGTAAAAATAAAGGAAAAGCAAACCAAATAAAAGTGCTGGATTAATGGGCATTGCCATTAACGAAATCAACTATTGAGAGCCAACTATCAAAGACTAAACTTTTGGGCACAAAGGGCACTTTAAAAATACGTATACGCATGCATATGTGTGTGTGTGTGTGTGTGTGTGTGTGTGTGTGTGTAGAATTTTGTGTGCATTCAGCTGCATTTGCTTTGAAGTGCTCTTTGCTTGCTGGCTTTTGCATAAAACTCAACTCAATAAACAAACGAACTCTTTGCGTGTGTGTTTTTGATGCATGGGATTTATGCCAAAAGTTTAATGGTCGGCTAATGCAATAAGAGCAAAAATGGCAAAAAGGCCTGCACAAATTTTCATCGTACCTGAATCTGTGGAGATATATATTTCGACTGCTTTATACTCTGTCAACAGCTTATGAATTATAATTTTAGACTTAAATGAGCGTAGAAAAAAACAAATACAAACAAGATCTAAAACATTGTAGCTATAAACAATACATTTTTACACCAGGGTATTACACCTTATTGATTGCATTTTAGTTGTACGTTTAAACGAACAAAAACTGCGGTTTATTCGTGCATATTTTCAGCATGACAGCCCTCAAATGCAGAGAGTGAAATAAATCTGCATCAGCTGGCATTCGTTTTAAACTCGATTTGTTTGGCACTAAAATGTGTATGAGTTAAAATTAGCATGCATGTTGAAAGTTCTGCTGTATTTCCAATACATATGAAAGAAAAACAACAACACTTCAAACAAACAAAAAAAAACATGTTGTGCTACAAAGCGATTCAATTGCCTTTGGTTATTTGTGCACTGGTATTGAAAGGGTTTAAAAAAATAGAAGGGTATATTTGTGCAATAAGACTTTTCTCTGGTGAAGAGTAAGAGTTTAGAAAACAGGGCATTGCACAGTCGGTATCTATATATATTCATACTCCAACTATAAGCTCTTTTACTTTTTACTGCAGTTCGTGCATTCCATTTATTTTGATATATATTTTTAAGCTGTTAGTTTGTTTAAAGCTTGTGCAAAGCTGCACATCGATTAGGACGTTTAAGGAGCAGTCACACAAATCGGTAAAAAAAACTCCAATTAAATAAGCCAAGATCAATAAAAATTGCCAAAAACATATTTTAATTAACTTAATTTCAATAATAAACAACTACTTAGAAGCTCTTGTAAATAAATATTTGGCATTTTATTTGCTTTTAGCTTTTTTAATTGGCTAATTTAATTGCATACATTTGTTATTCATTTAAACTTTATTTTCGTTTAGCTGGGGCTAAATGTAATAAAGTATGGATAAAATACAAACACAAAATTGGTTTGTTTTAAATTAGTTGGTGAACCGTTAGTAAAAGGAAATTTACATATCAAATGCAAAGTGCAAACGATTGAAATACACTTGCATATTAGAGGGTACTATGTGTTTGTTGTGCGATATGGCATGCAAGTAAAATACTCTACTAACAAATATATATTTATTCAAGCTCCTTTTGTATATAGTATTTGTATATATATATTGCATTTAGCATGCGCTAGAAATAAAACTTTTTATAATATATTTCCTCACTTACTCACGTTTATCTTTTGACTGACACACAGGATCAGGAGGGACCGAAGGTAATACCCGAAGAAACGGAGTTGAATTCGTCCAAACTAACTGTGGCAGGCACTGTGGAGGAGCCAGTTGTCTCCACATCTCAGTCCAATGGGAACGGCAAGGGGAGCGGGAATGAAAATGGGAAGGGTTTGCAGGATGATGACAATTGATGGACGTGCATCAAGCACCCGATTGCGTACACAGTGCGTATGAGTGACATTTAAAGAAAAGAAAATGAAAATGAAGTTACACAAAACAAAATATGAATAATGTTCTTGTGTTTTTAAAGTAATTATTATTGTTAGCTGTACATGTGTTACAAGTATGTTAAACAAATGTTGCAAATAAAAACTAAATATATATATGTAGTTGTTGAAGAAAATAGTCGTACGATTTTATTTGCGTGAAACTGTTTTTTATTTTTCCGTTGCTTAAAATAAATTGTTATTTTAACAAAAACCGATTTCCGTTATTAAATGTACATATAAGTTTTATGTTTTTTTGCTTATCATTTAAAAGTGTTTTAATTTGCATTTCAGATTTTTTTTTGAAAAGTTCTTCCATTAGGCTAAAGCTTGATCGGTATAAGTTAATATTATTATTATTTATTTTCTCGATCATTATTGATCGTCACATTCTCTTAATCAACGTAGCATTTTAATTACAAACTTATTTTTCGTTTTCCAATTTTTTTGTGGGCAATGCATTTTAAACTGCAATGAGCCCAATATCCATGTATGTGAGTATGTATGTATGTAGCTAAGAGCTAACGGGGCACACACACACACAGTTGTAATCTAGCATATTATGCAAAGGGGGATATTAAATACACATTCATTATTAACCACATTTCAATATGAAAACGAGAACAAAAACAACACAATTTTTAATTTATGCTAATTAATGTTCAATAACAGCTTAAATATATAGTACATACATTTATATGTATATTTAATGCTTTGTTGCATGCTACTGCAAAATTAGCGACAGTAATCTCTGTTATATGCCACAAAATTAATTTATAACAGTTTCCGGCGCATACAGCAAATGAAGTCAATTTATTAGTGTGATAAAATTAATTAGAGCTAGTTTAGCATTGATTTAGAACAGCTCCCAAACACGTCCATTCAATTTCAAGAACCAAAACATTTGTTTGTGTAACATATGCGAACATTTATAATATATATGTATAAATGCAATCACTTACACTCTTACGAGGTAAAATTGCAATAAATAATTTTGCGGTTTCATTAAAGCAAGCATACGTTTTTGTAAAATAGTAATATCAACTATTGATTAAAGTCTGTCACTCCTGAAATAAAACGCACTTCTCACATGTAAATGATGCAATCACTACAAGCATTATCTGTGTGTATGTGTGTGTGTGTGTGTGTGTTTGTTAAAACCAAATATTATGTCCTTAAAGCAACCTCAGAGCAGTGATGTCAACTTTTGATTATGATAAAAAGCAGATTTTGGCTGTAAAAAAAAAGCATAAAAAGAGCTGATGGTTTTTTTTAAATGAGTTTAATGGATTCTTCATTTTTTAGGATGTAGGAACCCATTGTGCCGAAAAACTGGTGTGTTTTGGCCAAACTCAATGAATACAAAAATAAAATACTGCAGTTGTGAATGTAGTAATTTTGCAAGCACCAACATTAAAATTGGTGCACATATCTGACTGCAACAGTGATGTCAACTTTTAAGGAAAAAGATAAGCTGTTTTTGGTTATAAATGAGACCCAAAATAAGCGCAAATTTAAAAATTAAAAATTTTTTAATTTATTCATTATTTTCTTTAAATAAATCATAAATCCAAACGGTTCGCAAAAATGCCAGATTTGACGGGAAAAAAGTTGATTTGACATCAGTGCCTCAGAGTTACACAATCAAACATATATTTGTGGTGTGTGTTTGATTGGCTCAAGTAAACTTCAAGTAAGTACAGAAAATGTTATGCCTATAATATGCTATACTTGTCATAAATATATGCATTAAAAGAGACAACTCTATATGTATGTATACTATGTGTATGTTTGCATGTGTTTTAAGTTAATAATAACAATACGGGTGTTTGCTTGTCAATATTTGAATTATTGCAAGAGACAGCACAAATAATGAATATTATATCTGTTATTATACGAATTTACTGCTGTGAAAGGCGCTCCTTCGTAAATTTAACTAACCAGCCATCGTTTGCTGTTGCAACTGCTGCCACCGTCGATCCATCATTGGCCAAGTCTCACTGTATTAGCGGCGAGTTCTGCGAGTTCTCAGCAAAGTCCACCGTATAGTACATATCGTTCTCGAAATTCATGGCCAGATGCCGCTGAAACGGACGCTCCTGCAGCTGTCCACCAAGCGTTGTCTGCGTCTGGGAACTGCTGCCATTTGGCTTCGAGGGCAAATGACGCGTCGATTGCACCGTTTGTGAATTGCTTCCTGCTGCTCCAGCCGTTGCACAGTTTGTGTCACGCTGCGCAGTGGGCGTTGCATTGAGACCTTTGCCACTCAGCCAATGCTTATTGAGTGCACCTTGCAGCTTTGGTCGTCGACCGAATCCCAAAATGGGTATAAACGAACTGGAACGCGTCGAGAACTTGCGATACGTCTGATTCACATTGCAATGGCAAATGGTGACCTGGTTTAAAGCGGTTCGAAATCAGAGGAAAAAGTTAAACTAACAGATTAACTAACTTTTGTTTAAACTTATCACTAAGAACCCGTTTTCTATTCAAGCTGAGTTTCTTCTAACACGCAAATGAGGTTCATTATACAAATTTAATTGCAATTAATTTTCAAACGTCAATCAAAACTAAAACTGTGCCAAAAAAAAACCATTTATGACATTAATTGCCGCCCACAAGCACTTTAAATAGACTTTCAAAACTAAGTGCGAACACTTAAACATTGAGTTTATTTAAAGAATATATATACAAGGATATTTTGTGCATACATTTGCATATATTTTTGTGTGTAAACTTGCTGCTCGATTAAACTTTTTGGGCTAAGAATTCAGCTACAGTTGGCTGCTGCTTCTGCTTTTGGTGCTTCCGATGCCGATGTTAAAGTAACCAGAAACTCAAAAACATGAAAATGAATATGCAATGGCAAGTTGCGCACTTTGGAAAACCGCAATGTACAATTTCCCTGTTGGTCAGCGCCATGTACCAATCCCACCCTCTACCTCCCTCTACCTCTCATCCACTTGATAAAGGAGTAAATGTAAATTGTGTGTGTGTGCGTAAGTGTGTAAGTGTGTAAGTGTGTGCGTGTTGGGGAAACTTACCACAACGGCAACGATGAAAATGGCGGCCGCCAGAACACCAGCCGCAAAATATGCATTATGCAATTCAATGGGACTCTTAAGCACAGCCGATGAACCGAAAGTTTTGTCATTAAAATTTCTGGCGTTCACATCGTCGACAATAAATTCACTGGAGCTCACGACAGTCTCCACCACAAACTCATCTGCAGCACAGATAAATGAATATAAATGGTTAGTTCATTTTTCGGTTAAGGCCGTTTTGGGATCGCGACCGACCGACCGACCGGCCGACCGGCTTAGAGATAGTCCGTAGTCGCATGGGAACTTTAGCCAGTGTTAATAGGCACAGCATGGACGGTACTTCAGCACTTACCTTCGCACATTGTGCCCGTATAGCCGGGTCGACAGGCACAGTAGAAGCTATCACCACTCGACCAGCAGGTGCCGCCATGAGTGCACGGATTTACGCTACACTGCTGAAAGTACTGAGAAAGTTATCCGTTTCGCTTACTACTATCATTTATAACCAGTTTGAAATATACATATAAGTAGGAATGTTTGGGTCTAGTCAGTCAATTGTGTAAAATGCTGCATACTTTTAGGCAGCTTCATTTTTCTTTTCTCCTTACACTCAATACACTGTGTTTTCCCTAAGTGCACTTCGTGTACGCATATTTACGCTATACTAACTAACAATTAATTTAGGGCGTATGTGCGTGTGTGTGTGTGTGTGTGTGCAGCTGGCATGTTAAATATTAACGCGCGCTCATAATTTTGCGCCATAGTAAAATGTAATTAATTTGCCTGGCGCCTGTCCACACCGCAAAGCGGCGAGGAAGGAGGCATCATCTCATCACATCACTCCAAACAGCGGCAGCATAATCACCGCATCAACCTTTGCACAACTCCTAACTAACTACAACAACAGAGAGACTAACTACTCCTAACCGTGTTCTCTGTTCTCTGTTCCTGTCACACTGATGATGTCTGTCGTTGGCAATTTGGTTGGGCTCAAAAAACCGCTCCGGAGATGGATTTGCCTTTTGCCGTTGCCTCAACTTGAGTCGAGTCGAGTCGCGACGCGGTTAGAGGACATTCATCATCATCATCATCATCGTCGTGGTGCTGAGCTCAAAGCTTTAATTATATGCTGGCTAAATTTATGTACATTTTGTTAAGTTCTATTTTGCTACCACAAATTATCAAGTCATAGAGTGTTCATTAAATGTTATGAAGTGGCTTGTTTGTTAACTATCATGGACATCATGCGCGGCTTTATTAGGGCTCCATTTCGGTGCGGTTGCCGCCTTCCTCATTGTCAATACAGCTTTGCAGCAAATATATACTTAGTTAATTAGTGGCAGACAAAGTCTTTAATTAAGGCAAGAGATTTTGGCCATGTCATTAAAGCATAATTATCTTAACATATGGCGGCGAAGAAGGCGAACGGAAAATGGAATATAAATAGGTCTAAGGAATAATGTGTTTCCAACTTGTTTCCTACTCTTTCTAATATTGTCATTAATACTTTCAACAAAATCGCACCTCATTTATTTTGGCCTTGTCGGTTGTAAAAATCTTTGACACTTTAGGAAATTGCATCATTTAATTTATATTTAATACCCAATTAGATAACAATGATACAGTTTTTCCTTCGTCCCTTCGTAACCCGAACGAGCTGAGGGCGGAGAACACATTAAGTGATTGCATCTTGTAAAACATAGAAAACAATCTAAAGCCGTAAATCAGCTTAAAATACGCAGAACAAGAAGAATACAACAAGCCAACAACAACAACAACAACAACAACGAGAACAACAACAATAAATGGCCAACAAAATGGACTACAATTACAAAGTTGCATTGAGCAGAACCTTAAGCCATTATATTCAATACACGTACACACACACATACATATGCATGAAACTGTGTCAATGTGTGTGTGTGTGTGTGTATATATTAAGATTTTAGTCCGTTGCCAGCCAAATTGTGTGTATTTTGGGCTTTTTGTTATGCACCTTCAGCTCGATGGCCTGTCCACTTACAACGACCCCGCCCACCTACGCCCACACTGTGTGTGCACACACACAGAGAGAGAGAGAGAGAGAGAGAGAGAGAGAAAGCGCGAAAGCAAAGCTTTCAGTGCATAAATCATGACTTACCGTTCGTGGCATTTGATTACAATCCGGTCCATTGCGACCTTCTGGGCATTCGCAGCTAAAGTCATTTCCATGATCAATACAGCGATGTCCTTCGGGGCACGGCTTATTGGCGCAGAAATCAACCTAAAACAAACCGAACGTTCAAGCAATTGCAGAACAAGTCAAAGCATATGGATACACTCACAGCTTTATTACATATTCAAAAATGTATATTCTTCTTTTTTTTTTCTTTGCCTTCCCACGAGCATACAGTTTTACGTATGTATGTATCTCTCTGAGAGGCTTATTGACATATGCATATCTGTGTCTGTGTGTGGGTGGCTGTCAGTGAGTGTGTGTGTGTGTGGCACGAAAAGTTTAATGAATATGCGCCAGTAACGTTTGTTTAGACAGATGGTAAAGAATACCCTAACAAAAGGTAGTCAAGCTGTGCTAAAACTTAAGTATCTGGCAGCTGCAAGAGTATTTTAATAGTCAGTTAAAAAATCTATAGCGTTAAAAAATCTCTGAGGACAAAGTGTGACTGGCTTCTGAGTAAAATTTCATCTTGATAATGTGTAGCGATAAGATAAATTGTTGCTTCTGATTGAAACATTATGGCTCAAGTCTCGAGTACGTAATTGTGAATAAACATTACTCAACTGAGAATACGCACTTCAATAAGATAATTGTTTTGTTTAATATTCTTAAGTACGACACGATAAAGTGCTTGCCACAGTTTACTGATTTCTATATGTATGAGATTGTGTCGCATTGCGGATTTGTTGTGCTCATACACACACTTACCTTCATTTGGCAGCGATTGCCCAAATAGCCTTTGGTGCAGCGACACTCGTAGCTGCCAATGTGATCGATACATTCACCGTTATTTTGACATGGATTCGATTCGCATTCATTATACTCAAAGTTGCACAGTTCGCCAGCGAAGCCTGCAAGTGGATAGAAATGGGTGTTAGATTGGGTGTGTGTGAGTGCGAGTGTGAGTGTGTGTGAGTGTGTGTGTAGTTGGGCGTAATGTAAATGTGCAAAATAAATGAAATGGAAATTTTCAACCAGAGAGAGAGAGAAGTTGGCTGACTGTGACACTCAAGAGTTGGCAACTTCTCGCTTGCCAATCGATTCCTTTTTCTTCTTCTTCATCTTATTTCCCGTACATATATATATATTCTGTTTTATTTTCATTGTGATTGAGGGCGATTTATGCAAATTGTGTTTGTGCCAATGAAATAATTTATGAGCCTTAGTGCTGACTATATTGCCACATTTTCTTTCGCATTTTCGACACTGACAGTTCGACATTGATTTCCTTATTTCAATTAATTGAAATATGCATCAAATACATTTCGTTTTAATTGAGGGTGCTTTGAATTGAAAATAAATAGCTTTCAATGCTTACCTGGCTGACAGAAGCAGCGAAAACCATCCTCCTGGTCCACACAAATGCCATGGACACAGGGCGAGGATTCGCATTCATTCAAGCTATGCTGGCACACAGCACCCGTATATCCAGGCGAACAGTCACAACTACGGGAGAAATACATAAATTTGTTTAGCTTTAATTTTCGGAGAATTTTAGACGGCTTTAACTTACCGAAAATGTGTAGAGTTGCCCACACAGCTGCCGCCATTCATGCATTCAGCCGGATTGCATGGATCCGATTCATATTGACAGTTTTTGCCCGCATAGCCTGTGCGTCGTGCGTCCGGAAGGAGACAGGCGGACAGACGGACAGACAGACAAAAGAAGTGCCGACACAAAAGAGGATTTAAACGGATTAAACAAAATTAGCTTACAACGTCGAGGAGGAACGCAACCTCTCTCAACACTAATGACCTTACCATATGGACACAAGCACTGATAGCTGTTGCCCTCATGTCCCTGGGATAGGTCCACACAGATGCCATTGTTGGTACAGGGACTCGGGTTGCAGGCATCGATCTCCTCGCAATGTGGACCCGCAAAACCGCCACAGCACTGACACTCGTACTCCTCCATGATCCCGTTCGAGTAGCAAATACCCTTGCCCGAGCAGTCGGCATTCTCGCCACAATTGTCGGTTTTTGTGGTCACCTTTAGGCGTACACATTGCGCTCCCCACAGCTCGGACACCACTAAAGAGTCCGGGGGAATAAAAAAAAACCAGCAGCAAGCAAAAAAAAAAGGATTGTGAAATTAATTAAAGTCGTCGCTTGGTCTAGGCTAAAAACTGCCCGCAAAGGGAAATGCAAAACACAAGCAATGTAATAGAGTTAAGTCGAAGCAGGAATACGCTTTCATGCATTTAAATACAAGCATTAATACCCTTACCCTTACATAACTTAATAGTATGCAATACAGAATCAAAGTTAACCCCTAACTGAGAATGCTTTTGCCAAGTGTACATTGAGCAAACACATTAATGAACGAGGGTTCTACTTACCAATTAACAAGTTAACTCCCTCTGTGAGGTCCTTGTCATACAGCGTAACCAGTTTCCTGCCATCGACCACCAGCGGCGTTATATCCAGGAGCACACCTTCGGTAACATCGCAATGTTCGTGTCCCGAACGCGTTACCTGGTACACCTGGGCGGCATGAGCGGCGCTTTGACTGCACAGGCAAGCGGGTGAGGGGGAGAAACAGGAACATGAAACATGAAACACAGAACGAGAACGAGAAGGAGAGAGAAGAAGCGAAAGAGGTAAAAGTAAGTTATAAATATGATGGCGCACTCAGACGTTGTTTCTTGTCTTTCATCTCCACTGTGTACTTAATTAATTGAAATTTATTTATAAGCATTGCTTGCCCAGTTTACTACTGTTGTTCTTGTTGTTGTTGTTGGCGGAAATTAAATAGCACCAGGCGGAAATTAAATTAGCTGGCAACAACGACTATTTATGAGCTATCATTTTGCTATTCGGCCCTAAAAGTTAGTCATAACCAACACTCACCTACATATAAGTATACATACAAATTGCTCTTTAATGTGCAATCAATTTGTAGCTATAAATAAACAAGTAGTAGTTTTGGTTTTAGCCAAAAAAACAAATAATTAAAATAGTGCGAGCGTGGGAAAATTCTATATTCGTGCTATTAAAAATGCTGGAAAACTCTAAACAAACAAACAACAAGAACAACAACAACAACGGCAAACTGTGAAAAAGTTTTTCACCTTTCTAGATTCAACACTCACACCTTGACACTATGGTTGCACAGTGTCCCAAAAACCGCAAACAAACAAACAAAAATACATATAAACTTTGCAATTTGGCAAACGGCATGCAGCCAATAAGTAAATGCTTTTTCAACTGTCTGTGGTTTTCTGTTGTGTTATAAATATATATACAAATGTTAATTTGACTTTAACATATTTTGGTGTTAAAAAATAAACATGCTGGTTATATTTTTTGACACCTTACACATTCACACAGTAAGTAAGTGGATAATGAAAATAAAACTCAGTTTTATTATACTAGCAATATAGTCGACACATATATGCATTGTGTCACTGTCACTGTACGGGGCGAAGATTGAAAAGTGGGACCTCAAAACTTTTCACTTCCAGCACTTTGCAATCTATTTGCAATCTCACTTGCGTAGCTTCACAATTTTCCTTTTCTTTTTTTTTTTTTTGCCGCACATTTGTTAGCTGTGCTTGCTTCCACACACATACACATATTAAATCGATAATAAAAACTTTTTTGACATCTCATTTTCATAGTTGGCAACTTTTCATTTTTGCTCACGCTCAATTGTATGCTATGGTTTTTTTTCTTCCACCAGTTTCGTTTTCCTTTCCTTGCCTCATTCTATAACTTGCACAATGCTGCTCACACGTAACCAAATTGTTGTGTGCGCCCTTTGATAAATGTACACAACAAGCGTCCTTTGTAACTGGCCGCCATTTGGCCCCAAGCAACTTAAATTGAACTTATGCGCTGAATTATGGAGCCCTCAGGCTAATTTGTTCAAGCTCTAGAGTTCAAAGGGCAGCGGCTATCTCTTTTCAAGAGCTTGCAATTTTTTAATATATATATATTTTTATAAGCCGCGTGTTTGTGTGCGTGTGTGTGTGTGTGTGTGTGTATCATGTACAAGGATAAAGATAAGCGTACCAGGAGACAACAGCACACAACAAATAAAAAAAAAAGGAAATGAAAAAAAAAGGAGAGAAACGTGATAATTGCCACAACCTTTTAACAGCAAAGGGTCCAGCAGCTGAGCTCCGCGTTTTTTTTTTTATGAGACTCTTGATACCCGTTCTCTGACCCGCAAAATGACTAATGGTCAGCGGCAGCTACTAGGTAGGTAGCTATGGGGGGTAGGAGAATTCCGGACTAGAAACGCAAGCGACTAGCATTAATTCAAGCAATTTGTAAGAGATTTGCCAGTAAACAAAAAACATGGTAGAAAAATATACATACATAAATGAAAGAAAGCAAACAAAAATATGCACACACATACACACACACACACATCTATCGACCAGTAATGGGGAAATGCGTGTAGAATGGGAACAAGACCAGAGATAAAAGAGGGACAACGAAGAAGAACACAAAAAAAAAAAAATTTAATAAACTGTAAAAAGGGCATGGTAATGGCAGAACGTGTCTGAGACACAAACACACACACACACACACACACACACACACACACACACACACACACACTCAGATAAAATAGCGACCTGTGGAACTGTGCGGAGCTGTGAGGTCGAGACTTGGGTGCACCAAGAGTGAACTAAACGTGGTAGAGCCAAACACACATTACGTATACGACTAGTGTGCCCTTTACGCAATACGTGCTGGAAGTAAAATCAATAAAAAGGCGCCCCTAATGGATGTTATTATATAATAAGCTGTAGAACAAACACTAAAGCATACTTTAAAAACGCATCTTCAACAAAAAATAAACAGAAACCTTAAAACATAACTGTCATAGCAACGATCATAAAACAATTCGGCTGCAACACAATAGCAATGAATTCCTCAAAATTCAATACACGCACACACGCACATACACACATTATTTGTGCACTGTGCACAAAGAAAATCACCCGCTGCCAAATTGTACAGCGAACGGAATCGATTTTAATTGAAAATTAATTAAAATTAAGTCATGCTTGCTTGTGAACAATACTAGTAAAAGAATAAAAACGCATATTGCCAAATGAGGAAAAAATCAAAGAGAAAGAAAGAGAGAGAGCGAGTAAAAAGTTGCATGGCAACGATCCCAATTTGTTTTTTTTTATACACAATTCCCCCGTGGGAAAAGGAAAAAGCGTATATATTGGTTTTATGCAGCAGCCATATCCGTTGTTTGGTTTGTTTAAAAGCAATTTTTCAACGCCATTAAAGTTAATGAGTGGAAGCATGGCGTATAAACAACTGTAAATCGGCGTTATAAAAAAATCTATTAAAATTAAGTGAAGTTTAATTTTGTTGAAGTAACGAAAGCTTGAAGGTAGAAAACTTATTGTTAGAGTATATTTTAGTCGTTTACAACCATCTAGCACAACTTCTCAAACATGTTTGCATTATGTTGCACAGCATCATTTCCCTGGAGCTTTTTTTTTGCTTTCAAAAACTGTGTTTAGATTACGCGCTTAGCGATAATTACTGTTGCCACATGTTTTTTAGCTACATAAAAAAAAACCCAGACTGTTTGCATTTGAGTTTAAATTCAACATGGAATAGATGCATAACACAGAAAAGCAAACATTTTAAACCCCTTTTAATGAAGGAGTATTTTTTTCGTCCTGTTTGGAGATACTAAAAGCCATTAAGATTTTTATCTCATCTGTTGGCTAGGTAATATCTTCTATGGCTCTATAATGCATTGCTAATTGTTAAGTAAACCGCAATTATAAATTTACCTGCTTGTTGTGTTTTGTTTTATGGCTGTGTTCAACATTGCATCATTGATTTCGACAATCAGAATATCACCGGATTGAATTTCAGCCTCGCCCTCCCACGTCAGGAAGTTGGGAGCACAATGTTCGCCGGTCTTGCAATGTTCCGTGGTCTGTGGAAGGAAGAAAGGAAGAATGTTTAAAATTGCCATGTATTTAAATATTATCAGTAGTGAAATAAGTAAAGGGCTTTTCGCAACAAAAGCCGCAAATGTGTTGTATTCGGCAAAGTTAACAGTCAAAAGGGACTAAAAGGTTTGTTGCCATTCGGTTCGGTTCAGTTTGGTTTGGTTCGGTTCGGTTTGGGTGTGGTTTTGCTTACCGCAAAGCAGAACAAACCCCAAGGCAAAAATGGCAAATGGAAAAACTGGCAAACGGTTAACTGAATAATTTAACAACTTTTCTAATTTTAGTTTCATGTCCTTGTCTAAAGCAGAGTTGTCTCTGGTACCCTTTTTATTTTTCCTTATTTTTTCTCTCTTGTACAAAGCCTAACAAATTTACATACTAACCACGTCGGACCTAATAAACTTTGTCCAAGGTTCATTTTGTTTGTGTTTGTCCTGTCGGTGTCAGGATTTATGTTTATTTCCTGTGCCGAAATCCGGTTAAGGCAGAGATGAGGCAAAAGCATTTAATCCTAACCATATGCATAGATCCACTGAATGATTATACTTTTTATTAGTTTTGGTCAAGCCATAGACGCACACACACAGACACACACATAAGCTGCCTGTGAGCACCATACATCCGTTACAATAACAATAAAGAAGAGTTATCTTTAGGGGTTACCGAAGATTAAACACCCTTTATGCTGACCCAAATAAAGCAAACAACTCAATTTTTGTATATTTACTCGATTTAATGTGTTTGAAAAATGCCTTTTTAAATGCGTTACACATTCTATGACCAATTTATGGTATCCTCTGCATAGAGTATATAAAATGTGTGTGTGTGTGTGTGTGTGCTTTTGTGGCCATCTGGTTTTGGGTCTCGTCTGCAAATTTACAAATATCTTGCTCAATTTGAAGCGGTTTAGTTTTTATTTGCTTCGAGGATTTGTCTGTGCTGAAATTTACGTCATTTTAATGGCTTGTACATATACATATATATCGTATATTGCTCTTTTAACTGTCCGGAATGCCAAAGAAATATAAAACGAAGGAAATTGAATACCTTCAAGAGATATTTTTGTGTATTTGGGGTGAAAATTTAAAGGGTTTAAGTAGACAACTCTTATTTGCTTTTAATAACTCAGGCTTTTCTCGCTTAAACAGAATTCTTAAAAAGAGACGTTAGCTGTTTTGACAACGGGTAAACAGCCAATAATTGGACAGTCAATCACTCAGATAGAAAATAAATATTTGAGAATCTCTCAAATCAAGTCGAATGGAAGCAAAGAACGAAAATGCGAAAAAGGTAATCGTTTCATAAGTTATCCCAGTCAGCAAGCTGATTTGCTTGCCAACAACAAATTATTGATCAGCATTTTGCTTAGCTATATACAAACACATACATATATGTACCTACGTCCGTGACATGTGTACAAGGAAGCAGAGAAAACAAGTTAACGGAAATACTGTGCGGGTCGGAAGTCCCTTCTGCTTGAATGCGAAAAAATGCGAAAATGTGAAAATAAAATGTAAAACAAATAATTTATTTTCATTCGCTGTCGTTGTGTCAAACTAAAAGGGGAACTTAAAAAAAAGGCAAAGTTTTTGTTGCCCGCACAGAGAAGAGACGTCCTTTGCATGTCCTGTTTAGTTTGCCGTAAATCAAGCCATTCACAATAGAGCCTTTGACTGAAGACCCGTACATAATAGTTATTCCCAAGGCAATCTTTAACTGCGCTTTCTTTGATATTGGCTTCTTGAGTGTGCCTTTAAAAGCTATTTAATTAACAATCCAACTGCTTTTTTACAGCCTGCTTACATTTGCAGGCCTTTTAGGCTTCATTTGCTTTGTTAACAACAACAACAACAAGCAAGAAAGCAAATTGATTTTCTGTTTACCTTTGATCAGGTAAAAGTGGGCTAAACTTTTTTTCCTGCTTGCCATGCATTTAATTAAAACGTGCCGGCTTTATGTTAACTTAAAAAAAAACGGGTAGGATGGTTTCTATCAAAGCGAAGTAGACTAAAAGATACTCTTTTTACTCTATCTAAGTTACTTTTAATCTGCTTCACAAATTCGATACTTCCCACATTTAAAAGGTAGAGATTAAAAGGGAAAAAAGGTTCAATGTGTGCCTTGCATAACATTAATGCTGACTTTTTATTCTCCCTCTCTAGCCAATAAAAAAAAAAGTGTGTACAAAAGCCAGTCATGAAATTGTGCAAATGAAGGTAAAACCGGAGCAGGCATATCCGACCACTCATGTACCCTACTGACGAGCTTGACTTGAAGCTGAGTCATCCCCGGAAATTATAATCGTAATGAACTACAAACTTAAGTACTTGTTAGTTGTTTGCAGTGTATCTAGGACCTATGTCAACTTGTTTTGCTGTGTGTGTGTGTGTGTGTGTGTTACGGAACTTACCACAATGGGTAGCATGAGCTCGTGCGTTTCGTTGCCACGCCACAGATGCGAGTCCTGCGGCACATTCTGTATGTCACATTCAAGCGAATTGATTTTCTCCTGCAGGCGACTTAAAATGCGCGGCCGAGCAATTGGCTTTAATGGCGATCTAGTAAGATTAGCGGCCGCTCCTTCGCCTCGCTCCATGCTTGGACTTTGCGTTGAGGCCGTTGCTGTAATTTTGACTTTGGCTGCCACAACTTCCAGTTGCTCAAATTGCGGAGGTTGTTGCTGGTCGACAATGGTTGGTGTTAGAGCCTTGAGCAATAATTTAGCTCGTTTAAGCTCCTTCTCGTATTTTCTGGGCTTCACTGTACCAGTGGTAGTAGTAGGTGTAGTGGGAGTAGTCGTAGTTGTAGACGTGCTAGTCGAAGAAGTTAAAGTACTTGCTGTTGTTGTTGTTGCTGGGCCGTCAAAACTTTGCTCTGTGGACATCAAAGTCACGCGTCGAGTGGGCGTGGTCGTGCTGCTGCTAGCCAACTTTGTGGTTTCACTAGCTCTAATGAGTTGACGTTGACGCTGTTGCTCCTCCAAAGTTTGCAACCCTTCTCCACTCGTCGTCGTCGTCGTCGTCGTCCTTGATGACTTTATAATGCTGTCGCTGTCGCTGCTGCTGCTGCTGCTGCTGCTGGCTGCAGTCGTCGCAATTTCTTTCATTAAGTTGTGTTTTTTATGTAGCAACAACATTTCGTTGTACATCTCCTTGCTGTTGTAGAACTTGGTCGTCGAGAACTCTGGATGTGTGGCAGATGCTGCCTGAGCTTGGGCGGGGGCATTGGGATTATCATTTGCATCCGTATTAAACTTGGTGTTGGCAAAGTCAATGTGTGGCAGGGCCATAACATCGCTGGCACGATGTTGCATGGGAAACTCAAAGCTCTTCTTTACACGTCGATCTATAAAGCTGTCGCCAGGTGCCAGCTGAACCGGAGGATTCCTTGTGGAACTCCGAATAGGAGCTGCTGCTGTGGTTGTGGTTTCTTGCAGTTGAAACTTACGCTCGATTTCCGTTATTAAATCATCCTGTTCAGCCAGCAATTTGCCGGTGAAATAACTTGCTGTACTTGCCACACTTCCCAAAGGTGTGGGGGTGGTTGGGGTTGGGGTTGGGGTTGCGGTTGGTGTCTTCGTAGTTAGTTGATTGACAACTGCTTGCATTTCCACCTCATTGGGCATTAGATTCTGTCGATACTCCTCAGCATTGTCGGGCCGTGTAAAAACCGTGTGCAACTGTTCATCATTGGGCTGAAACTCTTGCAGCTGCAACGGATACAAGTCCACAATGTTGAGCTTACTTGCCACAGGCTGTTGCGCCAACAGGACACCATAACGCTTACGCTCATCCTCATTGAGATCGGCCAGCGTTTCAGCCACCTGATACGATTCTGCTGCCTGCATTTGTATCTGTAAACTACTATCATGATCGGCGTCCAGTTCGGAGTTGTCTGGCTCCGGTTCCGGTTCCGACTCCTGCTCCTGCTCCTGCTCCGTTTCAGTCGGCTTGATGCGATAGAGGCGGTCGAAAACGCTGCCCAACGATGCAATTGGCGGCACGTTTGTCCTCATCAACTTATCCGTCCTTGTGGCTGCCCCTTCCTCGTTTGCTGCAGCTGCTTCCGTTGTTGTTGCCGTTTCTGTTGCAAGCTCGCTGCTGATTTGTCTGGCCGCTTCATTTCCGTTTAGGATGGACGTTCCAGTTGTTGTTGTTGCTGTTGTTGTTGTGCTGGTTGTGGCTGTTGTTGTGGGCGTGGCCGTTGACGTCGAGGTGGTGAGCCCAATCTGTGTTTCCGTTAAAGTTTTTCCAACTCTTTCGTTCCGATTCATTTCGCCCCCGTTGGGGGCGTGGCTGCTGGCAGAGTCATTAGTTATGGTTAGAGTGTCTGCTGTTGTTGTAATAGCTGGTGTTGTTGTTGTTGCTGCTGCCCAAACAGCAGGCACAATTACAAATGTTAAAATGCATATTTTGGCCAGTAGTATTTTCATAGTTAGCATTTTGGCAGAATCTCTCTAGTTTCAGATTGTGTAGAATTTAATGTTTGTTTTTATGTGCTGTTGTTGTTGTTGTTGTTGCTTCGGCTTCATCTGCTTTTAGCTCATCCGGACGTTGCCAACAACTGCGAAAAAGATATAACAAAAATATTATTTCAAATGCATTTTTTGTTTGTTTGACGCTTGTTAAATAATATTACAATTCCTGCTAGTTTCCATTTATTTTATTATTCATTTTTATTTTGCTATTGTTGACCAGCTTAAAAAGTATCTGTCAGTTTTATTATTACAGTTTATTTGCAAACTGAAATGCAGATAATAGATTTTTGTATAAATATTTTATTCACGGAATATTTGATATTGTGTGGCATTGAACAAAGCGCTCAATAGGTAAGAACAACAAAGTACCTAATTATGCATTCATGAAACTAAGCCACAAACAAGTGAATAATAAATGCTTACAAATATATATATTATTATTTTATAATTGGTACGAAAAACATTGATAATAAGACAACCACAGTCGTCACACTCAATTGCATTTTGATTCAAAAATTATATATATAATTGCCAAAAAACCGTTAACAATGGCATTAGAAATCGTTTCTACATTTCTTCCTTTCAGTTCATTGCACAGTGTTGGACAATAGTTAGTTTTTGTTGAGCGATTCATTCATTCATTCATTCGGTTCCGTTGCGCATTCATTATGCGCTCGTTCTTATCTATGTGTAGTGTGTGTGTGTGTGTGTGTAGTTTGTCAAGCAAAGGAAAACGATGTTCGCCTCATGAATTACCCTTATGTGGGCGTGGCCGTACACTGTGATGAATGCAGCACTCGAGCTTGTCCCAAGTCCTAACGCTTCTTACGCTCCTTTATCTACATATGTATGTGTGTGCCAGATTTATCTGCTTTAAGTCCTAATCCAGCATGTATCAAGAACATTCATACTGCTTTTGTGTGTGTGTGTGTGTGTGTGGGTTGGGTTACATGTGTTATATTCTATGGGTAATCAATGCTCTACTTGTATTTTCTTAGTTCGCCTCTCTCCAACAACAACTAACTTTAGTAGAAATAAAATACTCAACCGTTTTAGTTCGCATCGATCAGTTTCGCTTTTATTCTATGATCGACTTCTTCGTTCATCTTGTAAATGTTGCGCTCTTAACGAAGCCTTCGTTATGTTACAGTTATGTTGACAATATAATGCCTATGGCTTTTTACATGCTTGTTATTTCTACACTATGTAGTTTATTTGCAATTTGAATTCGCTTTAAAATTCTCTTTTGCATGTTTAGTTTGTGAGCATTGGCCCTGTTTGTATATGTATATTCAAAAGAAGTGCTAAAGTCTGAAGTTGAATGTGCTTGACTTAAAATCTACTCTACACACATACATAGTATTTATCTCAGCCCCCGCAAGCAATTTAATTCTTGTGGTTTTCCATTAATGGTTTATTAAAATGCTTTGCATACTTATGCACAAAATTGCAAACTTAATTTGGGGCAAACAACAATAAGTCGAGCATGTTTCTCATTTCTCCCAAAACTTTGCCCCAGTGCATATTACTTTTGGTAAGTATTATATACAATGAAATATGTTTCCACTAGATGCAGCTGGCCCTCAATTAATTATTGTTACAACGGAATTAATTAAAATATATACAGGCAGAGAGTATATAAATATATGAATATTTTTCTCTGTTTCTGTTGTGACTGCTTTAATATTGCAGTTGATGTATTGTGGTTTTAAATTGCCGCCGCCAGGCATCAAACGAAAAGCATTTTCCGCATGAAAATATAAACATATATAAAGTATATATGTGCTTTGACTAATTTCAGCTGAAATTAAATATGCTGCATCTGAAAGCTGGCGGCACAAAATGAAAACACATTTCAAGCTCGGCTGATCTGGCTCTGACTCTGAGGTTTTGGCTCCTTCTCTGGCTCTGGTTTAAAAAGCATCAAAAGCTAATGCCATAAGAAAATTTAAAGGCAAATAATAATACAGCTTGAGTGGGAGCAGCCAACTCAGGCAAAAAACAAACGAAACGAAATCTTCTTAAGTTTTTTTTTTTTTTTTTTTTGTGTGTGTGTGTAAATCAGAGAAAATAAGAAGATGCAGACGGAGAAGAAGAAGAAGAAGTAGGAGCAGTCACCCCGAGAGTACTCTCTAAGTCTGTGCTCTGAAGATGCACGTCTCAAAGCAAACAAAAGCAGCTGTCTGAATCCCCGCCGGCCATTAATAAACAAGTAAGTGTGCGCTCTAATCGGCATACGCCGACCCAACAGATGCTCTATCCTCAGCTTGCACTTACTTATGCACATGCGATTACACAAATAACTCTTGAGATGAAAGGATGGAAGAAAGCAGCTGTAAAAGTCTCTGGCAAAGAATACCCTATATTCCCAAATTCCTTAAGAACAGGGTATTTAAGGGCACCGTTAAGTTAAATCTTAATGAAAAGAAAAGAAATGATAACTTAACTTTCAGTAAAGAATGGAAACAAATGTGCATCACTTGTGCTTTGTGCCACGTTCTTTTTTTATATGTTTTGATGAAGCTTTTGCAATAAAAGAGTTTTTTAACGGAAGTCATATTTTTACA
Source organism: Scaptomyza hsui (assembly GCA_018152825.1). Taxonomy (NCBI): domain Eukaryota; kingdom Metazoa; phylum Arthropoda; class Insecta; order Diptera; family Drosophilidae; genus Scaptomyza; species Scaptomyza hsui. The sequence continues at coordinate 2,719,724 of JAECXO010000025.1, forward strand.
AGCAGTATTTAAATGCTTTTCTTTCTGCTTCTTCTAAATTCTTAGCATTTACGCTTTAGGCTCCTTGCTGTATCAAGAATTTTTGTTATCTGCCATAAATCTGGCTCACAGCAAGTTTAATTTACAGATGAAACATAGACCCCACTTAAAAAACTGCCTATTTAACATAAAAAAAAATTGCTTATGAAAAATGCTACAACAGAAAAAATTGCTTAGCTTGAAAAAAAAAAGAGAAAAGCAGCACAAGACAAATAAAATATAATTCAAACATTTTACTTAGCTGAAAGCCTGAAACGGAATGGGAAACAAAAACAAACAAAGCAAAACAAAGTATTCTATTCAAAATATTAATGTTGAGAATGAAAATGAAAATGAAAATGAACAAGAGTTCGCTAGGCTTTGTGTGTATAATACACACACTCACACACACACACCCTTAGAGGTTTTTTTTTAAAAGTAACTTGAGTGTAATTAATTTGTGTGTTTTGAAGGAGTTTATAAAATAAAGACAAAGTTTTAATAGAAATTGATTGCTATTTTTTTTTCAATTGAAAGGTGCATTTTCTAGTTCTTCTGACTGTCGCATATTTAGCCCCAATGCTATTAGACCCTTTTCAAGCGCTTCAAATGCGTACAGAGTATAACGAAGCTTAATTTAAAATGCGACAAAGCATGCTATTCACTCACACACTGAACCATAAGCAAGCACTAATATCTATGTATGCACACACACAAACACACACATCACATACAGTTAAGTGATGGATGAAGGGGAGGAGGGAGGTAAGGGAAGGAGTAGTGGCGATAGGATGCCGTAGATAAACCTGTGTCGACGACGAAATCGTTTTCCTCTATATGCAAAGCTCCTTCGTTTTATTAGAAATGTTTATGTTTGCGGCCCGCATTTTTTGGCGTAACGCAAAGTAAGAATACGTTAAAGAAAAATAAAAAGTACCTCGAAATAATGTACTTGCACAACCGCAAGGCGCTCTTACTTTGAAGACGAAGGGGTCTCTGCTCCTCCCCCCCTCCCTCCCTCCCCGCCACCGTTGCCTAGGAGCAGTGCTGGGGACGGTGACGACGCGGTTTTTCTATTCAGTTTTTGAGCTAGAAAAATTCCAAGCCAAAGTGCTTTTTGGGCTCCTTTTTAGAATGCTAGCATGTTTGTGGTCGCTCTGTGTTTTTTCCATTTTTTCTTTCTGTTTTGTAAAAAACGATTCCTATTCGAGTCATACCATAAACAAGGTGTGCTAAACCGTGGTTTAAGTAACAAGTAAAATGCTAAATTATTGATAAGAACGCGAAAAGGACAAATCTTTCTGTCGAGAAACTAAGTTTGTTAGGAGTTGCCAGACTTTTGAAATTTAATTACATTTAGTTTGTAAGTACAGAATCATCACATACTTCATCATTCTGTTACCCCTTTCGTTATTATTTGTACTCTAGCATATTAAAAACACTTACCGCTCCCCCTCATGCATGTTGACAAGTTTAATATCTGATTAACTATCATAAAATGCCATGCACTTTTGTACCACTGTTGCTTTGGGTGGGTTTTTGTGTGGTATAAAGTGTGCTACTTTGTGAAGAACTCGCATTTATTTTTATGCCACAAAGACGCTAAAAACGTGAACTAAGAAGGGGAAAACTGTGCACGTTCCCAGCACACACATATAGTACACAACCACTACACTAGTCTAAGACGTATGCTGCTCCACTAAACTGGAGGCTGTCGGAGACGCCACAACGTCACGTCACGTCACCAGCGCCGCATCCAGAAGCCAACATTAGCCGAGGCATGTTGATGGCGGCGGTAACGCCAATGGTGGCAACGCATACAAATCACGGAAGCCTCGCTATTCTAGTACTATTCCCTACGGCGGAGTGAGTGGGACAGACAGATATGGTGCCGCTGGGCTTTATTCCCTCCCTTCATCTCCCCTTACATGCCCATAGTTTTGGCCATGTTAAGAGAAGCGCTTGCGGCGTCTTTGGCTGCTGCTGTCTTACGTTTCTGTCTGCCGGGGTAAACAACACATAAACCAACAAATACGCCAACCCAACTCCCACGCAACTCCCGCCCCCAGTCCCCAAGGCTATTTGGCACATTCCGCTTTTAGTGGCACGGGAAACCAGCGATCTGTGGCATTGACAAGTCTTAGAAATATTGGCGACCACTCAACTGCCTCGGATCGGAATCTGCTGTTTAAGGTAGCAGTTACATACCATCCGGCTATCCGGCTTTGCCCGGGGCAAATATTTGTCTGTTAACTTTCATTTTAAGCGTTCGCAGCAAATATTTAAAGTTGTGTAAAAGGCAAAAGGGATTTAAGAGGAGCTTTTCTCCAAAGAGGTAATTACTAATTAATTGTTTATAACTACGTTACCTTCAGCTTCAAATATTATTGAAAGGGAGACTCAAAAATATAGAGGATTCTTCTATAATCCCTTACTTGAAGCAACTTGTGTACAAAAACGATAGCAAAATTTGTGTCAAGTTTCGCGCAGGAAGACAGCGGATGGAATAGCACGTATTACAATCTCCGCTTTTCTGTTCTTATACACTTTTGTCTGCCTTATCAACTATCTTGGAAATGTTGCTATGCATTTTGATTTTTTACGATGTCACTGCTGTTTTTGAATTAAGTTTAAGAATTCATTTAAAGTTATTTGTTTGGGACACTTCTGTTTACACTTTTCAACTTTTGGGCTGGTTTTTATTTTATTATTATTTGCTGCGTACGTCGGAATAGTAGAAAGAATATTTGCAAACTCAAATGTAGAAGGTTTTTATTTTCCTACTGAAAACACTGCAAACAGCGTATTTGGCGACGGCAACGTTTAAACTTGATAACTGTTGACAGTCTTAAAATTTAATAGCCGGTTTCGTTTCGTACAAAAAACCAGTTAAGAATTTGTGAGCTTAAAAATAATTGTTTTGAATTCAATTGTTATTTTCACATTCAAATAGTTAGTTCTTTGCTTATTTCATTAAGTTACTTAAATAGTTATTTCAAAAATGCTACATTCACATACACAAGCTCCTTAAGTTGCAGCTGAAGTTCTTTAAGTGCCCGTTAAAAGAGCCGAAACTATCGTTATGTTTGGGAAATGTCAAACAATTTCAACTTTCACGAAAACACAACAAGAGATTAGATGTCCCGTTATGCACTCTCTAGTTTCACTAGGCACTAGTACTTCTGCTTGCCTATTTCTTCCACTGGTTAACTTCAAGTTTTCAACTGTTTTTGGGTGTTTAAAACAACCGTAACGATTGAAATCTGCTCCGCTACTGAAGCGGCATCGCCTTCAATGCATTGGATGCTGCCCTGCTGCTCCAGATAAAAGCTTTCAACTCCTATAAAAACCAGAGAGAGCGAGAATTGTACTCTCTCTTGTGGTCCATTTGCTCAACATGCGCAGAGCATGAAATATTTGTGTTTTGGGATCTGGAGCGTTTTGGGAAAAATTCGTAAGAAATTCATTAAAATTACCCAAAACATTGAGATACAGCTGTTTTGGGAGAACAGCTGTTTCCTTAAGTAAGGAACGAGTAGGGTGGCCCTCTGCTGGGTTGCCATAACTTATGTGTGCGTGTGCGTGTGTGTGTGTGTGTGGCGGCCATTTTCATTTTGTTTTCGTCCGTGCAGCGTTTTATTTGTGATTGCTTTGTATTGTGGACACCCTCTTCTTCAGCTGTCCGGGGCTCACAGTGAAGCAAAGCTTTTCATTATGCGCCGTAATGTCTGTGGATAATGTGTGTGTGTGTGTGTGTGTGCCAAAGGACTTGCTACTATGTGTGTGGATGAGAGGATTGACGTCTGGCCCTGCTTTGCTTTGGTTTGTTTGTTTTGTTTTGTTTTGTTTCCTTCTGGCAGGTCTGCTCACACATAATTTTTATTGTTGCTATCAGCATTAATGTGTGTAATTTATTGAAATGATTTGGACATCGAGCGTCATTACAGGGCAATATATTTAATACTTGGATATTGCTTTTATTTGTGCAATACTCGTCGTATGCGCAATAAGCGCACACAAAAGGCTTCACTTAAAGTTCGGAAAAAAGCCTGCACAACAAACAATTTAAAATGCACAAGCACGAACAAATGCTCGGTAATTATGCTGGCATATGAGTATAATCGAGTCGATGTGAGAAATTTGAGCAGCATCTTGCATGGCAAGCGAAAATTTTCTCGAGCCAACAACTTTTGAAACGTGCCCAAAACTGTGAGCTGTGAGCTGTGAGTTGGCGTTGGTTTTCCTCATTAATTGCAATCGTTTGCTGCTCCTCTGGAACGTTTATGTATGCCGTCAGAAAACAACGAAAAATAAATGAAATGTCTTCCGGTTCACCTCACCGCGCCTCGGTATTTTCGAGTTCATTAATTTTGACAGTGCGCCGTAATTATGGAGTGCATTCGGAAATGCCGGATGACAGCCAGGTTGTTAAAGACTGGCAACGAACGTGCCAAGGTTTTTGACTTTAAATTCTATACAAAAGATTATAAATGAGATTTTCCGTATCCGAATCCTATTTGACAATAATTTAACCCACCAAATCAATTTAAAACACACATTTAAAGTCCTTTAAGCCATTCAAAGCCACTTAATGTGCACAGGGTAAAATTAGCCGAATGTGTTCGTATCTAAAATCCTTTGAAATTGGCTTTAATTAACTTAATATTTAATAAGCTGCAATCTGTAAAAGCCGCTTCGGCTTTTGTCTGCACGCACACACTTTTTTTTCTGGCTTTATAAGCTTTTGCTTTGAGATTTGATGCCGGCAGTTGAAAATTTCCGCAAATGAAGCTAATAGAAAGGCCAAAAATAATAAACAGAGACTGAAGAGTGAGGAAGAGTGAGAGAGAGAGAAAAGTGAAATGTGTACAGCTGTCCTGCTGTTCGCTGGAAAATTGAAAAGTTTATTAATAACAAACACGAGCCGCAAAAGGGGGAGGGGCAGGGGCGTCGACAAGCAGCAAACATTTTGCGGGTCACATTAAACAAAGTCATATATATAGTATATACGTATATAATTTTTTTGCGCTTTAATTAAATGGCGAGGAGAACGGCCCGCAGAGTGAATGTAATTATATTTGAACAGCAGGCAAATTATGTTTATATTTATAAAAAAAAAAAATGGCTGACGACGAAACCAAACCAAAATTTCAGGCACCCAAGCACCCTAGGGCTACACACACACACACACACATACATATGTAGATTGTCGTCATCTGCAACGTATTTGTAATGAATAATTTGGTTGGAAAGAGCTGAGCTCATGTAGCTATGCAAATGTACATTTTTGAGCATAAGGCTCTCGCTCTTTTTTTTTCAACCAACATTTTCCACATCCTTGCAGCGATATTAACATAAATTTATATGTGTATTGTGCATGTGTGTGTGTTTGTTGTTTTTATGTGTAAAGTTACATTTGGTTTCACATCCATACACACAACACAACTTAAGCCAAGAGCGAAAAATATTTGTAATGAGCTTATTAAGTCATATTAAAGTACAAGTACAACCAATTTAATAATAACGCAAACTGACACACATGTGAGAATGTTTTTTAAGCCCTCCTTTAAGCGCACACATACATACATGTTTGGGCCATAAAGTTAATAGCAAATGGCTGGCTGGCTGGCTCTCTGGCCAGAATGTGCATATTATAAATGAGCCTGACAGATGGCTTAACAGCAGCTGAATTGAGCCAGCTTGCTTCTGTGAGTTAACAAGCTTATATTAAGCTCTCATGTAGACCCAGAGGACCATTGTTTAATCCCACACACACACACACACACACACATGCTCAATGGGCTTTAAAGATAAACAACCAAGCATAATAAATAAATTTCAATTTTGCATTCCTTTTTTAAATGCGTGTTTTGCAACTTTTAAATCCTAGAAAATCCCTTTAAAACCAATTGGTGGTATTTGTGTCATAACAAAACTATTGTACTCTCAGTTAGTAGGGCTAAAAATATCAAAATTATATGTATGTCAAACAAAAATTGTTGTGAATGATGCAAAAACAATTTAAATAGTAAAAATGTCGCTTCTCAAACTGGGACAAGCTCAATTTTATCTAACAAGTAAGTTCCGTTTTCTCCAATACCCATTAAATAACTCACCCAACTTTTATTCTGCAGAAGAACATCCCAATATATTGGCGGCTACAAAGCTGCTGCGTCCATGGCTAAATAGTCCGATTCTGCACGTTGTCATCTCATTTGTCCTGGGCTATTATGCCACAAGAAAGATTTCCACAATCCTTCAAAAGGACAAGGAAAATGATAAAACACGCTCCACGTTTCCAACGCAGCCAGCAGATAATCAAGACTGCCAAGCTTTGACCATCAGCGAGCTGTCTCAAGAACCTGAAGCACTGCATCTAACTCAGCACCAGCTGAGCATCTACGATGGAGTGCATGACAATCAGCACATTTATACGGCACTCAATGGCAACATCTATGATCTGAGCTCGTCGCGGAAAACGTTGATGCAGCCAGGACTCTTCTCGCTGCTCGCTGGCTGCAATGCCAATCAAGTGCTGAATATTGCATGTGGCTCCATGGGTGTCTCGGCGGATGATGTCATTGAAAGGTGGGAGCGCCGTCTCAATGCTGAATTCAATATTGTTGGCCACTTGATTGAAAGTGATGTGCCTGAAAGTGATGAGAATACCAAAGACATCTTAATGGTTGAACACGTTGAAAGCCAGGAGTGAAATAGCATTCTGTTATTGACATTAAGCATAGAAATGCATATGTTACTTATGTATATAACTGTATAGGTTTTCCTTTACTTTTCCCCTGACAAGTTGACACTGAAAATAAAGTTCTGTTCAAGCTGTGTTGTGAATAAAAGTTGTTACCATCATATTATTCTATTTTCATTGTCTGAGCAAAATGTCAAGCTTAAAGCTAGCTTATCACAAAACAAGTGAAATCTCAAAATAAGTTTCGAAAAGCGATTTTAATGACATGTGCTTTTAAGATTATCCCCCTTAAGCTCGATGTCCAATTCAATTTAGTAAAACAACAGGCCAATCTATCGAGCAAAACTAAAGACTACCATAAGATTTATTTGCAAAGAGGATTCAAAAGAAATATGCTTGCTCTCTCCATCCGAAATTCCTTTAAGCCAATGCAATGGCAACAATCGTTTGGAGTTCAATGTTTGGCTGACTGCCTTGGCATCTGGAATCTGAAATGTTTTTTCGTTTTGACAAGCAAGGCGTCGACAACGATAACAACAAATTGTAAGCTCCTTTTTTCACAACATACATACTTTGTGTAGAGGCAAAGTTTTTTGTGTTAAACTGGCAACAGTGGGAAATTGAATTGGTGCAAAAAAAAAAGGTGCAGGTGATACCAGAAGGAGCCATCAAACGCATCAAACCCATCAGGTGCTACACAGCTAATAAAATCAAAATTACTTTACTTTTTTGGCCCAAAACAACAATACTTGGACTGCTTGTGTACGTGCTTGAGGAATTTAAAAAAGTTGTCAAAAAGTTTTCAAGCACACTCTTAAAAATCAGTGGCATGTACAAAATTCAACAGCCAACACTTAAGTTGCAAGCAAGCAAGATGTCTTCGATAAGCGGCAGGCAACAAATGTTATTCGATGTGGAAAGTTCGTTCGATCACGTTTAAGGGTGCCAAAAATAAAATGTCCAACGAACAGCGAAACAAGTGAAATTAATTAAAGTGCGCCAAGGCTCGAAAAGAAAAACAATTAAGGGCAAGTAACTGAAATTTCGAGAAGCTGCAGATTGAATACACTCGCTAACTGTCAGAAGTTGAGATACAAATAAAAGATAGAGTTAAATGTTCGTCGCATTTCAGACCAACTTTATTAGACTCTTTGTACTCTTCTTTGAATAAGTGCAGGGTATTTACAATAGCTTTACTGCTTCCCTCCGGACTGCTCCTACGGCAGCCAGACTCATTATGGTAACCAAAGGAACATAAAAATGTCACAACCAAAGCACTAATTAAGGTTTAAATATTGCGCATTATGACACAGACTGAAGCTTACTTGGAATAAATGGCACTATAGGGAATATGAGCACTTAAATATGTTTGGTGTTTTTTTTTTCGTTGTAATATGTTTAACCAATGTTATTTCATAGGTATAAGTATAGTGTATATAACCAAAGATTTCTTAAGAAAACCTCTAAGTAGCCTCTTACAGCCATATTTATGCTTACAGGGTACAATAAAGAGCCAAATTAGCAAATGTTTCACATCAAAGTACACATTAAATTTAAGACGATTGTCACACGCACACACACACACACACACACACACATACATACACACACACGACCAGCAGGTCAAATGCTGTGCTTTGCCAAACACCAACACCAACAACAACAGCAACAAGGATGCCAACGAAGCATTTTTGCTATGCGTCGAGCATACAAAAAACATAATTAACCGCGAACAGGCAATGCCGACAGCCAAAAGGGCCGCAACACACACAACCAGCCTCCCAATGGCACCCTCAGTGGCACAGCCCCTAAGCTCTAAGCCCACCCAACTGGCAACCCCTGCCTCATCTCATATCAGGTTAATGTGACAGACGCAGCTGTTGCCGTCATCGTTGAGCCGGGATCGACTTTTGCAATTACACAGTTTTGAATATAAAGTACTCAAATAACACACATTTTACCTACTATATATATATATATGTATTGTATATGAGACTTAAAGTTGCGCCTTTAAAATTGTTACCTTAAAACTTTAAACAACAGTTTATTTATTGCTGAAGTTCTAGAAAAGTCTGCGAAGACAAACTATGACTACTCCGTCATTATATTTTTTTATCATTTTTATTTTTATATGAAGACATTTATATAAAATGAAATTTGTTTGAGCAGTCGAAATTAAGCTTAAATGTCTTTGGTCCAGCAGCAAAAGTTTTCTCATCATTTCGTGTAATTGTGCGGTGCAAGTTTGAAAATTTGTCTACGGTTACGCCCGGCGGAATTTTGTAGTTTTCTCCAGCTATTCACATAATTCTTCTCAACTTAGTAAACCTAAAAGTGAAGCAAATAAAATGGCTGTTGGCCAAAAAGTTAATACGTTGACAATCTGACAAGGTGAACGAGGCCCAGAGTGTGCTGGAGTCTCTGTTCTTTTGGCCCTAATCACCGGCTGGCATCTTTTGAATTACAAATTAGGATTTTCCAGCTTTTTAATAAGTTTAAGTGCTCCAATTTCAGTTAGTGGAAAATTAACTTTGAGGTAGCTTCTGTGGTTGCACAAAATTATTAAGCTGGGTCAGTGGAAAGTTCTTGCTCTGTTGTTCTTCTTATATACATACTTAAGCAAGTGTAATGAATTGCAATTTACTTTGTTGTTGTTGTTGTTGTTGTTATAATTAAAGTGAATTCATATATAATTCAACATTCTATACTGAAAGTTTTATACAATATATTGTGTAACCTTCTTTTCTGTGCACGTAAAATCCAATTCAATTTCTGGCACAACGTTTCTCTGCTATTATTCAAGTTATTTTGCAATTTGTTTTATAATTTGGCTTAGAGCCAACAATGCCATTACCATTTGTGCATTCATTTCTCACAATTTGCAATCCTTTAATTCGGATTTCGTATATAGTACCTCAACGCAAATAAAACGTGCTATTGGCTCAACTTCAACTTGTCCGAGCAATGCCAATAATAATGTAAGTTTATACCAGTTCAAACATGCAAGCATCTTTATGCTAAATTTGTAGCTTAGGGGCTTAGTTGGCAAAGAGCACGTACTTCATGTGAAAATAGGGAGCAAAAAATAAAAACAAAACAGAATGGAAGAGAAATGTCAGTTAGATTGACAACTAGATGGATATTTATAGATGAAACTAATCATGAATATCTCAAACCCTTTTTTGAAATCAATCCAGGGTATAGGAAATATATTTGTTGGCAATCGAAAGTTGTTGACAGTTTTCTGGGCTTGTGGCCTTTATTTTGCTTCACCCGTTTTCGGTAAACGATAAATAATGGTGGCTTAAGTTCAGCTGGAAACTTCTACGCTAAATTCTCATTTTGCTTTCAACCTGACACCTTTTTAAGACATTAACAGGTAAGAGTTCTTAACTTTAAAGCAACGCAAGACCAATACTCTAGCAAAAATACGTATATAATGTAAAGAAAGTATATGTTATACACATGTTGAATAAAAAATAGCTCAAAAATTGCATAGCTCCTAACTCTTGACCTTTTATTTACTTACGGTAGTTTTATTGAACTAAGCGACTTCTTTTTGTGATAGGGCAACAAAAATTAGTTTTGCAAGTTTTTAGTATTTTACTGTACTTTACTTTGTTTCTCTGTCGCGCGCGCAGGTTACCACGTTATGATGAAGTATGCAACACATGCAACTGAAAGTTGCAGCATAAACTTTTCTTACAGCTTTGGGGCACATGCCGCGCACAACCATTACCATAATAAGTTAAGCGTCGCGACGCGTCTCCTCTATCAAGAACTTTTCATCGGTCCTATTGGACTTGAAAATAATATACAAAATATCTTTAACTCTCATCTACAATCAGAAAAAAAACAACACGGGTATCGATTATATAAATTAATATAAATGGACTGGGGGTAAGTAGAAATATTATTGTCATTTTGAATATATAAATATCTTTCTCTATTCTTGCACTGCTATTCAGTTTATTTCGATGAAAACAAATTTGTTAATAATGCTAAGCCATATTCAAACCAGGAATATGCTTATTTGTACTACGTTTTTTTCTGAGTATACATTTGATTATAATCAGCGATGCTTTCAAGAACTCTCGCAGCTTTGGAATGGAGTCCCCAGCTGTAATCAAGTGTCGTGATTGTGAAAGGCCTACGCGTACATAGTAGAGTCAAATTAGTGAGCCTCTGTTGTTGGAGAAATGATCCAATCAACTAGCGTGCCAGAATGCGTCGCGTCCAGAAATGCGGGCAATGATTACAGTGCTGACATCCAACCAGGCCGAGACGAGCCCCAAATTGCTGTGCACGATGCTTTTGTCGCTGTAGCGGTTGCAACGCCCCAAACGCCAAGTTCCTCCCTTCTCTCCTCCTGCCCCGCATTCTGATGCAGTTGAGTGCAAGGGCGTTCAAAGCGAGTCGTGGAATTTAAAATGGCTGACAAAACCAGGCGAACTTCATCTTTCATTGATCAGGAAAAACAGGCAGAATGTTGAATATTCGCCTTCAGCAATTTGACCTGCATTCTCCTATTCATTTTTAGCCAGCTCAATAAAAAAAACAACAACAACAAGAAGGAAAGAAACAGGTCGACAATCGATTGGGACATCAAAGAAATGTTTAACTTTATAGTGGTAAAAACCTTTCAAGTCCTTGCGAATCACAATAACAAAACAGTTTACATGGTGCATTCACATTTCTTTTCAGTTCTTTTCTCTTTTTGAAGTATGCAGCAATACAATATACATTTTAGGTTAGCCTCAATGTGAGCTGTTTTGACATGTTTGTGCCAAATATTATGCATAGTGGCCCTTTATTATGACCTTGCTAGTGAGTGTAATCGAGAGTACTTAACTAGATAATGCTCTTCACATACATATGTCATATGCACACACACATAATTCTGTGTTTATAACTCAATCGAAACTTTAAAACACAGACAAAAAGGATAACAAGAGACAATAAATATGAATATGTTACGTAAGCTTTTTTTATTTTAAAAAAAATCGTAAACAATGCTAAAAATAAACTGGATAACAAAGAGACGATGACATGACTTTTCAGTTTGCTATTCAGAAAACAATGCGAGAAAATTCAATTCAATGGCGGATGCTGCAGCAACATGAAACAGCTGCGCCCTGGCAACACGTTGCTTACAGCTAGCAACAATTATGGCGCTCTCAGATAAGCCTGAGAAAAGCTCTGTCAATTGTGGGTTGCATAGTTGAGTTGCCATAAATGTAAATTGCGTCTTTGGATTTTGTGACAGTCGCATTTGCATTGCAGGTGAGGAAGGTCAGAAAACTGTCACGTCTCCTGTTATGTATGGCATCGTGTGAATCAAGGACTCGTAAGAGATAAACTGGACCTATTTGTCAATTGTTTTCTTTGGCACCCATTCAATGAATAATGAAAGTAAAGTCGCCCTAAATTATTCTGTTCAATGAATTACATCTCACCTGACAGTTGTACTTGTAGCGCCTCAAGTCAATCTGTAAAACATGGCTCTAATAACAGTATGATTTTGTAAGCCAGAGCTTGTTACCAAGCAGTTTTCAAGTATTGGTCGAAAGATAAGCCCTTGAATAGCAACAATATTAGTTTATCAAAAATTTGCCAACTTGCTTACAAAGTTTATGCCATGAATTGTGTAGATAGTTTATGAAAATCTTGTCAGCTTGCTTAACTCGCATTTATGAAAGCATCCAGGGAATATTCCATAACATCCGCTTGCTGCGAGTATCAGAAACTAATCCAATAACTTGAACTTGCAACATCCAAATGAGAGAAATTTTATTTGCCTTGCGCACGTCCTGGCGGAGTTAAATGTTATGTGTCGCAGGTTCCGTTGACTAGCAGCAGCAGCAGCAGCAGCAGCCGCAGAGCAAAAGTTACATTTAATGAAGCGTTTAAGCCAGCCCCAAAAACTACCAGCAGTCGCAATCCGGCCGTAATCCAGCGCCAGTTAGCTCCAAAAATTTTACATGTCGCCCAATTAGGCGAAAGTTAAATTGCTTGCCTAGGATATAAATTGTTGGAAAATTGACTGCGAGTGTGGAGTGGAATTTTATTTTATAAGCGGCTCTGAATTTAAATTGCACATTAAGTGTCGCAACTCCTTGAGCTGTAAAAAGCGCTGAGCTGGGCCATACACAAAGATTATACTATGTACTACGAAAAGTCGTAAAAGCCAAAGTGACATATGATGAGTTGGGATGACACCAAACCGCAGAAAAGTCACCAGACTCAATCCCTTAACTCTATGGCCGGTTGGAAGGACACCCCGAAAAAATGCAACATATTCTTTTTTTTAATTTCCTGCTGCTTGGCCACGGAAACAGAATGTTTTTTTCATTATAAAATCGTGATTTAGTTTCTTTTTTTTTTTTGTTGTCATGCAGTTGCATTATAATTATGTTTATGAAACTAAAAGGCAAGCCGGAAAAGTTTAGCAACGTTCTCTGTAACTAACAAAAGTTGACTTTTTGGACTACACAGGCAAGAGTTATGCAAAGTTTAAGGATTGTGGCAGGAGTATACATTTTAAGCTAAAGTCTCTCTCTGTCTCTGTCGCTGTGTGTGTGTTGTGTTAAAGTTTAAACTTAATTTGTGCAACATGTCGCCCATAGTTTGTACATCAAGTTCTTTTTTTAGCGCTCAACTTTAGCTGACATCTTACAATTGTAGGCTTTGAAACGAAAGCTTGGAAAATTATGCAAGCAAGGAAATATGAAATTTAAAAGTTTCTACATAACTGTTCAGCGTTTCTTTCCTTTCTTAAGGGTATTTATAACCATCAGGTAGACGACATTCATCCCGTGAGATTTTAATAAGCATACGGCGGCAACCAACTGTTAAGCATTTCATAATACAACAGAGAATTTGGTCGCTTTCATTAGTCATTTTTATGGGCTGGCAGGCAAACTAAACCATTTGATTAATCACATTTAGGATGAATTAATATCCACATACATACAAAGAGCACGGAACGAGCGAATTACATTTAATAAGCCAAACAAGGGAACGTTGACACCATTGTTGGAGTACGTGAGCTCATCTTTTGGGGCTTCAGAGGAGACACACCAATGAATCAGACCGCACATAGATCTCTGTCATAGGCATTAGCATTGCGACCAGACCAAAGATAGTTCATCAAAACTGACAAGCCCATTTGAAGCTGAAGCGCCGCGCAAACTAACAACGAGGACAGCGCGGATATTCACGTTTTAACAAATCTGCATGACAACAACAACAACAACAGCAGCTTCAAGCGTTCCTTTTCACTCTCTACTTGCTCTTGTGTCCTCCTTTCCTGGGGGATTCCACACTGCTGCCGAGAAGTATTCATCAGTATTTACGTCACGCAGCGCGCAGGGCGCAGGGAAAGGGGGCAAGGGGGCAAGGAGCAGGGGGAAGGGGTTTGTGGATGAGCTAGCTGTCAGTAGATGTATGTTGACATTTCAATGACAGTTGTGAAAATTGTGAATATGCTTTCGGCTGCCATTTTGTGTTGTGGCTTTTGTTAAATTTGCGCAATTTTATTATCCCGGACAGATTGCGGCGGTTGCCAAACTTAAATGCTTGACACACACACACACACACAAGAGAAATTCGCCAACTAGTCACGTTTGTTTTAACTACCAAGTGCTTAAATATTGTAATTGTAATAAGCAGCCTTGGGCAACAAGTTGTGATAATCAACTTTTAATTGCTTAGAAGGTGTCATTAGAATGAAGCTTCGTAACGTCAAACATTCAGTTATGTGTGTCAAAATTTCAGCTTGAGTCGTACAAATAAAACTGATACAAAAAATATTTGTACATTTTTTCATTCAAAATTTTTGAAACTATGAAGCCGCTAATCGAATGGCTAATTAGCTCGAGTGCTGGAATATTGTTGGGCGCACAATCAATTAACATTTTGAAGGTAGCCAATGAGGAGAACGAATCGCGCATTGCAGTTGGAATGGAAAAATCCGCTGTTCAAAGCGAATCGGAGCAGCCATACAATATGGGATCTGAGCAGATTAGTGCAGCATTGCAGCAAATACTCAGCAGCGACGAGAAGGGTTTGAGCCGCTCAATGCCATATAATGCTGGCAACTTGCCCAACGCTATTAAGTCGGACTGCATGCTCGGTTCCGAGTCATTGAATCGCATGCTGGAGGATATGTTGGCGCATCCTTGCAACGATTCCGATAAGCTGCCTTCCATTGAACCCGCTTTTCAGCTTTAACATTTTTGGTTTCTGAACAAATTTCTTTATTAAATAACTACAATATGCATACATACATTACAGTCAACGGTTGTTCACAACAATTTTAAATTCACGACAGCTGTTTTTTGTTTACAAGTTCTGAATGGTGCTGCCACATGTGCACATTTAAGTAAAAGTTCATTGCAAGGTGGCAGCACTAAAATTGTTTGTCGTTGCCTTTCGATATATCGATAGACCAAGCGCAGTGTCTCATAAGCTGGTCACACTGGTTGCAATTCATATAAACATAAAACTAAAATGCTACCTGGCGTTGGCGTATTTGGAACAGGTGAAATTGCCAATGTGCTGGTGCCGCTGCTGCGAGAGAAGAGCTTCGAGGTGAAAGCCATATGGGGACGGACACTGCGTGAGGCAAAGGAAACGGCCAACGCACTGAGCGTCACATTCTACACAAACGTCATAGACGAGGTGCTCCTGCGCAAAGATGTCGATCTGGTGTTCATAGTGTGCCAGCCGTTCCTGCACGCCGAGATCTCCGTCAAGGCGCTGGGCATTGGCAAGCATGTGGTGTGCGACAAGCCAGCCGGATTGCATCAGATGGACTCAATGAAAATGGTGCGTGCCTCGCAGTATTATCCAACGCTCATATCTCTGGTGAATCATCCACTCAGATTTCTGCCCGCGTTTACACAAATGCGTCGCTGCCTGCAGGATGAGCTCGTCGGACCGCTGGGCGAAGTTGTGCTAATGGATGTGCGTGTGCAAATGGGCACACTGTTTCCCGAAAAGTACAACTGGATGTGCGATGCACAAATGGGCGGAGGTGCTCTCAATCTCGTGGGCAGTGTCGTGGATCTGGTGAACTTTCTGCTGCAACAGCAGGCTGTGCGCGTTCATGGCGTACTCAGAGCTCATACAAAAACAACAGCGGCCATCAATGGCATACGCCAGATAACAGCGCCGGATTTCTGCAACTTCCAAATGGAGCTGGCCAGTGGAACGCTTGTCACTGTGGCCTTGCACAGCCACACAGTGCCCACAAAGACCTTTTCGCAGGAGGTACTCGTCTACGGCAGCAAGGGCCATCTGGTTGTACGAGGCGGCGATCTGTTTGTGCTGAAGGAGTCCCAGCACAAGGAGGAAGCTGTGTATGTGGATGTGCAGGACTTGCATTTCAATACCAACAACTCGTTGCTGCCACGTCCCTATATAAAGGGCATGTGCAAAATGGTCGGTGCCCTGAAAGAGGCCTTCAACAGCAAGGAGTCCAGCTGGATCAAGGCACCCGTGTCCACCGCGGCCACCTTTGAGGATGGCCTCTATGTCCAGGCCGTTGTGGAGGCAATACGAAAGTCCAACGAAACACGTCAATGGCAACGCGTCGAACTGAGCTCAGATGCTCCACTTAACCATGACCAGATTATAAGATATGGATATGCGCGAATGTCCACCATGTGAAACTGGATCGAATATTTATATTAGCTTTAAACATTGTATGTATTTATTTATTTTGTTTGCATTTAAATGTTGCATTAATAAAATTAACTGCTAGGCTTGTATGATATACATACATATATTTTTAAAATGTTTCTTGGTTTTATTCATGATAATTGTACTTACATGGAAGCTGTGCGCCTTTGGGAAAAGTCAAACATCTTGTTTACAAATTTGCCTTTTTTTTATTAAATGATATTAAAATTACCAGACGTAAAAACTATTTAGTTTACCTTAAAATGTATAACAGCGAACATTAAATTTATGTAGTACAAAGTATTTTTGTTGTGTTGTGATATATGATGCAATCTTTGTGTGTTTGTTTACATATATTTTGGCTTGACACTGGTAAAACCCCTTAGATTAATTTAATGGTATGCTGCATCCAAAATATAGTAACGGCAAGCTTTATTTTATTTTTATGTTTTTAAATATGGTGGGGTGATTTTAAGTTAAGTTTTCTTTGTTCCCTTTTTGGTATCTCAGCACTTAAAAAACTAATACCTAATGATTAACTGGAAGAATAAAATCCATTTAAATTACACCCTAAAGCCTGTGTTGTGTACAATTAAGTTAAAGTAAAACATGCTCTTTAGCTAAACGTAAATAAATAGTTAAGTTAAATATGTAAAAACAAAGCAATACTCTGTTCCCACAAACAGACATTACACAAAACCAATATTCAGTTTGGAAACAGAGGTTCGAAAACAAAAAATAGACACCAGCTACATATATATACAAAGATAGAATTGTTAGCACTAAAACACTTAGTATACATATCTCCTATCGCCTATTCAGTTTGCGCCAGAGCGTAAGCACTGTCAGAAGATGCATGACGCCAATGACAATGGCCATCAGGAGGACGCAGTCGGACATGTGCACATCGGAGATCATCATGTACTTGAGAAAGACTTTTGGGACTACGAAAATGACAGTACATAACATTATCGGGACACTCCAAGAAGGGTCGATCCATGCCATAAAAGGCATTCAGAGCACCATGGAAACCAGCACGGAAGTAACTCAAATGCCACATCCAACGGAACAGCGGCGTTATATCAATGTACCTTGTGCAGAAGCCAAACACTGAGAACATGACAGCCAATATTGGACCCAAAAAGACGGCAAGCTAGATAAACACCGAAAAAAAGGTATCGATTAGTGATCAATCAAAGCAATCAATCAATTGTAAGTACCTTGGTGGGCAGCGTGGCACCGACAAAGAAGCCCCAAGCTTGTGCACTGAGGGACGCCATGATGGCCAACAGCATAAAGTAATAGATCCGGAAAGAGTCGACGCTGTCATTGTCCGTCAGCCGAACGCTGATCATAATGTACAAGGCGGTGCATAAGCTCTATTAAAAAAAAGATTGTATAAATTAGAATAATGTAAATTGAAAATGTGATTGTGTAACATGAAGAAGCTAAGATGTTTATAATTCTTCCGACTGATAAATACTCTGCTTTCAATCAACATAAATAAATACGTTTAGTTTATAATTAATACTTCCCCGCCTTTAGCACGTTCTGTGTGTGTAGTTTCTAATTAAGAACATGCCCTTAAGTGTTGTGGAATAGTGAGAGCTACATCACAATAATTGTTCACAGCAGTGAATCGTGCAAAAAATTCGTTTTTTATTTAAATGGTAATTAAGTACTTAGGAAAGCTTCGATAGATCTCTTTATTAGTACGACCTTTGTCAATGAACTAAACACAAGATCATATGCTTGACACGACATTCCCATTTACAAATTGAAAATGTTTTTTTTTTAATTTATGCAGTTAAATTTATGCATTGTGAATGGAGTGATAATGAATTTGCCTTACCTGAAAGGGTATTTCGAAGGAGATCAGCGATAAAAAGTACGGTCCCAGCTTGTACCAGCGATTGAAGTGTTCTCGAGTCAGCATATGGATATGAAGTGGAACTGCAATGGAAAAATTCACATATTATATTTAACAAACATGCAAAAAAAAAAAAACCCAAATAAGTACGCACACAAAACACTCCCACTTTAAGTTGTGTGATTCAGTCTGCGGTAAAATTGAAACGGGGCCAACTTGTCTGGGAAAAATCTAAACTAAACTGAACAACCCATGAAACTTATGAAATTTTCTGCTGATGCTGATCTTATAATTTATTCTGCCACTTACGGCTTGCATCATTTCATTTTGCAAACAAGAAATGGGACACAGGAAAACTAGTAAAAAAAAAATTACAAAACCCAAATTCCAAAAACTGCGAATTGTTACCAAAGTTACGTAACAGCATTTGCGCCGTCTACTTGACAAAGTTGGCTAGCTCAAGAACAGGTCTTAGCCATGCTAGTAAACACCGAAAATAGTATACATGCTCATTATTTAAAAGCCATCATTGTGCTGGCATCTACTTACAGGTCAATACCACTGCCATTTTTCCAGTGTAAACCAAGAGTAGCGTGGAGCCATAGAGATACACATAGTTACCAAGCACTGAGTTCGCACTGTTGCCCACATTCATGTAGAGGTAGCCGAAAATAACGCCGATGAATATGTGAGAAATGATACGGGCCAGCAACAGAAACTGCAAATTATAAGATTGAAAAGCCATTACACACATAACTTAAACATTTATCTGCTACTTGAACGATATAGTAAAATGCATACAAAAGAGGCTGGCTAAAATGCCATTGCCATAGGCGCAGCTTAAACAGCACTTGTTGGTGCATTATCTGTGTGAAGGTTAGGCTGCCGTCGCGTACATTTTTAAGTTATGGCCACAGTTGAGTGGTCAACAGCAAGCTTTATGCCCACATAGCATGCACTTGTGTGTAGATAGAACAACAAATCAATTTACAAGACGCTAAGAGGCACTCAAGAGGAGCGATGAAAATAAGCAAGTAAATAGGAACAGTTACCATTAATGAACATGTAAATACATTGTACAAACATTGATAATATTTGCTTGTTAACATTTAAAATGTTCTAACTTATCTTCCTTACTAATTAACACTTTAATTATAAACTTCCATCATACTGCTTTTAAGACGTAATCGGAAATGACAACGAGGCTCGCCTTGTTTGTCTTTAATTTATCTTTCAGCCTTGCCAATAACCTGACCTGATTTCCTTATGGCCAGGCCAGTTTGTTTATATACTTACATAGTTGCGTCTGGCACAGATTAAAATAAGCTGCATCAGCAACAGATATTGCATAAGGAACGAAGCTGGAACGTCGGCTTTAAACTGCCCTTTGACTGTAACTGTAACTGACGCTCTGGCAAGTGATTCTGTAGTAGGGTTATTAAGTGCTCTGATCTCCTCCAGTGCCAGCTCTTGCTGTGCGGGCTTAACGTAGCTACTATAACTTGAAAACTTATCCAGACTAACTGTTGATAGCGCTTGAGACGATGCACTCAGCTGCTGCTGCTTGCTGCCAATTGTATCTGTAATTGAATCAATTAATGGGCGTTTTTAATATGCATTCGCTTTTAGCGAATGTAAGTTGACTTTTTAGAGAGGCCAAGGTCAAGGAGGAACAAGCTAACCTACCTTTTAGGTCTGTTATCAGCTCCCTTTTGCCATCCAAATAATACTTTGTATTCGCTGCAGCTATCAGTTTATTAAGATCACATTGATGCTCACCAACAGCCACCTCCAGCACTGTAGAAAAAAGAAGAAAAGAGTATTAGTTATGCTCTATAGAACATTTTAAAAGAACATACTGTAATCCGCTGGATTGTGATAGCTGGGACAGACTAGCTGCTGATCGGCAAGAAACGGCACCAGTTCCTTCACTCTACCCTGGTACATGCAGTGTCCATCCACGACGGTGTAGAGCTTATCAAACATCTCGAAGATCAATGCACTGGGCTGATGGATGGTGCAGACTATCGTGTGGCCCTGAGAGGCAAGTTTCTTCAACAGTGCCACACATGAGCTGCACGAGGAGCTATCCAAGCCGCTGCCAAGTAAAGTAAGTAAAATATTGTTGTTGCACTAAATTACTTGCGTCGATTTGACTTATCAAGAATGTCGTTAAAATTAATTATGCAGTCGCTTTAGAAAACAAAATTAAGTGCAAGGTATGCTCAAATCTAGTAATTGCGCATTTCGGCGTGCGAAAATAGTATATATGTACAAGGAAATATGTACTGTCAACTCAACGAGGCCATAAAATTGTGAATTATTATTATTTTTGCATAGCATAATGATAATGGGAGCAGATTAACTAAGTATTCTAGGTCAAGCTCATCTCATCGCACCACTTTTTTTTCTTCTTTTCTTGTTCCTAATCTGTAAATTCATTAAATGCGTAAAACATAACACAAAACACTACGCACAAAAAAGTAAATTATAAAACTTGGAATTGAATCGGAAATACAATGTTATAAAAACATTAGATTCAACAGGTCTTAATAACATACATGATATAAAAAACAAACAACTTAGAAACCCTTAATAACTAAAAATCACTTGACGAATGAATTAAATGGAAAATTCAGATTTAATGAGCATGAAAAAAAGTTAGCTACTTAAATAAAACTAAACGCTTTTTTACGCTTATTGATTTTAAAGACTTTATTATTTGCAATACTTTTGCATTTCATTAAATTTCCGCATTTACATAGTAAGGCCCGACTATATATATACTATGTATATAAAGGCACTACTGATAAGCCCCATGTTGTCTTTCAATCGTTAAGACGATCGGTCATCTTATAGAGTATTTATTATTCAGTAGTTATTATAATGATTTATACTCACGTCGTCGGCTCATCCAGATAGAGCACGGGAGGATTGCTTATCAACTCTAAAGCAATGGCGAGACGCTTCTTCTGTCCACCGGAAAGTTTGCCCGTTAGGACATTATAACGATGATCCAGACCCAACAGCGATAAGGTGTGTTTAATCTAAAAATAAAAAAATATAAAAGAATGTAATGAGCAAAGCAGAAAGCGAATTTTTAGGTGAAAGGAACTTACCAATGCGAGTTTCTCAGCTTTCTTTACATTAAAGCCAAGCTTCAAGTGTGCCGCCAGTAGCATTATTTCACCAACCATCAGCTGGGGACGCAACAGATCATCCTGATGAATGTAACACGAGAGCTGGCGAAATCTGTCCGAGCTTGTGGCCATCACTTTGCCATTGACTTGTATAGTGCCCGTAACGCCCGTTGAGCTGTAAAGAAATAAGAAGAGAAGACGAAAGCAACAAGTTGAAATCTCGTAAAATATTCATAGAGTAGTGTGTGTGTGTGTAATTATAGACACACGTGTGTGTATTCAAGTTCGCAGTTTAATGACCGATAAGCATTTAATGGCAAAGTGTGTAGGTAATTGCCCGAGAGTGACTTTGCTAACTGTGACACCCTGTAAACTTATACCTTACTATAAACATGCGACCGAAGATTCTCTGTTCAATCACATTTCGTGGCAAATTACAATAATGCAATATAAGATTATTGAATCAAAACCATTACACATTAGTTATAGGGCTCGGAATAGAATTAAGCTGATAAGTTGAAGCTGAAGCTGTTTTGGACTTCGGCTCATCTTTGAGTTTCGCTTGCAATGATAACGCTTCTGACAGTTCCGACATCGATTATGCAATTGAACGTTAGTTCTTTGAAACTGGCTGACGACTTTTTCAGTTCCAGTTCACTATACAAAGTCGTATTTGAATAAATTACGCAATTCATTATGCATTCATGATGAATCATTTTAGATGCAGTTTTGTAATCGCTAGAAGATAACTCACCAGAATCCTGACATCACATTAAGCAGCGTGCTCTTGCCCGCTCCGGATGGACCCATTATCGCGGTCAGCTCACCCGATCGAAAGTTACCCTGTAGACCATGCAGAATCTCTTTTGTGACTGTGAAGCGACAAAGAAGTTGAGCAAATCAATTATAATCAGAAAGAACGAAAATCTTTACACTTACCAAACTTGCGCTCGGGAAAAGAAAACTTGCGAATCTCATAGCGCACTTGGGAGAACTCAATGTCCACCGGATCACACTGAGCGAAATTAGCATGCGCAACAGCATCGTGATAATTGTGCGGTCGAAACTCGTTCAGATTGTTGTTGACTTTGGCATCGGACGTGGCCGAAAGCGATGAGGCGGACTCGCTAATTGATGTTTCCGAGCCGGCAGCGGCCAAGCTGCAACAGTTAATGCCCAGGCAGCCGCACCCTCCTCCTCCTCCTCCTCCTTCCTTGTGTTGGCCATGGCCATGGTAATGATCCTTTAGACTGTCGCCGGTGCTGGCGGCACTGCTGCTGGCATCGCCACCTCCACCACAGCAGGCGGCGTCTGTGGCTTTAAGGTCTGGCAAGAGTGTCATTTATGGTCCACTTTCACTTTTTGTTTGTATTGAGTATTGAGTTGCTGCTTCTTGTTCAGGCAAACTGGAACAAGAATTTTAACAATAAGTACGGATTTCTTTTAACATTTTGAACACATTGACCTGCTGGCTAAACAAGTAAATGACACATTAAGTAAATACTTAACATTTTAATAAGTATGTATATGGGCTAAAAAAATTTAAAGTCTCTGTAATTTTGTTGTTTTACCACATACGTACAGGGAATCGATTAAATTTAATTTGAATTAACAAACATTTCATTTACTTATAAAAAAATTTTGAAATATTCGAATGCAAGGTCGATAAAATGCCAAATTTCTGTTTTTTTGCTCGATTTTTTATGATAAATGTTCGTAATGAGAGACATTTGTGCGGCAGAGGTGGGAGTGGCATTACAATTTTTGATGCAAATCTTTGGTTAATGACACCATCTATCTTCCTACAAAATTTTGTGACTCTTGCTAACTAAAATTTGATGAAAAGTTCCAGTCACAAACTAAGTGGAAATCTTGTCACGTTCGCGATGTCACGTTACAAATTACTAATCAAACATGTAAAATAAATAAAATTATAGTAACATACCAAAGTGATTTCTAAAATGGAAAACTACTACATTAATTTATTACGGTTTAAAAGTATTTTCATCCAAATAACTCGCCCCATTTCGGTAACTTTTGCATTTGACAAGATGAACTCAAACATTACTTCCATTTTTGTCACCATTCACGATGCACTGTTTTCTATAAATAATTCGAAAACGGCAAGTCTTCAAATCTTGTCTTTCACCGTAAAAATAGTGTTAATAAAACGCATTAAACACGTGAGAAAAGATTTTTGAATATGTCAACTATTGCCAATTTTTTTTTTCATTTAAAGTCGTACAAATGTCACGTTCGCGATCCTGGAAAAGCCCATATGTATATTCACTTTTTTTGCAAAAACATCAACAATTTAGATTACAAATTCTAAAACAGCAGGAGATTTATAACACTTTTTGTCAAATGCGGATACGTTTTGAATATTAATTAGCCTAGCTGATTAATGATGTGTTTTAGGATTAAAAATGTCTCCGTCCGACTGTTAAATACATTTTTACAACCAAAATTTTGGAAACTGAAACTAGTTCAGTTGTAAATGTATTCACAATAAACTTAAATCTTTTCTATTTGCATTCGCTAGTTGATTGAGCAAATAACAAATGCTTAGCAGCTGCTAATTTGCATACCATTGGCATAGGTCAGTTACCGTTTAAAATAACTAAGTCAGCTTTATAAACAAGACTATAAATTGGCAGCTAAAGACGTCTGTGAATTTTGTTTTGTTTATTTTGTAACATGTGTTTGAATAATTTTTAATAATCGCTTCAATCTATACATATTTTATATTAAGATTGCATATTGTTTGATTTATGCTGTGATATTTTGCAGGTGGCCTAAACAGCATTGCTTCTATTCTACCAATCCTTTTATAGCTTTTGTGTACACTCAAGACTGATATTGACTTTGCCGTAAATCACAAATTTCAAAAAGTCGATAGCCCAAAAAAAAACCCGTTTGAAAACACCGCCGAAACCGGATAATAGAATCATGAAATTTAAAATGTACTCGTATAGTACTGCTAAAAAGGGGCGTGGCACACAATTGCCAATAGACCAAAACCAAAGACATGGCCAACATGTAATAGATTCCAAAAGCACCAAAAGACCATGCCAATTTAGCCAAAATTGGCTGCAGTTTAATTTCGTTTACATTGACGCAGATTGCAAAATGTTTATAAACAACTTGTAGTGTGTGTAACTTGAGAATACCCTGCACTTTAAAGAACCTTCTTTAACAGTTAGCCAACCAATATACTCCTTTATCATTTTGGGAACACAGAGTAGATGAAAAACCTTGTCTGTTTGCCAAACTTTGCAATCATGTTATATTTTTTTATGCCACAAAGCTACAGAAGCGGATTGTTTAGTGCAAGTTTGAGTACATTTTGAGTGCAGTTTGCTTAAACAGTCATTGATTGAATCAATGTCAATTGAACTTGACGTTTGTGACTGATGCCAAAAACAAATCAAAATAAAAATGTATGCTAGTATATTTAAGGATTCAAGCTTGGCAAAAACATTACAGTAAGAGAAAGTGTAACTAGTGTAGCAAATTTTTAATTGAGCTTAGATTAAAGAAACCCTGAAGCTTACAAGCCTATAAAAAAAGCTCTGGGGTTACTGACCATCCGGTACCGTTCTCTTACCCCTTTTAATGGAATATGGCAATCGCTCATATGATTTATTGCACTCTCGGAAAAGTACTTGCTCAACTCATGACTAATAATCGTAATACCCTGTACTCATTTAAAGTAGGCAAGAAAGTTGTGCAAAACAAATTAATGTTTTGCAAATATGATAACGATAAAAACAGTAAACAAAAAAAGAGTCAACTCTAACTATTCTTGTTTTTGTTTTCGTTTTCGTTGCCATGATAAACACAAAATGTAAATAAATGAGACAAAAGAATATATGCACACACGAGTATAATACAAACAAACTGGACTTGGAGCAAGAGAAACGTTACGTATTTGACCCGTAGAATCAAGCTTGCGATAAAGCAAAAAAATGACGTCGTCAAGGTCAGCACGTGGCGATCGACTAAAATAAGAAAAAACAAACTGAAAGCGAACGCTTTCATGTGGGATCAGGAACTAGTGCCAAAACTTTATATATATAGTATGTATAAATTCCCATAAATACATATGTATAAGTCATAAGTGTGTATGTAAATACTGTTATTTATCATTTATTTTTTTGTATTTTCGAGTCTTGAATACCGAATAATACTGGAGTAGGTAGCCGGTTTTTGTAGTATCCATGAGGAACTTAAAACAAGCAACAATTTATACGCTACCGACTGCGCAATACTTCATATGAGAAAAATGTTTCTTAATGAGGTTAGTGACCCAAAGACTCATTAGCTTGGCAACAGAGTATAAGAAGTTCTAGAATGTGTTCAAAAATACAACTGGGCATAATAAATAGAGAGGAAAAAACAACAAATAGATAAACAGACAGACACGACAGAAGGAAAAGACTGGCCTACTTAAAGAGTTCTGTTGCGTGATGCTACAGATTATAGGAAACGAAATAGAATTGAAATCAGCTGCAGAGGAATTTTCATCTAGAATTTAAATGTACACTCATTTCCCTTCTCTCTGAGAGCAAATGCTTTTCACTCTCTTTCTTTCTCTCACTCGCTTGTGCAGTTATACCATTTTCGGTGTTTGAACGGTCAAGTTAACGAACCTGTTGCTTGTGTTGTTTTCTGTTTCTTGCTCGCTTTGGATGCAGTTCTTATGTTTGTTTTGATTTTGCTTTCGAGTACAAAGTTTTGCGCGCGCGTACAATAACTAAAACGATGAAGCCAAAAAGTAGTTGGCAAGTTTAAAAACAAACGGAAACTTCGACACAACACTTAAATTATGAATGATGCGAATTTAATTCAAATATACTGTACTACAATATATAAGTACATTTATATACACATAGAGGACATATTGCAGAGCTTTGACTATTCAGATAAGCACTGAGGATTTGCGCACTGAACACGCGATCGCTGGCAGCATTTGTATAATTTGTTTTTGAACCCGTGCGAATTTTGTTTGTAATTTTGAGCGGCAATTCTTTTGTGTTTTTGGTTGACAGCAATGTTCGTTACACTCGAGCTGCAGCAAATTTACGTATTTTTATATATACACACACATACATATACTTGTGTGCTTTTAACTGAATTTCACATGAAGATGAAGAGGGACAGACAAAGGATTGTTATAAATCGAATATTTTCAATTTTTATATAAGAAATATAAGAAATGCAATTGTCTTCTTTGATATTGTTGTCATTCGTTGTCGCTTTCTTCGTTTTGTTGCCCGTTCTTCATTGAACTTATGCAGATCAGCGACGCGTAAATGAATTTTAATTGTGTGCTCGTACACTCTTGTATATTATTTACTTCTATGCTTTTCACTTTTGCGCGTCTCCGTTGGTTTAATGTACGTTCCACATGAGCCGCTTGCTGCCGTTGAACTAAAGAACTCGCTCCCAACGGCTTATTATTATAGTACTGCCAGCTTAGTCAATCCAGATGCTCGCTCAGCTGTGCCGCATACAGTGGAGCCGAATACGGTTTACCGAGAGCAAAACAATGAGGGCCCTCTAATTGAGAGAGCTTGATTAGGAGATACTCAATGCCTTGATGTTTGACCTTTTATATATTTGCACATAGAACGTAAGTTTAGATGTGTGAACTTAAGTTCAATTTAATTTATACAATTGGAAATTAATAGTATATACACATAAGTATATATTTGGATCAGACGGATATACATTTTCGAAATAGTATCCGTGTTTATAAAGAGTTTTTTATTCCTATTTATTTTAATCTAAAACTCTGAATTTGACTCAAACCAAAGGGAAGTGCCCACTGTGCAACGTTGGTGATCGAAAACTTTTGCTCGCTCTCTCCGTCTCTGTAATTTGCTCTCTCATGGGTTCTCTCCCTTGCCGGGTCTTGTAACGTCTTACGTTATTTTCGAGCTGTTCCGTTGTTTGCAAATCATATTTTGAATTGTTTAATGTTGCTGGTCTTAAACATTTACATGTATGTGCAAACATGTAAATACATAACTAAAAATTGCAATGGCTTTATGAGCAATGACCTCCATTTTTTTGTATCCATTAAAAATCAGTAAAAAGGGGTATGCATAATAAGTTTTGCAAATGTGTACCATATGCAATATGAGCGTATGCACAAAAAAAAAACAGATGTACCTGTTTATGTGTAAATATATATAATGGAGTATGTGAGTACATATATACAGTATACTTTACGTTCGTTTGCCTGCACAAAACATATGTATCTTGGGGATTTTTTCTCTGCACTTTGTGGCTTTTTCTATTTTTAATCTGCTATGGGCAATTAACGTCACAGTTTTTACCGTTTTTGTCTGGATGCGTGCCCAGCAAGAGTTTTTCCGATGACGTTTTTACACTTGAACGTAACCTTAACATGAAAAACTTTTTGTGCTTACTTACTCACCGATTGCATTGGTAATGAACGGACAACTTGAACCGTAAAAATTTTAAAATCTTTGGCCGGCAAGATTTCAAGTGTTGTTTTGTATCGGAGCAAGTTTTGTTTTATAGTCTACGATCACTTAAAGTCAAATTTTTTTAAATAAATGTGTACTTTATGTGTGTACATAAATAATAATCAAATATTTTATAGCTCTAACACTTTTTCACGATAAGCGTAACTTGTCTTAAACTAAGATTGATTATTGTAAAACAAGCTCTAAAAAGTTAAATGTCAGGAGCTCATAAAATATAAAGGCTTTATTAAGTAATGTGTCAAAAGCGTGTAAAATAATATGGTACATTGTAAAATATAAATATTTTACGGCTCAAACACTTTCCAGCCAATAGTTTTGTTGAATTAAACTTTGAATAAGTTCAAAAGTTAAATGTTATGAGCTAATAAGATTTTAGGGCTGTCACTTAGAATAATAATTAGTCTGAGCTAAGTTATCATTCAAAGGCCACAGGGTTTTTAAGTATTAGCATTATTCGACGTAAAACTGATGTGATTACCCGAGTTGCACACTTGACTTACCAATTGGCGGGCCCATTATTTAATCAGCGGCTTTCAGACGAGCCCTAAAGACTTCCAATCAATAACACTACAAAACACACCATTCAAAGTACTATAGGATTTCAAAGTGCAAACCAATTTACAATTATAACAGGCTAAAAGGGCAATTTATAAACTTAAGAATGTTAGAAAAAGTTTAAGGTGTTCTAAGACCTAAAATATATACATATATAGTCAATAGACGGTTATTAAAATGATTCAGTTTTCAATTTTAAATCATCCAAAAATGTTTGTCAGCTAGTGTAATCTGTTGAGCTATTTGGGTGTATGTGTGCGTGTGTTAAGTTGTGTATCGCGTGTCAAACAGTTCTCCAGTCTGATCTGTTGGCACATTGAACCAACGAACGTCTAAATAGGGTTCGTCTAACTGCCAATTAGATTACATAGTAGCCACAAATGTTTTTGTGTGCTTGCAATTAAAATAAGTGAATTCAATTCAATGCAAAGCCCAGCATTAGCGCATATAAAAAACCTCCTTTAAAGTTTGCGTTACAGTTTTTAATGCGCTCAAATATGGTTATTTGCTTTGGCCAAGTCACGACCCCGAGACCGTTTTGCTACTTTAGAAAAATTACGCAGCAGCCGTTGGAAAGACACTAGCTAATTATCTAATTTGTACACTTGCTAAAAGGTGTATAATAAAAAATATATATAACTACCCAGTGGTTGTCATCTTTGACCCCTTTCAATTCATGTTAGGCATAATAAAAAACAACTGGCTCTAACCGGAACATAAAAACCATTCAAAAAACCTCTTAGAGGTCAAAGCAAGATCATGTTTCGAGGAATAGTAAAATACGTCACTTTCTTAATGTAAAGAAATGTCACATGTTTTCAGATAAGAAATTATAAAAAAAAAGCTTAGAAAAGCAACTATAGAAATTTCTCTATATGCTCAAGCTGATAACACCTGGTACATGTGGCTGCTGCGTGATAGTCCTAAACAATTTCTCATATGCATACTTTTAAGTATAGATGAACAGATGTATGTATGGGGTGGTGTTTTCGCAAATATATGATAATAGAATGTTATAAACAAGAGGTCAATGGGTTCAATGCCAGCTATGAGTTATAAAAACAATAACTCTTAAGTGATCAAAAAGTTGCCAAAAGTGAAATGGGACACTGCCGCAATGTAACAATTTCATTTGTTTATTCCCACTTCAATTCGCAACAAAATAAAATCGCATTTTAAAAAACCAAATTAGCACGTCAACTGCTTACTAATTAGCTGCAGGTACAAGTACATACATACAACAACACTCAAAACAGTAGTCAGCCATAATAATCAGACAAAAGTGCACACATCATTTGGTCACTAATTAATCCATATGACGATAGACAAGGGGATTAAATACGAAATCGATTGGTATGCAGACAATAACATGCTACAGATGGGAGGGGGGAAGGGCCGGAGAGACGTCGTACAGTGAATGAATTACGAGTATGTTATCTGACTCAGTATCTGAGTAGGGAGTGCATGAGGAGCACCTCCAGGTACAATATTTAAATATATGTATATGCCTTGGGAATAGTATATGATTAAAACGTCGGTAGTCTTTAAACAATCCAAGCAAATTTGATTACTCCCTTGTTATCGGATTAATAAGACACTTTTATTATTGACCCACCTCAACTGAAATTGATGTGGACTCGGTAATCATAGCACGCTAGAGATGTCACTTTGGCCATTGGCTTCAAAATTTAAAGCAATTTTAAATTTAAATCATCTTATCGTTTAAGACAATTATAGGGCAATAATGAAACGTTTGTGCAAATGAATTAAAGATTTCGTGATCAATTAATTGCTTTGTGTGTCATAGGATGTGAACAACAAACAATTTATATTTACATAATAATATGTTAATTCACTGATTGTCGTCACATTAAAATCCGGCTGATTCACATTATTTTTCAATTTGCGGTTCCACAATAGAAATTGTAGTGCTCAAGAATTTAGTTTTTTTTTTGTGTCTACAAACAATTATTTCTCTTTAGTGTCATAAAGCAACAGCATTTGATAGTCACATTAAAGAAAACGACATTCTCGGTAAAAATTCACACTCACAGAATTTTTAGGGGAGCACTTAAGATTTTACACTTTTTTCTATAAAAAAGAACGCTGCCTTTTGAGTTTTTATTCCGAGTAAGTTGATTGTTAACTTAACACTTGTGCAGCTTTCAAGAGGTTGGTCAAAACCCCAAAAAAATTGTATTCCATATTTACTCTTTGTCTTATTTGTTTTGTAGATTGTAATAAATAAAATAAAAAAAAAGTTCTAACTAAAAATAAACATATACTCAACAAGTTAAGTTGAGTTGTGAATTGAAATCTATACTGAATGTGAGTATAGTTTATTCAAGAATTGAATCTCTTACATTAAGGTGCGTGACTTTCATTGGCCCATTAACAAAGTTTCGAGCAAACGAAGCACGTCGCACCGGAAGCCAAGACACCTTTGACGTAAGTACATACGATTCAATCATTCAGTATGCGAAGCACAAGCCTTCAACTAGTCAATCCCCAGCTGTTGAATAAGCAACAAATGCCATGCAAACGATGGCGAATCGTATGATCTGTAAAGAGCCGAAAAATATACGAAAATAGAGAACAGAACATAAACTTCACATACATAAGTATATAAATAAGAGGAATAAATAAATAATTATTAAATGAAATGTTCCTTACGCAACGCAGCAGTATCAAGCAACATTAAACAGTAATTTTTGTTGTTATTACTATGGATTAGCGATCACACATTTTAATCAACGGGTTATAAGGAAGTCAATTATGCCCGTCAGCTGCATTCACAATCAACAGCTGCAAAATTTCCAGGGACAACCTTCGGAAAGTGTAAGGAAAAACAACAACAACAATGGGATCAAGTGCTCAACGAGTAGCAGTATATTAACTTTATCACAAAACTATACAGAGGCAGTGCGCTGTCATAAACTTGACCAATATTGGATAGAGGAAAAAACCGCCACAATCATGCTAACGTCCCCATCTCCTGCGCCACAAACTAGTGTCAGCATGATAAGCATTTTATCCCAAAGCTAGTGGCAAAATTGCAGAACCCTTACATTTAATCAAATGGCAACTGCGCGTTTAAAGCTAGCGATATGAATATTGGGATGATAAATCAAGGAGGCGTTTACCAGCAGCGCACATGTCAATAAAACTGCACACAGACCATTTGCTTTCCGGTTCACACACACAGGGTGCTTTTTAGTAGTATGTCGAGATCTTGCTGATTCTTAGTAAGGTAATAAGCAACGCGATCGATTGACAGATGTTTTACCGTATTGATCCAGCATTATCAAAACGATTTTACAACTTCCACACACATATATATAATACACATATTTTTTACTGCGCACTTAACATACCCAATATGCCTGCAGTTGTACGAAAATATAACTAAGCCATAGAAGTAGAAAAACAATGAACGAAAACAAAGCGGCACAGCACTGCCGCAAAGGGTGAAACTTGAAAGGTGGTTGAAAAACGCACACACTTATTTATTCGCGTATGTGTCGTCGCGCCACTGATTGAAATTTAGAAATGCCACACTGTTAATACGCAACAGGAGAGAACTGCTTTAGAGTAAGTTGGCAGAGCCATTTGTGCTAGGTGGCAGCTCTACAACCAGCTCTAAAAAGCTTATCGATATATAGATAGTGTGCAATCGGTAATTTTGAGTTTTGTTGTCAAATCAAAACAACGTGATGAAAATCTCACGTTTTAAGAAGTCGCACAAAACGCTTGTGTTTTTTGCCACTAACTTTGAATATCGTGAACCATATCAAGTGCTCATTGACGCTACCTTTTGTCAGGCCGCGTTACAGGTGTGTAATCATGTTTCGATGTATGTCAGCGAAGCAAAATTGTAATGCATTCTCCTCTGGTTTCAGTACAAAATTGGCATTGAGGAGCAGATCAGGAAATACTTTCAATGTAATGTTAAACTATTAACCACTCAGTGCGTCATACTGGAAGCGGAGGCGCTAGGGGCTCCCTTAACAGGCGCAATAACAATTGTCAAACAGTTTCATGTTCACAAATGCGGCCATGAAGGAAAACCAGTTGCAGCAGCTGAGTGCCTTAAATCAATGGTAAGAGTAGATATTTATATTTATATTGTAATGCCTTCAACTACAATAAGTCTAACATTGCAGACAAAGGACAATCGTTATATAGTCGCTTCCCAGGATCGTCTGCTACAGGCCAGTCTGCGCAAAGTGCCTGGTCGCTGCCTACTCTACCTGCACAAGGCGACGCCTGTGTTGGAAGCGCCCTCGGATGCATCTAAGAAATGGGTACAAAAGCGCGCGAAAGATCTAATGCTGGGCAAGCAAGCAGATAAAATTGAGTATATGAAGGAAAAGCAAGGTCTGAAAACGACGGAGACAATAGCCGCTAAACAAAAGAAGCCTAGGGGCATAAAGAATCCGAATCCGCTTTCCTGCAAAAAAAGTAAAAAGCAAACGCCCAACTTGCATGGCGTAGAGCACACAACACCGACCAAAGCCAAAGCCAAAAGAAAACGAGTGAAGATTGCGGCACATGTTAAAGCTGCGCTGAGCACAAATTAGTCCCTGTAAAAATTAAATGGTTAAAATTATAATTAAACTTCAAGTCTTTTGTATTGTTGTACATTTGTTTCAAGTGTTCAAAATGTATAATGTGTGCAGTTGCATAATGATTACAGTTTACCGTCGCGAATTTTTTTCAGCGTCTTCTCGGACATAAACTGGCCCAGAAGTTTGGTAAGAGTTACATTGCGAGCACAATAAGCCAATACATTGACCGGAAACAAACCACACCAAGTGAGATCCATTTTGTTGGCAAGTGCGACGGCAAACAGATATCCGCATCTCGCCGCACTCAGGCGTCTCTGGTGGGCCGTGCTGCCGCCGACCTTGCCACCATCAGCGCCCGTGAATGCCTCCAGCAGAAAATCGGTTTGAATTGGACCCGGCGCAAAGATGGTAACATCCAACTTGCGATGCTCCACTTTCAACGACATCAGATAGGCATTTAAAGCATGCTTCGCAGCGCAATAAGTTGCCGAGAATGGAACCGGACTGAAGCCAGCTATGCTTGAGGTTGCCGCAATGTGGCCACGCCCACCATTCTGATCCAGAAAGTAGCGGACAACCAGACGCGTCAAGTGAACCACAGAGAATACGTTCAGCTCGAAAAGATCGCGATCCACCTTGATCTCGATTTCCGTCCAGTTGGCGCGTTGCGAACGACCCGCATTGTTGACCAGCACATCCAGACGATCAAAGTGATTGAGCACTGTGTACAGATGCGATTGATGCTCCTCCAGCTGCAACATGTTCATGGGTAGGATCAGCACATCATAAGTCGCTAAAAGTCCTCCTGCGGCTTCCAGACATTCAGCTTGCACCTCCTCCAGCTGCTCAACACGACGTGCACTCAGAACCAAACGCACTCCTTGGCGTGCCAAGCTGACCGCCAGAGCGCGTCCAATGCCGCTCGAGGCACCCGTTATCCAAACCACCTGTCCACGCATGCTGGACAACGGAACGCCAAAGCGCGATTTGAACCACAAGGCCACATTGCAGTCGAGTAATATCCAGAGCGCCACATAGCCAACATAATAGAGCACCAGGAGCATGAATAAAAACTCTAGGAAAGTCATATTGTGACCTTTTGTTCCTGGGCGTAACTTGCCACCTCTATGACAATACAATGATGAAATAAGTATCGTTATAACGATAGCACTGATCAGCTGACTTCCTCGCCTGAAATCGATTATTCATACAGGAGAGCGACTAATAACGAGATTCAACTAAATAATGAATAATGGCTATATGTAGTTAAAAGTGCCGTGACTAGCTTCTATTAATTATATTTTGGTGTTACCCATCCGACCTTAATGTAAAATCTAAACACAGCTGCTCAGTTACAAATAATCTCTCAAAAATGTTTTGTCAAAGCTTAAAATATAATTGTGTTGTGTATTCAGATTAATAACAAAAAGTTAACCAAATTTCAAGTTTAGGTAATTTAATTTTAACGTTTTATTACTATCACGCTTGCAAGACACTGCCAAGATTGCCACAGATCTTGTCAATTTCCGCGTAGCCAGCTTGCTCCAGTGTCATCAGGGCATTCGCCAGACTGACCGTCTCCCGTGTCGAATGCGCTTTCACCCAAATGCGTCCGTTGACACCCACTGCAATCTCGTAGGGCAGCTCCTCGTTAAGAGCTGACAGGGCTGGGCAGTTCTCGCGCAACAGCAGCCGGCCAAGATTTAGACTACACTTGAAGAAGAAGCCATCCTGCAACACGCCTAGCTTGCCGCGTTTCCCATTTGAGTTGACGCATACCAGCTCCGGTTCAATGTCTGCACTGGCATTAAGGACGCGAGCGTACAGCAAATCGCCCGGATTTAGATCGGGACGATTCTTTTTTGTGGCAGCCTCAAAAGCTAGATACGAAATGGAAGCCGTATCTGCCGCTCCAATGTCAACGCGATACAAATCGCCAGCTCTGGCCTTTATAATGCCTATAACAAGGTCTCCTCGTGCCGGTACATAACGTCGCTGATAGTTGTCCACCCAAAATGTGTTTGGCTCCTTGTGGCGGAGTGGTCCTGCCTTGCTAGCCACAACTTTGTCGTCCACTCTGCGTAGTCCTGGGCCCAGAATAACTCGTTTACCTTTAGCCACATCCTCGACAGCCGTGACGCGCTCACCAGGCATAATAATACTTATATTTTCGGACATCATAACAAACACCTTTGCCGGCCGCGTGTTTTCTAAAGCTTGTTGTTATTATATCGATACATCGATATGTGTACAAATTGCATATCAGTGCTGGAAAGCGCCGCATATTGTGAATGCCTAGAAATTTGTTCTCTCGCCTCTATTTTTTATTTACTTATTTATTTTTACCATTTGTATATATGTAAAGCTAAAATGTTTTTCTCCGCAAAGCTCTTCCAGTTCGACAGCACATGGAGGCCCTATGTGGATGCCATTACGTGTAACCTTGCACGAAGGTCAATACGAACATACCTACCCCTGCTGAAATACCGGTAGGCAGCTTACGCCCACAACTTTCATCCACCAGTCCGCGCCTGGAGGACGCACTCTCAGTCGTTTGGGGCAGTTTACGATCCACAATCCACAGCAACAATGGCAAACATATTAGTATCGCGCGCTCTACGAGCGTACCCCTCACTGCACTCAACGACGGTGCCGACAGCAAAACCATCAAGCCAAAAAAATTTGCTCGTTTTCTCATCGCGTTCTTCGACAACTGCTTTCAGTAGCAAATCAGCCAGCCAAGCCGGAAGCTCAATAGAGTCGCTCTCGTCTGGATTTAAATTTTTAAAATTTAAAAGTTCTTGGTATGTATAAGTGTGTGTTAGATTGCATGTGCGGTTTAATACATTTTAATGTACTTTCGGTTTTTTTTTTGCAATAAACTGTTTAAGTAGATTATCGCCGTAAATGCTAAAGTTATCTAACAGATTTTATTACGTGCATATGTACAAACTGAAAAAATATATATAGATTTATAAATGTATCGTATTGCAGCGGACATTTTTGTACATTTAGTTAAATTCTTATAAAATATGACAATGGAATGCAAGATTTGTAAAAAGTTTGTCTTTTGTTAAAAGCATATTTCGTTGCATCGCCGCAATTTTCGCTTATTACTTTTGCAATGACCTTTAAGCACTGCGTAGAGGTCATACATACAAACGGTGAGCGGTTGCTTCTCTCCCGGACTAGGGTGACGAAAAAATTATTGCGAGTAGGAAAATGCTGCTCGTATATCTTTTTTCTTTATAAAATTCCCGACGGGAATTAAATAAATAACAAAATAATTTTAATATGTGAAGCCAAGAGCTCACATATAAAAAGTAATTTGCTCTAAATATATTCTCTGCATTTCATATAAAATTAAATATGATTATTTATTTATACTTTGGCATAAATTTCGCCTGGATTAGTGACGATTATTCTGGAACATTTAAAGTCAAGGCTTATCGTTTGAAACGAATTTTGTTTAACCGCAAATATATTTTTATGATTTTGTTTGCAGTTCCAAAAGCAACATGACCATCAAGTCGATCAAAGCCCGTCAAATCTACGATTCCCGTGGCAACCCAACCGTCGAGGTCGATCTGACCACCGACCTGGGTCTGTTCCGTGCCGCCGTGCCCTCGGGTGCATCAACCGGTGTGCATGAAGCCCTGGAGCTGCGCGACAACGATAAGGCCAACTATCATGGCAAGTCCGTGCTGAAGGCTGTCGGCCATGTGAACAACAGCCTTGGCCCTGAGGTGATCAAGGCCAATCTGGATGAGACCGATCAGGCGGCCATCGATAACTTCATGATCAAGCTGGACGGCACCGAGAACAAGAGCAAGTTCGGCGCTAACGCCATTCTTGGTGTCTCTCTGGCCGTGTGCAAGGCTGGCGCTGCCAAGAAGAACGTGCCCCTGTACAAACACATTGCTGATCTGGCTGGCAACAAGGAAATCATTTTG
This sequence comes from Scaptomyza hsui, assembly GCA_018152825.1. Taxonomy (NCBI): domain Eukaryota; kingdom Metazoa; phylum Arthropoda; class Insecta; order Diptera; family Drosophilidae; genus Scaptomyza; species Scaptomyza hsui. Next base: position 2,756,733 of record JAECXO010000025.1, read on the forward strand.
CCCGTGCCCGCATTCAATGTGATCAACGGTGGTAGCCACGCTGGCAACAAGTTGGCCATGCAGGAGTTCATGATCCTGCCAACTGGCGCCACCACCTTCACGGAGGCCATGAAGATGGGCTCTGAGGTGTACCATCATCTGAAGAACGTGATCAAGGCTAAGTTCGGTCTGGATGCTACCGCTGTGGGTGATGAGGGTGGCTTCGCTCCCAACATTCAGTCCAACAAGGAGGCTCTTTGCCTGATCAATGATGCCATTGCCAAGGCTGGCTACACCGGCAAGGTAAGCGAGTTTAATGTCTGTTGCTTACAATGTAGCTATAATTTATGTATATATTTGTTGTACATGTAGATCGAGATCGGCATGGATGTCGCTGCCTCTGAGTTCTTCAGGGATGGCCAGTACGATCTGGATTTCAAGAACCCACAGAGTGATAAGGCACAATGGCTGTCGCCCGAGAAGCTGGCCAACTTGTACCAGGAGTTCATCAAGGACTTCCCCATTGTGTCCATTGAGGATCCCTTCGATCAGGATCATTGGGATGCCTGGACAAACTTGACCTCCAACACCAAGATCCAGATTGTCGGCGATGATTTGACCGTGACAAATCCCAAACGCATTGCCACTGCTGTCGAGAAGAATGCCTGTAACTGCCTGTTGCTGAAGGTCAACCAGATCGGCACTGTTACCGAGTCCATTCAGGCCCATCTGCTGGCCAAGAAGAACGGCTGGGGCACCATGGTCTCTCATCGCTCCGGTGAAACCGAGGACTCCTTCATTGGTGACCTTGTTGTGGGTCTGTCCACCGGACAGATCAAGACTGGCGCTCCCTGCCGCTCGGAGCGTCTGGCCAAATACAACCAGATTCTGCGCATTGAGGAGGAGATTGGACAGGGTGTCAAGTTCGCCGGCAAGAGCTTCAGGAACCCACAGTAAACGTTGCTACTTATAAATTCCAACAGCACCACGCACCCAACCGAATAAAAACCCACAGCAGCAAGTCCAAGTGAGGGGTGTCAATTTGGTGTACGTGTTCGTCAACCCTTAGATTTGTGTCTGGCGCACAAAAGCAATCGATTAATAATATTCAATTCTACATTGCTTCGTTATTTAGACATTATATATACTGTTACCATTACTATGATCTACTCATTATTATAAACGCATGCATGGTCTACTTGAAGTATATTTATCAGTTGTACTGGCTCTCTACATAGATTGTAGACACACAAATATCATAGTGTAGTTGCAACTTGGGTTGATCTACACCACTCCCACCCACCATTGTAATAAAAATGCAAGGCGATTGAGATATGTAATGGAAACAATAAATTGTTTAACTCTATAAAACAGCGAATATTAAATGTTCCAAAAATCATCATACATACAGGCTCAGTTTTCTTCAATTAAAAGCGTTAATAGATGTGAAATAAATGTTGAAAATATTTAAATAAATTAAAAACAGTGTGGTTTTTTTGGCATCATATAAAATAATGCATTGCAATTAAATCTTGATTTAAGGCCAGCCTAAAGTTATGCAATATGTGCGTAGCAATTGAATGTTGCAGCATTTACTTTCATACTAAAAGTATGCAGCACTATATGCAATATGAAAATCGTCTTCGGTTCTTGCTGCTGATTCTGTTCGCCTGGTACTTGCGGACAGAAAACTGGTGTGTTTTGGGCCAAACTCAATCAAAACGAAAATAAAATACTGCTGTTGCGAATGCAGTACCAGCAGTATTTTTACAAGCACAAACATCCAAATTTGGGCCGACCAGGGTCTGAAAAGTGGTTAATGATTCAAATCTTTATTTAAAAGACCTAATTAATAGTATTGCATACTTTAAAGGGCACGCAAATAACAATATTCATTTCATACTAAAACAGCTCTATCTCGGCCAAATCCTTGCAGATTTTCAAAGGATATATTGCGTTAGGATCACAAGGACCAACTCTATCAAACGGCAATAAAGAAATATATGGTCATCTAAGAACCCAATACTTAGCAAAAATTGATCCTCAGGCCGCATGGGAATGGGTCCAAATCACAAAGTCGCTGTTTTTGCGGAAACTACAAGAACAATTTGGATGTCCTTTGGTCAGTTTGTAGCCCTAATCGAAACTAAATGTTTGCAACAGGACTCGACAGGATCCGTAAGGATTTGGCCGATTTAGAAGCATATTTCTGTTTTTTAAAAAGTCCTCATATCTTTGCTGTTTTAAGGACTTTCGTCCTTTTTATTGGTATATTCAAATTGGCTGCCAAAGGACCATCTGTGGTCCAAAGGACATCTATGTAGTCCTTAAAATGGCCGAAATACGAACGATTTTTCGATTTCTATCAATTTTTTCTGACCTACCCCCTTAAAAATATTTCAGAAATTTTTTTTGGTGAATACTGAGAATTTTTAAATGCAAATCGATAAACATGAATTGAAAGATCTCAAAAAGACGTGTCCTGCCAAAATCCTTAAGAAAATGGCGAAGCTATGACTAAAAAACGCAAGCAATATTAATGCTTAATTGTAGAAACACCCAAAACAAAATGAAAAATAAAAAATGTGAATGCAGTACCAGCAGTATTTTTACAAGAACCAACATCCAAATTGGACAACAGTGCGCATTAGAGTCGCAAGTATTATTATATATATATATATATACATATTATTAAAATCAATGTCAGTTTATTTTTTCATAACGTTTAACTAACTACATTAAAATACTTATTCAACATTTAACAAAACTAAAAGCTTTTCGATGTACCTTAAAATCTATGTATGCAATAATGAAGTGATGTCAAAAAAAAATAAAAAATACACAGTAAAATATGTGTTTAAAAGTAATTTAGCACAAGTGAGAGCTAATAATAATGAGTCCTTAGCTAGCTAGAACTATATATAACTAAGGCACCGAATTCGTTGCAATCGCAATGGGCCATGTCGTTGGTCCCTTGAGCAGTATATCCTCCAGGGCATGCTTAACTTTGATAAAGCGACGCTTGAATTCCAAGCCACAGCCTTTGGACAGACGGAAGTCAACGAGTATCTTGCCATCCATTTCAATGATGTGCGCCTTAAAGACCAAGCGCAGCTTTCGCCTATCAATTGTTGAGATGGTAACAACGCCATCGTCACTAACTTTGCACGTGTAGCCGCCCAGTCGCTCGATGGTGCCCACCAGCCTCTTAATCGTATCATCCCAGCGCGTTGTCACAAAGAAGCGCGTCATGCGCCGCACCAGACGCTGAAAGTAGTTCTGTGAGGCGCTCTGCGTCTGATTCATTTGTGTGGCCAGCAACAGGTCATCCAGCATCGCTGGCTGAGAGAAGCAATAGGTAAGCCGTGCCTCCTGCGCCAGCGTCTGTCTGGCCTCGTCCTCTTGGCCATTGAGCTGTCCGCCGTTGCGTGGTCGGGCATCGAATTCGTCGTCGCTGCGCATTGTGGGCATGGGCTGGGAGCAATAGTTTCGTGATACCGAATCATCCAGATTGTTGCAAAGATGTGCGCTGGACTGCAGACGCTGCCTCTTGGCCTTGGGCGAGCATATCTCCATTGCGGCTGCCGAATCAACCAGGTCATATGAACGATCTGTAAGAAAAGTTGGTAACATTAGCAATCAATTAAAACCACTCGATTTTAAATGCGAAAAAATTAAAAACAAAATACCGAACTCAAAAATAACAAAACGAAAGCAATGCAAAAACCATTTGGTTTTTGGTCATAAAGCTCTATGGAATCTACAAACACCATACAGCTAAAATAACCAAAGATCAAATAATATGCAAAATCAAAAGGTCAAACAACAAAAATTAACAGCATACAATACAACTTATTTACTATTAACATGAACGTCTTCTCTTTGGTTAGGAACCTTCCTTGTTCAGCTGGCTACAGGCGCCGATGCTTTGGTAATCTAGCTTTATGAAGTATTCAAATCTATCATACAGCTAAAGCGCCAAAGCGACGGAAATGCAGCATGCATTCAAAAATCAACACAAAACGCACTTCACATATTTGAAAATAAAACACAAAAAAAAAACAACACAACACACGATTAACTCGTTGCTGGTGCAACACGGGGCAGCACAGGCACAGAGCGACCCTCAAACTATGCAATACAATTGAGAGTCACTAAGTACCTGAGCAGCACAAGATGTGCAATTGAGTTAAAACATTTCACGCACACACGTAAACACAACCGACGAACGCAAGAACGCAAGAGGATTCTTCTTCTTCTTACCATGCTCTGCAAACTGCATGTTGGACCACTTGTGATCGAGTATCTTGTCCAGGGTGAGACGACTACCCGGACTGCTAGCGAGCACCTTGCGCAGCAGTGATATGGCCAGCGTGTCCAGTTTGCTCCAGGGTGTCTGCGTTTGCCAGCGATCATTGTCCTTCCAGTTGGTGAATTCCAGGCAACTAGCTGATGGCTGATCCCAAGGCAGTTCTAAAGATATTCAAGCAAAAAAATACGAATCAGTTAGAAAATTATGATTCCAGTTCTTAAAAAAACATGGAAGAAAAAAAAACATGGCTTGGTGGCGAGTTTGATCCGTGCAAGTGAGAAGCTCAGTTTAGTTAAATCGTGCACTATTTGTATGATAATGTTGCTTAGAGTTGACTGTTGTTGTAAACATTTTTTCCATTGTTGTTGTTGTTGTTGTTTTGCGGGGTGCAGGGCGGTGGCAAGCAATTTAAGCTGGAGCTTTGGTATAAAAGCTTTAGATAATATAATGTGTGAAAACAATCTACAGCTAGAATACCAAAGAAACAGCAAAAATGAAAGTAATTTGCAATTGTGTACAATAGTTATAAGATATAAAACAAATCCGAATAACTGTGTGGGTGATGGGTGTATTTTGTGTGTAACTGGTGCCGTTATACATACATATGTGATGTGATTAAATTTCTATACATATATATATCAAAGAACGAGCGATGGAAGGCGACAGAGAAAACAATACGAATGCGATGCGAATGCTTTATTTTTTTGTTGCGGTTGTATTTGTTCATTTGGTTGGAATGTGCATAAAATCAAATGCTGTATTAAACACACACACAATATCAAGAAAAACTGAATTGTATTACATACCACCCGCCAGCATTGTAACCAGTATGACGCCACACGACCAAATGTCCGCTGGCTGGGCGTGATAGGGCTTCAATAGAACCTCGGGCGCCACATATGGTAGGGTGCCGCAACGCTTGTCCAGCAGCCGCTCTCTGCCCTTGCATCTGATGGGATACAAAAGGGAATTACAATTAGAAGGGATTTCAATTTTAGGCAGGCATAAATGAGAAGTATTTAATTTGCTGGTACCTAATACCTAAACATAGTGGCCATTCCAAAGTCAGAGATTTTCACATTGTCGTGCTCGTCCAGCAGCAGATTCTCAGGCTTCAAATCACGATGAGCGATGCCACGTTGATGCAAATAGCTGAGCCCGGAAAGCAGCTGTGTAAAGTAACGCTGAGCTTCATGCTGCGGCATGCCAACATCGGGCTCTATGAGGAAAGTTACAAAAGTTAATTATTGTAGTAGGAACCTTTTTCACTCGAAATGAATTTACATACCAATGCGATCGAACAGCTCTCCGCCGGCAGCGTATTCCAGAAATATGTATTCCACGTGTCCCTGCGAACGTTTGCCAAAGAAGCGCAGGATGTGCGTGTCCTGCAGCATCTTCTGTATGCACACCTCCTTGCGCACTGAGATCACGGCATCGGGATGCTTCTTCAAATCGACCATTTTCATGGCCACAGCCTCTCCCGTCTGCCGATTGATGAGCAACTTGACTCTGCGTCATGTAAATGAAACAAGCAAATCGGTTATTATCGAGTGGAAAATTTTCCGTCGCAGTCGCAGTCTTTGTCCTGTTACCAATTTCTTATATTTTTTTCGTTTTTTTTTTTTTTTTTTTTTGGGTGTTTGGTGCATGCGCAGAGCAAAGCTAAGCTATGAAGCTGGATAACTGGGCAGCAGCAGTAGCAGAGAGTGCACAGATGCAAGCAAATACGCCGGAAGAGTGCGTTTTTCATATGCCTCACAGCATTTCCGGTTTATTGACTTCAACACATACACACACACACACACACGTGTGTGCAGAGTGCATTGCAATGCAGTAGTAGAAAGTATATAGTGTATGTGTAGTGTTTGGCATCCCCCCGTTCCTCCACTTACTCGCCATATGCACCTTCACCGAGGGTTTGCGCCAGTGTCCATCCCTCAACAAATTCACGGGTCGCTGACGTTGTCGACGCCACTGTTGCGTTGGCCGCCATCTCCTTTGATTTATCGGTTTAGGCACTTGAATATCCTGTGCCGTTTATAATCCGTTAATGGAGCGAGTTTTGCGTTTTCCAGCATATCGCTAACTGTAAGTAAACCAAAAACACAACCATTTGTCAATTGCATTTTAATTTACTCGTATATATTTATTTGGGGATGCTATTGTTAAAGCTCGTGGTGTACACACACATACTACATCCTCTTACAAAAAAAAAAAACAACAAAAGGAAGTCAACTTTTTTTGAATGCCGCATTAACATTTCATCTTTTGGCATGGTCATGGTTCGCTCAAATTACCAACCACTACAACGAAAGGCACATGCGCTGTGAAAGCTCTCGTATAAAGAGCGCAACGCAAATCAAAGCTCTCAAAGTGTGCAGACGTAACGCATACCTTTAAATGTACTCATGTACATACATATACATATCCTAATGTGTTTTCATGTACATTGGAGAAGTGTCGGCGAACATGATTGGAATCGATGACATAGCTGTTAAATTCGCATCAACCGAATACGACTTATGCAGAAATAAATATGTATAAACGAGTGTTTCTTATATAAACAAATAAATTCAAGTTATAAAATATAAGCTGCAATGTCAGTTTGTTTTTTTTAGGGAGTCGTCTATTATATCAAATTACTGCCCAATTATTTACAGTCATTAATTAGTATAAATAAACAGCATCAACAGTCGCATACGTATAAAAATGCCTTTGCCTGCAGTTTTTGCAAATGAGTTTAATGCGTACAATAAACTTGCGCTGAAAAGCTTATACTCTCTTTCTATCTATCTATCTCACTCCCTTTTCGCGACGCTCCTTCTGATAGTTGTTGCTGTTGTTGTCATCGTCCGCATCGTCATGACGTTCGGCTTGTCTTTTGTATTTGACAGGAAAGCGGCGGCGACGGCAAGCAGGCAGAGATAAATAAAGCAAAAACTCTCCTCTCTCATCCTCGGGGATGCGATTCTGTGTACCCTAATGCCGACTGCGACTTATTTTCTTCCGGTAGTGAAAAGCTCATTTGCCGACTCTGATGATGTCTATGCTCCCACCCCCCGCCGCTGCTCGACTAGCTGGTTCAACAGGCCACTATTAAAACTTTTCGTTTTATTATATTTGTCGTGTGTACTCGCAATTACATTCAACAGAGTCGATTTATTCACTCTCTTTCACCCCTCGACAACCTATAGCTACGGGCTCTTATACTGCGCTTTTCTGACTTTCTGTTGTAAAGGTTGCTCGGCCTAAGGATCGCTTTGTAATAGATCTTTTAAACTTTTTCTGCGATTTACATAAGGTTACACTCAAGTTTTAATATACATTTATTCTTTAAAAATTAAACTGGTATAAGCTTGCAGCAGCTCCAATTAAAAAATAAAAATAAAATAAAACCAGACTGCTTTTAGCTAGTTACACCAGCAGCAGCAGCCTTTCCTGTTGCTTATCCCCGAGACTAGCTTGAAAGTGGCCCCATAGCAACAGCGTTGCAGCTAAAAAAAAAAAAAAAACCAATAAAAACATGTCGGTGCCTAGGAGGAGAGGACTGTAACTGCCACGGCGACTGTAGATTTTAACTTGAGACCGAGACACCATTGCCATTGCCTTAGGGAATGGAGACGGACGGTGACTCTCTGCCCGCTGCCTGCTGACTGTCGACTGTTGACTGTCGGCGAGGCTAAGCAAATACGAGTTTTCGTGAAGTATTTTTATTTGAGACCCGGTTTATTTTTTTTTTTTTTTTATGCGCCCTGTACGTGAAGGAGAGCCGAGCTCATTCTCCTCTTGCGCTGCTGCAACCAAAAAATGCAGAAATGAAAAATATATCGTATGGTTAGGTTAGGACATAAAAAAAAAAAAAACAACAACAACACCAACCAAGGACGGTAGCGGATAAGAGAGATAGGTGAGGGGCGGGTATCAACTCTGTGGCCGGAATGGAGATGGACATAACAGGCTGGCAGATAGACAGACGAGACCAGGCCAGACCAGCATAGCCAGTTTTTTTTTTCGTAACCTCTCCTCTTCTTTTTTTTTGTATTTCTTGTGGCGAGAGCTAAAAAAAAAAAAATAGGAGCCGCGTGTGCTGCACAGACATCTCGCAAATTAATTTGCCAGCCAAGTTAAATGTGTAATGTCATTAACATTTGCAGGTTTACCTACATTGCGTCATTCTTCAAGTGCATCTGCCTTTTTTGCGAGATTTTCGCGTACGCGTTTGACTTTTCTTATCGCATTCAATGATGTCTGGATGGGAGCCCACCTCCATTTTCGTACCGAAGCGGCGTCAAACGTTACGATTAATGGAAAAATTTCAGAGAGCGCGCACAGAGTCTGAAAAAACGCACAGACTGTCATCAACTCGGGAATGCGGCGCGTAGTATGTATATACATACATACACATACACAAATATACACACACAAATACACAAAGCCCGGTATCGTTTTATTTGTATCTACACCTTCAAAAGTGCCAAAGTCCGTTTTTTGCTTGAACCTTTTTTTTTTTGTTACGAGTGACTTGTATCGTTCTTAGCTGTGCACAATTTATCCTCAGGTTTATTTTTCTTAATTTAATTTTTTCTAGTGTTTGTTAGTTTAATAGTGGCCATTTGTAAGTGACTTAAACGAAGCAAAGCTATCCTTTCACTTATGGCGGTTCGTCCTGGGCCAGCGTTAAAACCAAACTGTGCTGCAAATGCGCTCGATTCATGAATAATCTCCATGGCATGGACCAGGCAACTCGAAGCTTCCAGCGAAAGGCGCCAAAGAGAGCAAAAAAAAAGAGAGAAAGCTTACGCATGCGCGCGCCAAAAGAAAAAAAAGAAGTGGAAACAACAGAGTTCGCAACGTTTTCGGTGGTTGTTGATGTAACTCTCTCACTCGCTCTTTCACACCGCGTGCGCTCCAAACAGCTTCCAGGTTTAACTTGACTCTCTTTGTTGAGTTAAAAGCAGCAGCAGCTGGGACGAAGCCGGCGATGGAGACAGCTATAGCCGGTGTGAGAGCGCAGGGCTGTTGCTTCGCGAACGATAGTTGTTGAGTGAGAAGGGCTGTTGCTTCTTTTTTTCCTTTGCATCTTTGGGCATACATACAAACGTATACGTATGAATACATACATGTGTATATGGAAATTTCATTATCGTGCAGTATTTCTTTACACACACTTTTTTAAAGCTTCATCGGTGGGTTGCAGAGCAACGTGTCAACGTTTGTAAAAGACAAAAAAAAATCTCATTCTTGAACCCGATATATACGTACGATGAACATACGTTTCAAATGGAAGATGACTCTTGAACTGTATATTTAGGTATGCACAATTTCTCATTCCGTAAATAAAATATATAGTTCACATTCAATTCGCATTTTTAGGCTTGGTTCGCTAATGACTTATTAAAACATGATATAAAACAAACGGTGTTATGTTATATTCATTTAAAGCTAAAGAATGTTTAATATAACTTGAAATAACAGTCGTAACAGGGTATTTATCCTCCCCTCACGATAGCTGCTTTCTCTTTTGTTTTCAGCTTACACTATTTCACATTGCCTGGCAGTTGTCGGGACTCGTTTACTTACATACACTATGCATACCTATGTATGTATGTACATATGTAAGTATGCGATTTGTTTACGCCAATAACAGTCTACACAAATATGCGTGCAAATACAAATATACAATACGTATGTATGTATGTACGTACTACGTACATAAATACTTAGCTGCGTAGCAGCAACTTGGGTAACTCATGACAGCATCCCACAGCAGCAAAGGTGACGCTTAGCAACAACAAAGCACAGGTAGACGTACTTAAGTCGATAGTGTTCGACTACCTTATAAAATAAAGTAAATGTAAAAATTTAAAAATTGAGATAGCTGTTTAATTTTACTTGTTAATTAATTCGTTTTTAACACGGTGTGAAAATTAAAAAATGTTTACACGATTTTAAAATGTCAAAAAATATGAATCTAAAACAAAAACCCATTTCTTTCGAAACAAAAATGAAAATTTCAGATCGCCTTGTCTTAAAAATCCTTGTTCCTTCCACTCAGAGATAAAAGGAACCAATCACCTTTTTTTGCATGTCTTTTTTTAAATGGTTTTTTTTTTTAGCCAATCTACCGTTTAAAAACAACAACTGGATGACTAGCTACAAGAACTTTAAAAGGGGAAAAGGAATTGGTCAAAGGAAAAAAAGAAGAGTGAGGTTGCCAAGGAAATCGAAAAGCTTCATTTGCCATATGATAATAGCAGTACCTTTGTATAAGCGCATACATATATGTATAAGTGTGTGTGTGTATGTGCATTTGCTTGTGAAGTTCAAGCTTCAAAGACAAGAGAGCGATAATAGTTTGAGGTAGGAGCTAAAAGCAGCTGTCTATCTGCACCTGGTACACAGCACATATTAGCTTTAATTGACACTCAAGATATTTAAGATATTTTTTACGTTTTTTTTTTCCAATAAACTGATAATATTATTAAAATATGTTAGTATAAATATTTATGAACATTTAAAAAGATACTTGCTATATGGTTGTATCATTGTTTTTGAACTTAATTCTTTAAAATTGCATTCACTGCTTTAACATAAATTCACTTTAAATGCGGTTAATAAGTTTAACTAAGCAACTGTTTTTTGTTTCAACAGGTTTATCCATTATTTTGTTTATTATTTTTCTTACGCCGTTGAACTTGCGATGGCCGACTCCACTTCTTCCAAATACAGTCCTCCTTCTGCTTTGGTGCCGGATGCGGCTTTGATACGAGCGATAATTCTTTAACATCATCAATTTGTGAGTTGGCAGAGAAATAAATGCTGTCAGAACTCTTATCACTGCCAGTCAGCGAGCTATCAATGTTACTGTCCTTGCGTTTTCTGCCAGGCTCAAAGTAAGCCGGATCCATAATTATCGGAAAGTTTTGCGATCCATTTCGAGTAACGTAAATTTTCTCCTTCGACACCATCTTGGTTTTGGGAGGCTTCAGTTTGCCATCCGCCATGGACATCTTGTCAAAATGTCGCATCATAGCTACAGCCTCCCTTTCCACAGTGCTTGTGTCATCCCAGTCGGACATGGATGCATGTTCACCCAACGGCTTCGTTCCAGCTATCTGTTGTATACGCTCCATCATTGCCAGACTATCTCGAATTTGCTCCGCTTTGGATGGCTTTACTCTCTCGATTTCCTTGTTGTTCCGCTTATTTCGATTTACCACATGATCGACATACGTCGACATTGGTCGAGCAGTTAAATCCTGCTTCCTTTTCAGCTCATAAGCCAACTGTCCATGTATTAAATGGAAATCGGGCTGGAAGGCAACTAAGTCATCCTCGAAGCTTGTAGTCGGAGCCCAGGCCATAGTAACTAAATGTATTGTGAGGCTTTTGTTAATAAAAGGACACAAATGCATTCGGTGCAAGTTACTGTCTTTGTTAGCCGTCAACATAACCTTCTTTTGTGCATACAGCTGCACATGCGCATACCATGCACATACACATACACACACACATATGTATATATATACACACACATAGATGCACAACTATGTACATATGTGCTTGCCGGCTTAACTGATGCGGTGTACCGGCAACAAGACAGGTAAAAACGCACGACAAATCAACTACAGCACAACAAATCCACTTACCAAATATGTCAGCGATGAAATATTTTAACAATTTATGTATGTAAATGACTTACAAGCAAAAAAAAACTATATTTTCCGTTCTTTGGATTTAGTTTTGTACGACAGAGTTACCAAAGCCTGTATAACTAAAACGAGTTTTCAGTCAATTTTAGTACATTTAATACCAAACTCACAAAACTATGGTTATTTACAGGATTTTGCTTAGATAAATATTTCATAAGATTCGTTGCTTTGCGAATTTTAACTTTACGAATTTAGAATATAAAGCAAGACAAACGTTTAAGCACAATTAAAAAAAAAAAAACCTGCATTGAGCAGCCCTACAGCAGAGAAATCTCAACATATATTTGTCTCGCTCTAACACCAGGAATCTCTATTCGCAATGCAATAAAATGCCGAAGGAATTGCGCCAAAACAGTCAAAATGAATAGACACAAAAAGTGTAACAAGACTGTAAAAGTGGATGCTGCCTTTTGTCCAAATTATTTGTGAACAAGATTCACGTTCATTGACTAATATTTAATTATACAACTTACCACTTCCACAGCACTTGCACTTGCAGCGGCGTTTTTCGCACACCTTTATTGCATCCGCTTTGGTTAACGACGATGTTGTAGCAACAAAATAATAACTCGATTGATTGGCACAATTTCTAACTACTATTTAAATAAATGAACACTTTATTTGTATTAATGTGAGAGCATTTAGTCAAAGGCCGCCGTCGCCTTCTTTTGCACATTTGGCAAACTTTACGACGAGTGTGACAGTATCCGACAAGCAAAACGCGAATGGCAGTGGTGGTCTATCGATAATTGTGGTGGTCAAATGATTCTTCACAAAAAATACTAAAAATGTGTACATCAAATTAAAATACCGGTTTTTGAATGGGGCTGCCAACTTGAAATGCCCGCTTAAATATGTAAAATTTAAATTGTTCACATGGAATTAAAGATCGTATTAATTTACGAATTTTTTGAAGTGTGATTAAATGCATATCCGTATATAAACGTGTGTCCGTATGGCCCTAGCAGAAGTAGTTTGCAAGAATAGTCGTTGAAGCTTGCGGCTACAAAGTTCATTGTCCTTTTCGCCTTGCAACCGTTTCTTACTACTTTACACATGCGCCATTTTCGTTAATGAAATTCAAACACTTTTCGCCCTCAAACTCAAGGTTTGCCTTTCGCGATTTCGCCCACGTTGCTGCATTCGGCTAGTCTTCGCCCTGCTCCCAGTTGCAATTCGACAGCTGGCCAAGGCGCACGAAACACGGAAAATATGATTTATGAGTGAAACATTTAAACAACGAATCAATTAACGAAGTGAAATATTTGGGAAAGCCATTTAAAAATCAAGTTGTTTATTAATTCTAACCTTATTAACGTTATTATTTGATTGTGTGCGTGTTTAATAAAAATCATCAATCAAATTATACAATAAATCGGTTCGATTGAGCACACTAGGAAACATAAGCAGCGGCAAACCCAAATTTCTATGTTATTGGCAAACCAACGACCCCAAATCTACTGCGGCTGTGCATTAATTCATTTATAGGTCAAACACCCCCTTTTTAAACTTTCTGAATTAAACCTAGCTTCAGCATTATATATATTCACGTACGCTTATACGAGTATGTATGTTTGCCGTACTTCCGGTTGCTGCACACGTAACGGAAATATCCGCTGCAGGACACATACAACATATACCCTAGAGAACATATTCGAAAAGTAAAGCGTTTGTTAATGGCATAATCTTTAATAATTTTAGCCATATTTGGTGTGATAAAAGCAAAGGGATATTCGATTAACGCGATCAAAACAAATATATGAAAACTATGTATAAATTGTTTATACATAAACAAATAATAAATTCAATGAATTGCTGAAAACACGAACGGTTCGTCACGATCCAAAAACAAACCAAAAATTAATATATGTATATGTTTATACAAATAAGCTTACGTTGAGTTTTCAATAATTGGGCGAAATATAAATTTTTGAGCGGTTTTCAATAAGTTTTCAATTGCCTTTGATTTTTGTTGAATACATTTTCGTGTTGTTCCCAATCTAACGCTGGAAGTGCTACGGCAGCAAACGCGTTCAATTGCCTCACTCAAGAGAAAATCGCAAATCAAGGTAAGTAAAAGATGGAAATAGGATTGTAAAAGATAGCTAAGTATTAAAGTAAGTAAGTCTTAACTTTACTTTTTACACTCATAATTCTTTACTTCAGTTTAAGTAAAAACACACACAAAGTACCCACAAAGTAGTGCGGGGTAGTTTGTTTTTAAAGGGGGTGGGGGTTGCGGTCATCCCGGCCGAGTGCAGTGCCCTGAATTAAAACACGCTCAAGGACAGCACGACAACAACGACAACAGCTGCAACAATGCAAATGGCAACAACAACAACAACAACAGAAATAGCAACAACCTGCTGCAAAGTTGTTATTAATTGCTGTCCCACGTTGCGAATACGTAATTTGACCAGCATTTTTATTTGCATGTGTATAAAGTTTTCTTGCATGTTGGCTTGTGGTTGCTTTTGGCAGCCTGTCGGCAGTTTTGAACTGCAAGACGAGCAACTTGGCCAAAACATACATATACACAATAAACAAATGTTAAGTAAAAGCAGCTGAAAGTTCTCGTTGCCTTGGCACCCACTGTACTACAACAACAACAACAACAACAAGAGACACCCTTCTTTTAAGCTAGGCAACACTCACGCACTCTTGTCCCACATTTCTTGCCAAAACAAAGCAAAACAAAATTCAAAACAGCAGGCTGCAGTTTTTCATTGCAACTGGCCTTTTATTACTGAAGTGAAGCAACTTTTTGCAACATTCCGAACGGGCTTCCTTCCAACTTGTCCTTCGCTGTGCTGCCTTTATATCTGAGGATTGTGAGAGTACCACCTGCCAAGGACGTTTGTTTTTGCTTGATGGGTCGCTGTGCCGGCATCGCAAACAAGGACACTTTTAGAGGGTGGCTGGGATGGGATGGGATGGATGGATGGGTTAGCCATGCGTGGCATTCTTCATGTTGCAGCATGGGTTGCTGCCATTTACCACCTAATAAGCCGGATGTTGTGGTCCAACCTTCGCTGAAGGCAAAATAAGACGACGAACGTGAACCTGAGGCTGCAGAGAAACATATATTTTCGTAATTTAATTCTGTTATCCATTCAAGGGTGTATTTAAATGTTAAACTGCATTTCTGTTAAAAATCTGCTTAACTGCATGCAATATTAACAGAACATTAACATTCCAAAACTTACTCTGTTATTATGTACTCTAAGACGCCGCTTAATGTTAATCAACTAACAATGCACTAACAAATATGTTTATTCTGCTTAACTTTATTGCTAGTTGTCGAAATGGAGCGATGCGAAGACCGGAGAGGAGGGCGAAGGTAAGTGAAAAAACACTCCCACAAAAGGCATTAACCAGAAAAACAAACAAAAAATGCTCATATTACACTTATGCTAATGATTGTTTGACTCCTCTGTCTCTCTATCTATCTGCTCTAGTTCTAGTCAATTGTTTAAAACGGCAAGAACTATTGAGGATCCTATTGGTAACAAATTCTGAAAATTAGGGAACTGCAAGCAGGTCAAAATCAGTTTGTTTGAGTGCTTTTTTTTTGTGTGTGCATATTTTGTAGATTGTTTTCAGGTCAATCAATAGTATTTCAATGGTTTGTGATTACTGTGTCAGCCGACAAAGGTGGCTCACATTTTTTGTTGCTGTTTCGTGTGTTCGTGTGTGCTTTGTATCGTGCACAAAATGGCGGCGACACCAAAGTCGTGTTGTTGTTAACTGTTGACCATTTTGTTACTGCCTTGTTGTAGCGTTGCATGTCCCGACCTACGACAACCAGAATGCACTGTGCCTAGGTTATGTCCTGCGCAGTCTCACTTTCTTCAACTTACACACACACACACTCACACATACACTACTACATACATATACAGTCGTCTGTCTGTGTGAAATCAATGAAGGTTCAACGTTCGTTGCACTGCAAAACATGCAAGAGAAATGAAGACAATCTTGCTTCTCGTCCTACAAACAACTCAAGAGTATTAACGAATGTTGGATACCTTTTACTAAAGAAAATTTAAAATTAAAAATAAACAATCTTATATTTGCTATTTTTTTTATGAGCACTTGTTATATTTCTTAACTATACAGAGCATAAAAGTAAACTCCTCACTTACACAAAAGGGTATTCATTAGTCGTGGCATGCACCATGCGTCTGCCCATGAGTGTGTGTGTGTGTAAGCTTTGTGAAGGTCGTGTGTGTGTGTGTGTGTGTAGAATTGTATATGCATTGATATGGCCTGCCCAAAAGTACTTATCGCGGCATAAATTTTCCAAACTGAAGTAGCTTGAAAAAAAACATGAAGTCTTTGATTCGCTTTTTATGCAAGGACTAAACAAACAAAAAGGGGTTATTGTAATGGAACTTGATGCAAGAAAGAAGTATTCATGTTGATAGACTGCCATCAATGTCATCTGAAATTAAATGTCAAAAACTGTCAACTCATCACGCCATAATCCTTCTCCCTCTATATATCATACTTATAAGCCCTTCCAGCTTTCAGCTTTCAGCATAAAACTAAAACACACATCACGTATATATATGATATATTGACATATGTATGTGTGTATGCAAAAGCAAGCAACTATTGACCCAGATTTCTCTACGCCCCACCCAGCACCCCTTGGTTATCCCTTAACCTAAGGGTACTTGCATTTTGTATGTGTTTACATTAACATTTACGTTTGTAAATTAAAATTTAATTTGATGCTGTCTTCGCTCTCTGAAATCAATGCAAATAAAACCAAATGGAACTTTGACTTCAACCAAGGACAACCGCACACAGTTGTTGCCAACTTCGACCTTGATATCCTTGAGCGGAATTGAATTGGCGGGTTCGAAAGATAAATTAATTATTCTCGCTGGCTAGGTTGAAATTGGAATCGATTAAGTTTGTTAACTGCTCTAGACATCTACGTTTTCAATGCCAGCTGGCGTTTAGATGAAGGAAGTTTAGTTGAGGATGTTTTTGAGGACTATAATTAAGTTATTTCATTTACTTACTCAACAGACGAAGGAAAAAAGCTGCACTTCATTAGCCCAGCGCGACGAAAATCTGTCCTAGCACCTATACTGAATAAGATCAAAAATGGTATGGAAGCTGCAGAGCTTGGTGACAAGAAGTTGGGCAGTGAGAGCAGCGGAAGTGGCCACATAGCCGTACAAATTGAGCCAGCCAGGCGTGTGAAGGTGAGTAAGTCCTTCTAATCCTACCAGCTGTATGATTTGAATGATTTCTGTATAGCGCCATAGCATTCACGGCATGATGGAGGAGGAGAACACCATACGACCGCATCAGGAGATACGACAGCTAACGCTGGAGGAGAAGAAGTTCCTGTTGGCCGTGGAACGAGGTGATATGGCGGGCACACGTAGGATGCTGCAGAAGGCACAGGACACGGACTATATCAATGTGAACTGTGTGGATCCCTTGGGTCGAACTGCTCTGCTCATGGCCATAGATAATGAGAATCTTGAAATGGTTGAGTTGCTCATTAACTATAATGTGGATACAAAGGATGCACTCTTGCACTCCATCTCCGAGGAGTTTGTGGAGGCAGTTGAGGTGCTGCTCGATCATGAGAATGTCACCTTTCAGATTGAGGGCAATCATGTAAGTCCAATGATCTTACTATTATATACAATAATTGTCTATTGTATATTCTTCTTAGAGCTGGGAATCCGCTTCGGAGGAAACATCAACTTTTACACCGGATATAACACCATTGATATTGGCCGCACATCGGGATAACTATGAGATTATTAAGATCCTCTTGGACCGTGGCGCCGTTCTGCCCATGCCACATGACGTCCGCTGTGGCTGTGACGAGTGCGTACAGTCCCGTCAAGAGGACTCACTGCGTCACTCTCGCTCTCGCATAAATGCTTATCGTGCTCTCGCTAGTCCTAGTCTCATTGCGCTCTCCTCCAAGGATCCCATTCTCACTGCCTTCGAACTGTCTTGGGAGTTGCGTCGCTTAAGTTTCCTCGAGCATGAATTTAAGGTGTATAGTTGATAGTTACTTAATTTAAAGTGCACCTAACTAATCTTTAATCTTTGCAGAATGAGTATCAGGAGTTGAGGAAACAGTGTCAGGATTTCGCGACCGCTCTATTGGATCACACAAGGACCTCCCATGAGCTGGAGATATTGCTCAATCATGATCCTACGGGTCCTATCTATGAGCACGGTGAACGAATGCATCTGAATCGCTTAAAGTTGGCCATCAAGCTGCGCCAAAAGAAGGTAGTACCATTCTTATCAATCTACTCTATACAAAAAAAGGTCCTTAACTCCCTTTTTTATCCTAGTTCGTTGCCCATTCGAATGTGCAACAGTTGTTGGCCAGCATTTGGTATGAAGGCTTGCCGGGATTCAGAAGAAAGAATATGGCATTGCAAGCACTGGACATTATACGGATTGGCATCCTGTTTCCCATATTCTCTATAGCCTATATCCTGGCACCATATTCGGCCATTGGCCAGACAATGAGGAAACCCTTCATCAAGTTCATTTGCCACAGTGCCTCGTACTTTACCTTCCTGTTCCTGCTCATGTTGGCCTCGCAGCGCATTGAGACGTTCATTGGCAGCTGGTTCTGGACAGATTCGAGCAGCATACTCAACCAGGTGGCGGAGGAGGAGCTGCAGCTGCCCACCAAACGTGGCGCAAAGCCTACGTGCATTGAGTGGCTAATCCTGGCCTGGGTCAGCGGTCTCATCTGGAGCGAGGTGAAGCAGCTGTGGGATGTGGGACTGCAGGAGTATCTAAATGATATGTGGAACGTGATTGACTTTGTCACTAACTCCCTATATGTGGCCACAGTTGCGCTTCGAGTGGTTTCATTCTTTCAGGTGGAGCACTTTGAAGCTAACCTGGGAATAAGTTATTAATCTTCTCTTGCTGCAGGTCAAAAAGGAGATGATCTTCAATTCACAGGCAACGGATTTGCCTCGTGAACGCTGGGACACTTGGGATCCAATGCTCATCTCGGAGGGCCTCTTCAGTGCGGCAAACATTTTCAGTAGCCTCAAGCTGGTGTACATCTTCTCGGTGAACCCACACTTGGGGCCACTGCAGGTGTCCTTGTCGCGCATGGTCATGGACATCATGAAGTTCTTTTTCCTCTACGTTCTAGTTCTGTTTGCCTTTGGCAGTGGACTTAATCAGCTTTTGTGGTGAGTATGAATAAACATTTTCAATTCCCTGTACTCTATTTGACTTATTACTTTCCAGGTATTATTCGGATCTAGAGAAGAAGCGTTGTCCGGAAGTTTCGCCCAGTGTACTCCTAAATATGAACGGCACAAACGATCCAAATGCTTGCATTGTTTGGCGTCGTTTCTCAAAGTAAGTTGATCGATTTTTCGGATACATATTTGTTTTAACATACGAGTTTTGATCCTTTCAGTCTTTTCGAGACCACACAGACCCTGTTTTGGGCTGTCTTTGGACTCATTGATCTGGACAGCTTCGAGTTGGATGGCATTAAGATCTTTACGCGTTTCTGGGGCATGCTCATGTTTGGCACCTACTCCGTTATTAATATAGTTGTCCTACTCAATCTATTGATTGCCATGATGAATCATTCCTATCAACTTATTTCGGTAGGTTTGAGAGTGTATACTTAATGTTTTAGAGGTTTCAGCTTTATCCTTTGCAGGAACGCGCTGATGTTGAGTGGAAATTTGCTCGTTCCAAACTGTGGATTAGTTACTTTGAGGAGGGCGGCACCTGCCCGCCCCCCTTTAATATCATACCCACACCAAAATCCATATGGTATGCCTTCAAGTGGATGCGTCAGGTCTTTTGCAGTGGCTCCTCGGCAGCTCGACGGGAACATCTCAAGACAATACGAGTAAATAGATAAACCTCAATGGTAATCAATGTATCTAAACCCTTCTCCCTACATACAGAGGAAGGCTCAGCAGGCCAGTGATCGGGACTTTAAGTATCAGCAGATAATGCGGAATCTGGTGCGTCGTTATGTGACCGTGGAGCAGCGCAAGGCCGAATCCCAAGGTGTCACCGAGGACGATGTGAATGAGATTAAGCAGGATATATCCGCGTTCCGTTGCGAGCTGGTGGAGATACTAAAGAACAGTGGAATGGATACGAATGTGACTGCTGGTCAAGGTGGAGGTAATACGACCTGTAACCCCTTTTCCAGTCTACCTAATCTTCATGCATCTTGCTTTCAGGTGGCGGCGGCAAGAAGAATCGTCAGAAGGAGCGACGCCTGATGAAAGGTTTCAATATAGCACCACCGGGCTCCACAGGATCCTTGGCGCCCGTGGCGGAGTTCTCCACATCGCTGGACAACTACGAAAATCAAAATGAGATTCTCAGCTCAACGCTTTCCACACTCTTTGCACCCAACTTCATGCATCGACGTCAGAATACAACAGCTGGCTCAATTGGTGGCATGGAGTCGCCAACTTCTCCGACACAGCCATCAACAGCAGCGACTCCAGTCGCAGTGCCAGGTGTCACCAAGTACAACAAGACCACACTTAAGTATAACAAACGCATTGCCGGACACAAGAAACGTTGGGGTCAGTTCTGATCTTTCCAATCTTTGACATTTCAGTGTAATTCTTGCTTACTCTTCTAGGCACTCTTATTGAAGCCGCCAAGGTGGGCAACATGAGCAAGATGCTTGGGCGCTCCAAGTCCGAGGACTCTGTCTGCAATTCCTCACAGAATTCCACACCTGTCCACGGTCAAGTGAGAGTCAAATATGCGCAGAGTTCACCACAGCATTCGTATGGCTATCATGGTGGAGAACCAGCAAATGCTACAACGCTTCCACATCCCTCGGCCATGGGGCACGCTCATGTGAACGTTGGCACACACTTTTTTCACACAACGACGGGTGTGTATAATGCTAACCTTTCCCTATTATTGTTTATACGTTTTTTCCCATCAGGTCTCACCGCAATTGCTGCTCTGAAGCGTAAACGCAAAAAATTCTCATCGAGTAAAAACATTTGCCCCGTCAGCGAATCGATAGCGACCACAAATACGGCAAATACGGCTGTCAATATTGCCGAACTGTTGACTGACAAGGTGCGTACTTCTAGCTAACTGAATGTATAAATTCTCACTTCTCACTTCTCTCCTTTGCCTAACCGCAGACCCTCAAGCGTGTTTCGAGCTATCCGGCAGCTACGGCTGAGGGTGGAGTTCCGCACAAGGATCCGGCCCAGTTGGTTAGACCGAGGCGGCATGAGCAGACTCAGAGTCAGCATGATTCTGTGGAGGCGTCTACGGAGTTTACGTTATCCATCGATCCATCCAATACGTCCGTTAATTCGCGTGAGCCGCTGATAAGCAGCAGTTGCGTATCCGCCGTGACGGCCAATGACTGAATATTATATTAAATTGATATCCGGGGATGACATTATCATACATATACACCTAGAGTAACTAATCAAAGCACAAAGCAACGATAAACAAACGAACATACGTATATACAACATATTTACACTGAGCGCACAGAATCTTACATAGAACTACTTATGGCTCACTGGGACAGGTTTTTGCTTTAACTTGCCATAAAACGAACTTACATATATTTCACATATCATGTGTTTGTATTTTGAATATGAATGCTTTCACTGAGAGATGCCGTCGAATTTGAATCGCTACCAAAGAAAAGAAAAAAAAAAACACACCAAATATAGTAAACAATTCCATATTGATATTGAAAAGTTGCCTTAGCATCAGAAATATTTTTTGTATGAACTACAGTTAAAGAAATATATATTCATACCTTTGTATACACAAGTTTTGGATGATCATTAAATTAAACTAAACTTGTACTTAGTGTAGCGCTGTGTGATCTTAATTTCTGAATGGATTTGAACACAATAACATACATTTTCAAGTTCCATACGTAATTGAGAAAACAAAACAGAAAGCAAATCATAAATTTTATACACCGATTTTAAACTGAAAAGAAAACACAAACAATAAACGAATTGCAAAATGATTTTTAGCGACTATATAGAGTATTTGAATTAGATGTCATTTTTAGAAGTGTTTTAAGTTTAGTTTAGTTAAAGCTAAATTGGTTTGCAGCAACTTAGACTTTAAACTAATTGTGACCCACAGCAGCACCTAATCTAACCTCTAATTAAAAAAAAAAAACTTAACGAAACATGTAGTTAAATAAAATGTTATACATGAATTTATATAATCTACATATCAAAAACGATACTATAACGTCCGACTATAAAACGTTGTTAAGATATTAAGTTTAACACTGGTTCACACTTTAATTGTTGATAACTATTGTCCGAAAACTTGTTTAAAAACTTCCTGTTGATAAGGAAGTATTATTTGCACAACGATTTCATTTATTTTTATAAAGAAACCTACTATGTGTATACTTTTGAAACACACTGTAGTAGTAATAATCATAATACTAGTTTATACAACAGAAAATGTTATTTGCACGGAAAATAAACGGAATTTAAATACAAACCCTAAAACAGTTTCATTTCAAAATAAACTTTAATCGCAGTTTCAGTATTTGTAAATCGCATTTATTTTAAATATATATATATGTATATATATATACTTTGCAAATAATTGTTATAAATATATATATATTTATGTATATATATATATATATCGATTTAATGTTTTGCAATGTATTACATATGGTATGTATGTATAATAAACAAATAATTCGACAAATAGTACAATATTTTTGCTAATATATAAACGTGTATATATATTGTAACCATTTACCGATGTAAACATACATGTTTTGTGTTTTTCATATTTTTTGTGTGTTTTTTTAATGGTTTTTTTTTTTTTTTTTTTTAATTTCATATGAAACTATGGAAAGAAACGATTGCATTTAATTTATTTAATTAGAAAAATAATAATAATTGGAATAAATCACTTTGCGTTGCATTAGGCTATAAATTTCAAATATTTGTTTTGTTTTTTTCGATTTTTATTATTATATGTATGTATATACTAAATAATTTGTTTTTTTGTGTGTAAAAAATATATTTATTTATATGTATGTGTATGTATATATATTTTTTTGTGTTGTGTATATAATTGTGTATTTTTCTTTATTCATATATATATGTATATATATGAGAGCTTTGCCTAGCTGGGGTTTTTGGATCGAAATTTTTGGGGCAACAACGACATAGTACATAGATCATGTAAGCTCTGGAATAATTGTATCTTGTATATATGCCATATAGCATATATGTTATCGTTGTGTTTAGTTTATAATATGTATAATAGAATTGTGTAATTAAATTGTGTGTAATAATTCATATGAAGAGTTGAGAGAATGAAGAGGAAGCGTCTGTTTGTGTTCTGTTTTTTTTTTTTGTTTTTTCTTTTGTTCAACTGTCTTGAAATAAATGTCAATAAATAGTCCGGAAATACTAGACTATAATTAGACAGAGATTGGCCATTGAGAACAGTTTTTGTTTTTTCAGATAACTACAGATATTCAATATATAATCATATTTGCATAGTTACACATTTATATCCATATATAAATATATATAGTTGTATGTATAGAATTTATAGTAGTGGTAGTTATCAGTAGTATATACTATGAAATAGAACATAGTCTAATAAATTCATACTTTTCGTTAATCTTTTTGCAATATTTGTTACTTGTTTCATTTTAGCTATGTATGCCATGTACATATACAATTTTATATATATATTTATATTTTTTTCACATGCAACAACAATGCAGTAAACAGTTTAAAAAGCATTTTAATGAAGTAGTAGTACTTGGGATTAAGTTACAGTTACAGTTTTTCTTCGTTTGTTTTTTTTAAATGTATGTACATTGAGAAGTTTCTTTTTGTTTTGTTGCACAAAATGCTATAGCACATATGGAGATTTTGTTTCTTTGTGTGTTTTGTGTATAATTGTGATTTTCTGTATTTTTTAAATATGTAGTTAGTAACAACAATACCAGTACAAAGATTTATGTATGCATATCCCAACTATCAATATGTTTGAATAATATATATATATATATTTTATCGACAAAAAGTTCATAAAGAATGTTGTGTGTGTGTTTGTGTGTGTGTGTGTGTGTGTGTACATTTAATACAATTGTTGGATGACATTATTGTTTAAAGGAGTTTGGTTTTTAGGATTGATTATTTCGATTACATTTGATTTGTTTACACATACATACATCGATTTATATATATGTATGTATATATGTATGTATGTGTGTATATAAAAAAAAGTACAAATACAAGTGTAAATTACAACTAGGCAATCTTCTTCCTTCCATGCTTTGTGACAGACACCCAAATATTTGTGAACAGAGAGAGAGAGAGAGAGAAAGAGAGTGTGTAAAATAGTAAGAGAGTGAGAGTCCATTAACTTAGCCACAGAGCATGTGCACCAGCATGGCAACCAGAAAGGTGACAAACACAAATGAGACCACCAGGAAGACAGCCTTCTGTTGATCCGTCAAACGCTTCCGGTTGCAATACAGCGCCGTCAGCTTGGACACGACTCTGCGCACAATGTTGCCTTGCAACATGTTGCAAGTGGCATTGCCATTGCCGATGCCGTTGCCGTTGCTCGTCGCCAGGCCAGCGCCCGCCGCCGCAGCCGAGGAATGCCTGTAGTGCGCATGATGCATATGATGCGAATGATGCAAGTGCTGATGATGCATATGATTGCCCCGCAGCAGCAGGGTCGAGGAGCCCGAACTGGAGCCGCTCACCGACTCGGCCGGGCAGCCCGCATGCTGATGGTGATGATGGTGGTGATGGTGATGATGCAGTGGATCCAAGCACGCATTGAAGCTGGTGGACGACAGCTCCTGCTGCAGCCGTCCAATGGCCTGGGCATCGGCGCCAACGCCGCTCCCAGCTCCACTGATCGCCGAAGCGCTCACGGAACGCATGTGCAGGCCACTGGCACCACTGCCACTGGCACCGCTGGCACCACTGTTGCTCGAGGATAGCTTGCGGCTGGAGCGCTGTGTGGCATGTGCAGGCGCCACACTCGAGCCGTGCAACAGATGGTGGCGTGTTGCAACCGCGGAACTGGCATCCAGATTACTGGGCACCTGGTAGCGCAACGGCGTCGAGGATTGCCCATGGAACAGCTCACCGGCGCTGGTCACGCGCACGGGGCACACACGGAACTGGTAGCAGGTGCCCGCCGCCAGGTTGTCAATGGTGAACTTGGTCTCCGTGCCGCGGTACAGCTGGCGATAGTCCTGGTTGCTCAGCGTCACTGGAGCATTGTTGGAGTCCTCATCGGTGGTGGCGACCACCGCGTACTGCAACTCGTACTCCACGCGATCCTGGAAGCTGTTCTTCGAGTGCTGCCACTCCAGCGTCACCTGCATCGCCGGCTGATTGGCCCTGTCCAGCACACAGAGATTGCTGTCGTGGAGGACGCGTGGCGCCTTAATGTTCGCCGGCAGCGTGGCGCTCGTCTCGAAGATGTGCTCCTCGGAGTACTCGCCGTCGCCGGCACGATCCGTGTGCGCATAGATGCGGAATGTGTAGCTGCTGCGCTCCTGCAGCTTGTGCACCTTGCACATGCAGTTGCTGCCGGAGTAGACCGTCTGGAACTGTTTCGCCCTCGCCACATACATCTCCACGTGGTACTTGGTGCCGGCGGCGGCTATGCCCCACTTCAGCTTGATGTAGTTGTGTCCGGCACCGCTGCACTCCAGCCGCGGCGGAGCCGGTGGCGCCGGTTGCGTCGTCAGCTTGGCATAGGCACTGAAGGAGCCGGCGCCCATGGCATTCACAGCCTGCACACGGAACTTGTAGCTGGTCTCCGGCGTCAGGCCCAGCACCGTGTACCGGGTGCACGCATCCGGCGTGGCAATCGTCCGCTCCCCGTACTCAATGTTGTAGCTGCAGATGGGCGAGCCGTGCGCCGCCGGCTGTGTCCAGTTGAGGGTGACCTCCTGGTGGGTGAACTCGTAGCCCTGCATTTGCGGTGCACCCGGCACGGCCGAGGGCGTCGAGATGCACACCGCGTCCGTGGGCGGACCCGTGCCGGCCGCATTGCTGGCCAGGACGCGCAGATAGTAGCGCATGTATGGCGTCAGATTGCGCAGCTCCACGCTCGTCTGGCTGCCCTGATAGCAGCCATGGAACTGTGTGCTAGCCGGCTCCAGCTGCGGCTCATCCAGCGCCTGGCTGGCGCTCTGGAGCGAGTAGCCCGTCACCGGAGTGCCATTGAGCAGCGTCGGGGGCTGCCAGGTGACGCTCAGATGGGTGGCGGACTTCACCTGCACCTGGAGGGCATCGCAGCAGCCGGGTGCCGCAGCGGCAGCTGTGAAGCGCAGCCACTGGGACCAGTTGCCGGCTCCGATGCGATTGATGGCACGTGCTTGGACCTCGTAGATGCCACCCGGCTGCAGCTGCTGTGCCACAAAGTAATCCTGCTGGCCGCGATAGACGCTGTGCGGCGCCTGCTCCGAGACGTCCACGTGGCGCAGCTGTGCCTCAAACTCCAGCACGGCTGCACCGCCATTGTACTCCGGCTGGCTGAGACGGAGCAGGGCCGCAAAGGGCGTTGGCGGCGCATCGCATTGCGGCGGTGGCGGCGGTCCTGGCGCCACTGCCTCCGTGGTCACATGCCCAATGTCCGAGAAGGCACTGAGGCCGGCGGAGCCCTCGCAGCAGGCCCTCAGCTGATAGGTAACGCCCGGCTGGAGGCGATCACACATCGCCTCCGTCTCGCTGCCCGAGTAGACGCGCTCAAAGTTGACGCCCAAACCGAGTTCCAGATGATAGCGCAGGGCATCGCAGCCACCAGTGTCCGATGGCGGCTCCCAGCGCGCCCGGAAGTGTGTGCCATGGATCTTGCCCTTGACGTGGGGCTTGCCGGGTCGCCCGGGTGGCTCGGCAAGGGTGCTGTAGCTGACCTCCGGGGACCAGGGTGAGACGCCCGCATCGTTCTCGGCGCGCAGACGGAACTGGTAGCTGGTGGCACGGCGCAGCTGCTGGCACTCATAGTGCGTGTCGCCGCCCTTGTAGCTGTTCAGGTAACCATGTCCGGAGTCGGCGTCCTGCAGCTGCAGCAGAAAGTCGCCGTCCTGCGGCCGACGTTCCCAGACCAAGCGCAACGAGCTGGCGCCGCATGCCTGCAGCTGTGGTGCCATGGGCGCCGAGGGTGGATTGCCAGCGGTGCTGTAGCTGCTCACCTGGGAGTAGGCAGACTGGCCAATCTCATTGACGGCTGCCAGGCGGAAGCTATAGACGGTTGTGGCCTGCAGCTTGGTGAGCACATAATGCTTGGCCTTGATCTTGGCCAGCTCCACGAACTGCAGGGCACTGCCACGTCCCACATCGTACTCCAGCAGATAGTGTTGTATGGGTGCACCGTTCGAGGCGGGCGCTGTCCAGCGCAGGTTGATGGAGCTCTTGGTGCGGGACACGAGCTTGGGTGGCAACGGTTGATCCGGCTCGCAGGCGGGCGTCTTGAACTCGGTGGGCTCACTGACGCTGCCCTGGAGCTGCTGATAGTGCACCTGCAGACGCACCAGATACTCCTGACCCGGCTGCAGATCCTGCACAATGCACTCGTATGCCTCGCCGCGGTACAGACTCTTGTACTTGCACTGTTTCCCTGTGTCGCTGAGCAGCACCTGGTAGCGCAGATCACGCCGCACCAGCACCTCATCCGATAGGGATGGCGGCACCCAGATGATCTTTGCGGCACGTGCGCTCACATCGATAACCTCGGGCTTCTCAATCGCCGAGATTTGCTCCACTATCTGGGCCTGGTAGTCCTCCTCATCCTCGGCCGCAAGGCTGCATGCATCCTCGCCATCTTCGGAGGTGCCCACGGGTGTGCCCACGGAGCTGCCAACTGTTGTTGTTGTTGTTGCTGCTGTTGTTGTTGTTGCTGTGCTAGGAACGTTAACAGTTTGACGAACGTGTTGCTGTGGATGCTGTGGATGTTGTGGATGTTGTTGTTGCTGTTGTTGGTGGGGCGGCAAACGGCGTCCATGGTTGTGCATATGATTATTGTTGTTGTGCTGTTGCATTGGAATGTTGTTGCTATTGTTACTATTGTTGTTGTTGTTGTTGTTGTTGTAGTGTCCATTAAGGTCATTGCGACGCGGTGAAGGCGAATGCGTGGGTGTGGACATGCTGGAATCTAAAAGCAAGCAATGAGTTATTTAATGCACAATATATATATACTTCATGCTGTACTTACTCAGCTCTCGCTGCTTCTCTAGTTTACGCAGCAGCTTTGTATGCTGCCGTTGACTGCGCTCATCCCGATAGTTTGGCGGCGACGGCGAGTGCGGGGAATGTAAATGCGACGTAGGTGCTCCAACGCCTGACGTCGCCGTCGACTGCTGCTGCTGCTGTTGTTGTTGTTGCTGTTGTTGCTGTTGTGGAACGCCTGGCTGTTGTTGTTGCTGCTGCTGCTGCTGTGGTTGTGGCGGCGGCGGTGGCATATGATAGTGAGGTGGTCCATTGCCAGCCGGTCCAGGACCGGGTGAGTAGCTGGGCAGCGGCGTATAAAAATGCGATGTGCCATTGCTGCTTATCTGCAAGGGGGACACAGGAGGATTACTTAGTTTGTAGGCGTATATGTATGGGTTTCCAAATTAATAAATACATAGATTCTTGTTCTCGACGTGGTGGTCGTCTTCGTTGTTTCAGCCTCTTTTGGCTGCATTTCACTTTATGACTGTGGCGAAACAAATTATTACCACGTCAACGTTGAACTATAAATAAACCAAAGCCAATTGTGCGCTGATAAACAATCGCACAGAAAGCGGAACCTGGGCTCTTATCGCCCAACTCTAGGCTTGTATACAAAATTTTTAAATTTTGGTAATTGTTTTTAAGTAACAGCTACAAATTCTGTGTTTGTCAATTTGTTATCTTTCAACTAGCAAACACAGGCAACTAGTCTGAATTGCCAATGTAAGACAGCTGTGTGAATGACAGCAACAAAACGGTTCATAATTTATTTTCTTGTTAATTTGAAATAAATTTTGTTCTTTGGTGCCACTTTCATTTTCACTCACGCATCGGGTTGCATTTAGCTATCGATACAAATATATCGCTGCACACGGTCTCTGGCAACACTTCTAGCAGCATCGTTTAGAAAGTGGCCACTCTGTTCTAAAACTGCGCGCTGAATTCGAAAGCATGCAAAATTTAGTACAAACGGAACGTACTCGAATACTGTGAACGCTGCGCGCGCATTTAAACCAAAACGTCATTTGATGCAATAAATTTGGCGAAAATTGCTCAATTAAATGACAAAAACAGATTTTGTGCCAAATATGACGCCGCCACATACACAATGGTATATTAAACCAACCGGTTTTTTAATAGGTATATTTACAAAAAATAATAATAACTGCACTAACATTATGTAAATATCATGTTCTGCGTGCCAAGTGATTGTGCTCTTGTAATTTGAGTTGCCAAACTGTTGGTCTTTGGAGACTGGGCTGGGGCAGCAATTGTGAAAATGCATCACCTAGTTTTTGGCACTTTAGCTTTACATGGCTTACATTGACAATAAAAACAAATTATCCATATGCATACGTAAAGAGGTCAAAACTTATGAGAATCCGTCTGTAGTGTATTTATAAAGATCTGCTTGAGCAGATGCAAGCTTACACAATGGCGTCGGTTTTACAGAATAATCTTACGCAGATACATTCTAATGCCTATTAGTTATTACAAACACAAGACAATTACATTACACAAACTCTTTGACTATTTAAATTGGTACACAACC
Source organism: Scaptomyza hsui (assembly GCA_018152825.1). Taxonomy (NCBI): domain Eukaryota; kingdom Metazoa; phylum Arthropoda; class Insecta; order Diptera; family Drosophilidae; genus Scaptomyza; species Scaptomyza hsui. Next base: position 2,786,529 of record JAECXO010000025.1, read on the forward strand.
GTGTTATAATTAGATTTTGACATAATTATAAACGGAAACTGTCATTTAGTTCAGTAAATTTGTAACTGCTACAGTCATGTAAATTTAGTAAGGAAAACTGCCATCAAAAGAAATAAGTGTGTGGCAATTGGAAATAGCCGACAGCAAAATACTCTGAAAAAAGCAACCTAAACTTTCTTTTATAAAACTTTTGTTTTTCACTTAATAATTTGAGCAACACTTTCAAGTTTTTCCTTGCATTAAAAATAACTTTTTAACTTAAAAAACAGCATACAAACTGCACATTTTGAAGAGAGACATACAAATATAAATATGTATATATGTATGTATGTCGCGTTTGTTTTGCATTTGAGAACAGTTTTGCATTTTTGCATTTGTAGTTAGTTAAGTTATTGTAGCCATTGTTGCAAATTAACAGATGGACGGGTAAAACCCGCTGACTGTTTCTGGGAAAGCTTTAGCGTATGTACGTCTGTGCTGTCTAGATCCGGTTTGTTTGATGGAAATGTGCAAGTAAGAAATACTAATTGCTCCTAGGTACAAGTTATGGCAACGTTTGCAAAACAATATTATTGTTGCTTTTTCTTCAAATCAAAAGTATCGATTAATATCTCAAGTAGTTCACAGTAATACCAGAGTTGTCAGATGGGTTTTATAGTATCTTTCTGTTTATAAGTGTTTACTCTTTTCAAAATTCACTGGAAAAGCGTTGCCAATTGTTTTTAAGGGTTATATTAATTGCTGTTGATAATTGATTCACAATTATCAGTTATACTATTTATTTGTTGATAAGGGCCGACCTGAGGCTGGGGCCACAAAGCAGCGCGTGCCTCTCTTATCAGCATATACAATAACAAGGTTTGTAACGCCTCTAGGAAAAACCAGTGACGTTTTTAAAGCGAAGAGGTAGGTATTCAGTAAACATGTAATAATGATAAACACTTAGATAACAGAATTAAAGGGAAATTGTTGTTACTTACAAATGGCGCTGCATGCAGATGACCCTGTCCGGGATGCAATTGTTGGTATGGCTGCGGTGGCAGCACCACATGGGTCAGTGTTCCATTTTCCGTGACATAGGGTGGCACCTGTACAGGTACGGGCACCGTCATCGTCGGTGGCGGTCGATTGTGGGAAACCATTTGAACAGCCGCAGGTCCTGCAAGTATCCAAGAAGCAAACAAAAATGTAAGTAGTATACAAACAGCTTTGCAAATGATTAAAGCTTTGAAGTCTTCAAAGGCATTCTGAGATGTCGAAATATATCTCAATAAAAAGATAACATAGATGCAAAGAAAACTTTGCAGCTCGTCTTTTCCGAGTCTTGTTTGCATTTCAAAGTTATATAATCTAAAAGAGATTGTCATGGCAACATGTTCAAATCAACTGAACCATAAGCCACCCCTCGCCCACCCACCTGTTGCATTTACTTAAAACAACTTTATTACACCGTTTGCTATCCTTTTTATGCTTACAGGGAAGCGGCAAGCGCAAAAAAAAGAAGGAAAAAGAGGAAATGAAACAAAAACTTAAGTACTGAGATGATTTGATGCTTGGAGGACGCAAAAGTACCAAAAGCAATGTGTGGCGACATTCTGGCGTCGTGTCAACGACGATGACTTCTTCCTCCTCTTCTTCTTCTTCTTCTTAGTCGTCGTTCGCTTTATGTCAGTGCGATTTTATTCACACATATGTAGATACAGTTATATATATATATATATATATGTTAGCGCGTGTGGAACTGTTAAACTCAAATAAATATTAAATATATATCCAAAATAACAAGAGCGTAGAGAGTATCCATAAATCGTATATAAAGGAGAAAAAAAATCAATACATGTCTGGCACTTTAAGCACCAACGGAAAGATAACAAACCGAATACTACAACTAGTTAGCGACATAAAAGGTTTAATGCAAGACAAGGCTAAGTCTGTTTTGTGCCAGTCGATGCGAATGCAAGCAATATAAATATTCGTAATGCTGCTGGTTCGTGACCTAATCAGCCGTAAAATGCAGTCGTCGCTTTTGACCAGCCGTGCGAACCGGACTCCGGAGTCTACAATCTACAATTCCATTCCAATCCATACACCGACTGACTGGCTCTCTACTTAGGTGTAAAAATGTCGGTTTAATGCGTTGACGCATAACAATGTAAAGTAGAATTGCAGATAGTTGATAAAAGCAACTGCAATCCATTTAATAAGCAGTCAGCAAGGGTTGTCTGCATTGTCTGTGGTGTGTGTAAGTTAACACCACAAAGGCACACCACACACACACACACATGGAAAAACTTAGCGTTTCACCTTAGGCGGGCTTTGCGCCAAGTGTTAAAAGGCAGCAATTAGTTGAGCGTTGAGAGTGTTGGAGTGTTGGAGTGCCTTCAGTCTTCAGTCTTGGAGGATTGGATGGATTTAAGGGTGGTGCTGCTGATAGTGGTGGTGGTGCAGCTTAACATTTGACCAGCAGACAGTAAAATGCCTGCAGGGCGAACGCGTCGGAGTGCCGTCTCTCTCTCTCTCTCTGTCTGTCTGTCTGCACTTAAACTCAAACTTAATTAATGCTAAACAGCTTAAGGGCGCAAAAAAAAAAGAACTAGTTACACTCAACAAAAACAAATAGCATATCTGAACATCAAAATTGGATTTGGTTCTTATAAAAAACTACAGAAATTCTTAAGTCTTTCTGATTAAGTCTTTTTTTTTTGGCATTTAAATGCGAATACTTCAAATTAAGTAGATAATCACAACCATTATAAAAAATAAATAACTTTAATAAAGAAAAAGTAGTCTTTATTAGATTCGGGACAGTATTTAAACTGTAAATTATTTATGTAAACCTTTTTTTTTTCAATAATAAATGTTTTTGTGTTAAAAATTAAATGACAATTTGTTAGCAATTATCATATTAAATATTCACTGCATATTTTATGAGCTTAACAAACAAAATGGTATCGTTTTTTTGTTTTCTCGCCCCGGTTGTTTGAGTTCCCACACTAATTCAGTATTTAAATATTTAACATGCATGAAGCCAAAGCATTGTTTAAAAAGTGGTATTAAAAACTTAGTGTGATAATTTATAGCACAAATATATGTATTATAGCCATTTAGTTGAATAAAGTACTTAACTTTTCTAAACCTAAAAGTTTTTGAGATAGCCTTGACTGATTTGAAACTCGAAGCGTCTTTAAATTTGCAAATTCTGGCATTTGCTTGAATATTTAATTTTATTAATGTCCCCGCCACAAAACAATAGCGAACTTTTGCACTCTTGATTTTTTTTTTTTCTGTTGGTTTGTTTGAATTTTCGGTTCAAGCCGCCATCGCAATGCTCATAAATTGTTTAGGCACAGGGGAGGTGAGTGGGTAACGCAATTAGTTGGCAGCACGGCGACTAGAATAAAAACAAAAGCCAGAAAGCGGGAGAGAGAGCAAAAAAAAAAAACAATTTCAACAAAGTTTGCTAAGCAAAGCGGCAGAAAAAACAACAACAACAACAACAAAACACACACCAAATAATTTATTTGCTCGAAATTTTTGGCGACTTAAACAAATAGACAGACATAGACACATACAAAAAAAACGAGGACCGGACAAAGGAGAGGAACCGAAAAAAAACACGTGTTTGATGGTGACGCTGCGCAATTTTTGGGCAGGGAAGATTTATAAGGCCGCAGCGCCAGTTTCGACACAGTTAAGGATACTTCAAGGACAACAGGCAAGGCAAAAAACCGCTCAAAACGAAAGAGGAAAAAAGAGGGAAAAAACACAAACACAAACAAGAAAATCCCAGCTCCAAATCAAGCAGCAGACAAACGAGATATAAAAGTTCGGATAACAACAACAACAGATGACAAACAACAACAAACTTAAAGGTGAAGAATCGATACTTGAAGGTTTTTTTTGTTTTTTGGCCAGAATTGATTTCTGTGCCAAATTTACCTCAACAAACTGGCTAACATTTTATTATTTAAAGCTTGTTGTATTTTGCGTTCGCCTTCAATTATAACAATTGAGAAAGTTAAAACGTTTCAAATTAACTTACGCTTTGTGTGTGTGTGTGTGTGTGTGTGTGTTTGGTATCTAGTTCAGTTTGGAGATTGTTAGATTCGCAACTTTTTGCATAAGCCAAAAATGGCGTATTGAAAAGACATTGGTTGGTTGGTTGGATGGAAAACTGTTGGTTGCAACCAAGCAAATGACCCAAATACTTGCAACTTGATGCTGCTAAACTGGTAAATGGCCAACTTAATGGGCTAATAATGCAGTAAACTGCATTTCATAAGATTGGCGTCTATATGCATAATAGAATACCTTTCTGCTTGTTGATTTTCATAGAGCTCAACTTTCGTGGACAAAATCTGTTGCAAGTTGTGTGAACTTGTCAACTAGTTGCTAAAATGAATCATCAATTTAATATACAAATACATCTTTTTATACCCTGATCCCATAAAATGGATAAAATGGCTATATTGGTTTTGTGCAAAAGTATGTAACAGGCAGAAGGAAGCATCTCCGACCCTATAAAATACATATATTATTGATCAGCATCAACAGCCGAGTCAATATACTCATTAAGAATATAAAAACTTTATGGGGTCAAAAACGCTTCCTTCTATGCGTTACACATTTCATCAAGTGTATAAAAATGTTGACTCAAAAATTAATAAATAATTAAATTAAGTGCTTATAAACAAAAAATATTTTTATATTCAAAATAATATAAATATTTCCACTAACTCCTTAACCATTTGAGTATAACAAAGAAATTATTTGGGCTAATATTATTTGTCATTCACACATAAGAATTTTAGTAGACACAAGAATACAATAACAGTAACACGCATGCTGAAACATTTTCTTAAACTTGCGCTTTATATAAACACCAAAATCAGCTGAGCTTTCTTGAATTTTGAGAATCGAGGAGTAGAGCAGTGTCTTAATAGTCGTAACGTTAGTTAACGTTACGTTACGTTAACGTTACCTTTACGTTACGTTACATAACGTTTTCTTTTACGTTTACGTAACGTAACGGATATTAAGACATTGCTCTCCTTCTCGATTCTCAAAAATTCAAGTCCAATCACTTCCTTTGTTATACTCAAATGGTCAAGGGGTAAGGGGAAATGTTATTATTATTTTGCATATAAAAATATATCTTGATATACAAAATGCTAAATGCTTAACAACACATGTTTTATTTTTGATTGCGTCAAATGAATTTTTATGAATGAAAAAAAAAAAACAAACAACTGCGGACAATCATTTAAACAAACAAGCTAAACACATGATATGAGTCAACATCCAGTTGCAGTTAAGGTGACTAAAAAAGCAAACAAAGTATCTGTGCTTACTGATTAAGATGGTAAAAAATAGATTAAAACGAAAACCTTAATAAACTTTTTTTTTGTATACATATATTCTAGAAAGATTCCACTTGCAATTTGAGTTGGCCTGCAACTCTTTTAGCCAAAATTGATAGGCGTGGTCGTGTCAACTGTCTCCTTAGCTGAGAGAGATTTTGTGCTGGGCAACAAGTGCCAAAGTACTCTAAAACAAGCTGTCAAAAAAGACTTTGCAGTTGCCATATTGACAGCTTGTATGTTAGTTAGATTTCTTTTTCTTATTCTGGAGTCGGACAGCATGCTAAGCACTAAGCACAAGAGTAGTGACATCATCCAGACACAAAGGTGTGAGTGTGTGTGTGTGTGTGTGTGTGCCACTCCTATGATCCAGAGAACAAGATATGGCCTCACCCTGGCCTCGTTCCGTTTGCCGCAAAACTGCACGTGCCCATAAAATACAAAAATCAGAAAAAAGTTGGGAGACAACTCAGGCGTCTGCTGCTGCCAACTCCAAAGAACAAGAACAAGAAGAAGGAGAAGAAGGAGTAGATGGTTTGTGGGATGCCACATTCTCATTATTGCATAACTGCAACAACAACAAAAAGAAAGAAAGAAAGAAAGAAAGCATTCTCTCAGTCTGTCTAACCTTGTGCGGCAGCTTAACTTGGCTAAGTTAGTTCACAGAAAATGCTATTCTACGTTTTTCTATCGAATTGAATTCAAAAAGTTTTTGGCCAACAGCCGCCAATTGAAAGCGGCGTTGAAAGCTTGTCACTTGCACTCACACTTGAGAGCATCTCAGGATAACGAATTCGCTTACCTGCAACGAGAAAATAAATGGGAAAAAGAGAGAATTAGTAACGAAATGTCAGAAATGCAAAGTAGATGGATAAAATCAGGGTTAAGTTGTAGAAGGAATATTCTAGCTAGGTATAGAAATAGATACAACTACTTCAACATTTTTTAATGCTTAGATTCCGTTCGACATAACACATTCGTGATAAAATTATAATAACCTCTGCAATGGTACATAAAAAAGATACATATGCAAAAAAAAAAAAAAACAAAAAAATAAAACTCCAGAAAAAGTTTAGGATCAAATCGAGCACACACTCACACACAAACTACAAACTTCAGGCAACATTGGGGTGGGCAAGGGGTGCAGGGTGGGAAACAAAAAACGAGAGTCACATGAATTGCACTTAACTTGTGCAAAAGGCTAAAAGTATGAGATGATAGATGGAATGGCTGCGTTTTGTGCGAGAGAAAGATGGAAGCTGTTATAGTTACAATTTTAATGCACATTGCATGTATGTACGTGTGTGTGTGTGTGTGTGTGTGTGTGTGTGTGTTCCCCCTTGTCATCCCAATCTCATTCGTGTCGTGTTCGTCATGGCCCCCTCGCGCTCCGTTTATCTAAAGTAAGTTCTGTTGTTTGATGCCAATTTTTTGCATTGCTCCTCCTCTATTTTTTTTTCTTCTTTTTTTTGTCGGTTGTTGAACTCCGCTGGGCGCGCTCACTAAGGGCCATAAGTGGCCCTAGCCAAGACCAGCAGCAGCAGCAGCAGCAGCAGTGACAACAACAAGAACAACGGGAAGAGTAACACAAATCAAATGAAAGCTGGCGCTGCCGTTCCGGCTGCAATATATATACTATATTTTTTCCTTCTCCTTTTTTTTTAGCAGAGAGTTAAGAAAAATGCGACGATATAAATAAAATACATTCAAAAGACACATAAAATATGTTCAAATACACACACACACACACACAATATGTGTGTAATGTACATTTTAGATACTGTACGCCATTTTGTGGGCACTTTTTGTTGTTGTGTGTGTTTGTGTGTGTGTATTTTATGAGATTTATGTTTGCACTGTTTTAATGTTGTCAACTGATATTGTTTAATTTCCCCCTCCAACCCCTCCTCCTCCACGCACAGTCACATTTTATGGCTGCTTTGCTTTGCTTTGGTCTAGACACGCTTCCCCCACCCCATACCCTCCCCCAGCCCCACCCCCATTTGTGGCACTCATTAAAAGGCAATTAAAGAGTATTTGTTACACGTGTGTCGATTTCTTAGCACAATAACAAATTCTATTTGCACGCTGCACGAAGCTTGTGGCTAAAATAAATACACACATATATTACGTATACGCCAGGCAGCCACGAGAAGTTAAGCTAACACAAAATATTCGTCACATATTTGCTTAACGTTATTATCTTGCAACGAGCTTTTCTTTTGACTTTGATACTGCGTCATTTTAAGATGCAAATTATGCAGGCATGTCTTTTGTTAGTCAGGAACTTCGTTGAGATAGTCTAAGGAGTTATTTCTGTGAAGCAGCAGAAGAAGGAGCTACTAGCTAATGAAATGTTAATCAATTTTCTGTTTAATTGTATACTATTTATTGCGCTTTGAGAACAGATCGTATGCAAATGAGAGTACAACTGAGAGAGAGAGAGAGAGTGCTAAAGTTAAGCATGAGTCATAGCATCAGACAAGCAATAAACTGATTAAAGTGAAAGATAGGACAGAGAGAGAGAGAGAGAACAAAAGAGAAACACACACACACACACTCTCAATGTGTATACACGTCGTATATTAAATAACAAATTAATTACTGGAATTGTTTCGTTTCGTGCGATGCAGTGAAGTACAAAGGTCAGGGTCACAATTATCAAGATGGTTAAGAGCAGGTCGCCTTTTTAGACGTGATTCCAAGAAATCGTTTTTGTGGCAGTGCTATTTTTGTAGACATCAAAAGAGAAACAAAGGAGCTTCGAGGTATTTAATTATTTTGATATTAATTGCTTTGATTAACAAGGTTAGTAAGGAAAAACGATCTTAATTAAAAACACACGTTATATGCTTGTTCAAACACTTGTTTATTTATTGACTTGGTTGCACAGTAAGCTTGAATGTATTTAAAGACTTTCAATCAAAAATTGCGCTTTGCAAAATTCAAATATCAATTCCACACACACTCGGAAAGAAAAATAAGCAAGAGGCAATGAACGACAACAAAAAGAGAATTAATTCGAAAATTGCGGCACACGTTTCAAGCAATTGTTTTTTTTTCTTTTCTTTTTTTTGTTTCGTTTCGCATTGTCTAAACATTGAAAAGAGAGATTAAAGAGCGTACTCTCTTGCCTTGATTGGTTTTTGGCCATATGTATGAAATATGGCTGAAATGCCAAACATGAATTCAAGCATGAATTGGAATTGCTGACTGAACTTTTACTGATTGGGTAATGGGTGAATTCTAGTTGAGCTTTCATTTTTTCTCATCATGCCACACTGCCACAGCTGGCGGCAAGCAATTTGTCATTAGCTTGACAGAACTTGCAGCACAGCCGTCAACAACTCTTTTTTTTTTTGCACTCAATCATAATTCGGCTTACTTCAAAGTACACTTAAAAATATATATTTTACTCAGAGAAGAAGCTGTCGTTAAACTGAACAAGTTATTGAGACAACCAGTTTGCAGTACTCAAGAGGAAAGAAAACTAACTTATGTACATACCTGATTCGCTAACATTTGAAGAGACATTTGATCTGAGGCATTATGACATCAGCCTTCGGTTGCAAAGTAACTACAAATACTACCTAGACATCTTTTACTGAATGCAGTAATAATAACACAATCAACTTCTTGAGCAGCAGCCATCAAACTTGGCAAACTCAAAATGGAGCAATGCTGTACGTACGTGTGTGTGTGTGTGTGTGTGTGTGTGTGTGTGAGCTGAAAGTATTTGCCCAGCCGAGTGTGGCCAGAACGCGCCATTGTTTGGAAATCGAGATTCAACAACCCAGATAAAAAAGATCTTTGGTTGCATTCCATTGTTCGAGGATGAGTGTGTGTGTGTGTGTTGTGTGTGTGTTGTGTTCTGCACCCTCTCTCTCACTTAATATTACCGTGACACAGTTTACATCAGGTGCGGTTTTATCTAGCGAGCATTGACCTTGTATGCTGTGTGTGTGTGTGAAACTTGCAACTTGGCCAGAAAGTTAATTGCAATGAGAAAGTGTGAAACGAAGCGAGAAGCGAGAAGAAATTGAATAAGAACAAATGTTAAACACTCCAAAAAAAAATAATGATAAAAACACTCGAATTTTATGAGACTGCTCTCTTAAGCCCTGTCTCTCTTGATTAAAGCATAGTTCAATGCATTTGAAAAGGTCAAAAGTGCAGAGGGTCGACATAATTACGGAAACGAGCAACATCCACAAACACTTGAATATTATTTTGGGGAACATGTTGAAGCAGTAGCTGAAGCTTTGCCTCATGCTTCGTTCATGAGTTAATTAAGAATTATTACCAAACAGATTAGGCAAAAGAACCGAGCGAACGTTCAACAAAAAAAGCAAATAATGTATAATATAATATAATTTATGGCCATGGAATCTTTGCGTTGAAGACGGATTTCTTCGTCATTGTCGTTTGCTATTGTTCTAATTTTGTTGCTGTTGACTACAACTATATAGATTGCTAACTCCCCCTCCCAAAAACCATGTCAGATCGAATTGGAGTGGAAAGTGTGACAAGTTCGTTGTACGAGTGAACTTTAACTTTTTCTTTGTACAATGATTTGATGCTGAGTTTCTAGTTGACGGCCTTCAACATCTATCTTAAAGTTCCAGCAACGACTTATCAGAACATAATATGCTTAGTTATTTGCGTGGCATGGCAAATTAATTGGAATTTTTGTTGATAAAAGCTTGGACAATGGAGTCAAAACTATGTCAACTTAATTCAGTAGCAACCCAAACAACAATTTACACGATAGAGCCAAAACTTAGCAACAAACTAGAAATATAGTGGCTGCTAAAAAAGCAAACAAGAGAAATGCGCACAAGGAAGTGGCAAGAGGGTAGAAACGGGGGCGTATACTCAACGTTCTTATAATTAAACCCTGCTCCAGAGCCATATCAATATATATGTGTATATAGGAGCTACAACTGAGTGGACCGCCCCGGGAGCAAATTCCATTAGAGGCCGAGAGCCCAACACGCATTTAGTGCCATTTCCTCTGCAAGTTTATTCGATTAACAACAGCAAAAAACAAAATGTGGGAGTGTGTACAGGAAAATGGTTTGTGTGTTGGGTGGGATTTTGTCTTGCTTTTTCACAAAGGTGAATGGGCGGGGGGAAGTAGGGATGCAGTGCTTGTAATTGTAAATTACGAGCTTAGAGTAACAGCATGTGTCTACACTCAAAAAAAAAAAATATACATGAGTAAAGAAAAATTGTAAACTAAATCATCCAAATTTTAGTTTCTTAACACAGAGAAATGTTTTGGAGGTGGCAGCAGGAAGTGAAAGTGGAAGTGGATGCCACATGTAAATTCAATTTGTTCACACACACACACACAGAGAGAAAAGTTTTGCCACGTGTGTCGTTGGGAATTGAATTAAATTAGTCAACTTGTGAAAACAATATCAAGTTGCTGCTTTCATTATTATTTTGGCATTATGTGTATGATACTCGATCTCTCTCCATTGTGTGTGTGTGTGTGTGTGTGTGTGTGTCTTCTTGAGATTCACAGTCGTATCTATCTATCAACGGGTTGCGTTTGTTGTTGAAAGCAACAGCCTCCCAGACGCAACCCAATTAAGGTTAATGACACTGATAAATTAATAATGATGGCTATTGAGGTTTCTGGGTTGCCGTCAAACTTGCTTCAAATTCAATTATTTTGTCAACACACTCCCCTCATCCTCACCCTCCCACTAGAGCTTTGTTCTTGCCTGTCTTTTTCGATCAGCTTAGGCAAATAACTATTTCTACTACTACTACTTATTCTTGTTTACGCTTTTAAGTCTTTGGAGTCTTTTTTGCAAAGACATCAATGGTAGCAATTTGGGCTTGGCCTGAACCACTTCTAGTTAAACAACAACAACTTAGTTTTGCATGTGGGTGTTGTTGATAATAGACTCTCTCTCTCTCTCTCCCTCTCTGTGACTTCTATGGGTATTTGGTAAGTTTGCTATTTACATAGATAAGACATATATCAACACATACAGGGTGTTGTTTCTCAAGTGTTGTCTTAATGTTAACACTCACTATTTTGCACCCAGTTGAGTTAATGAGTTCACATAATCAACACCCTATGCTTTTTCAATTTAAAATAATCTTCTCGCGTTCGGAAACAACATATTCTTTGTGTGGGCGTAAAACTCGTGTCATGCTCACAGCCGGTTCTGGTAATTCCACTGATACTGTCGTTTCTATACCCTAAGCTTACTTGGAATGGGTGAAAGAAGGCATGATGAAGCTGTGAAAAAGTATGTAACAAAGAGGAAAAACCTAAGGTAGGCATTTTCTTGATCAGAAACTAAAACGAGATCGTTTAATAGCTCGTAGTAGTGCCATCTGTGAAACCTTCTATCTGAGGACTTCGTTGTACAGAATAGGATTTGACTTTAGGGTATGTTCAAGTCCAGCTCACTCAACTTGAGCGGGATTATTTGCTTGCTGCCATGAATTCGCATTATTTGCGTTTGTAAATGCTTGTGCAAACTTTCGAATTGAATTCACTAAGTCGAGCAAAGCTAATTTTCTGCAAATTAACCTTCAAAGTGTAAGCTGTTGAAACAGTTATTTGGCCCAGAGCGATTGGGTAAATACGTAATTTAATTGTAAAATATACATATATGTAAGTATGTATCTAGTACACAAAAAGCGATAAGTTGTTGAGTTCAGTTTTCTGTGCGTATGCTTTCGAGGATTATGGGATAAACTCACCATATTCCGCCGAGATGGCGCACATGGGCTGATGATGATGCTGATGCGCGTGCGGATGATGCGGATGCTGCGGACAGATGCCCTCGTGCGGATGCGGTGCTATATAGTATTCCGAGGGAAAGAACTCGCCCGGATATTGGATGTAGAGTGGTCCGGGTGGCAGCGGCGGTGGCGGGGCATTAACTGGCGGTCCGATGCCATTGGTGCCATTGCTTGCAACACCTCCCCCTCCACCAGCGCTGTTGCTTGACACGCTGCTCACACTGCTGGCAGAGGAGCCGCCGCCGGAGCTGCCGTTGGGGGAGATGCCACCGTGTCCATTCTCATGGGAATGTTGTTGGTGTTGATGCTCCTGTTGCTGCTGCTGGATTCAGTGTTGGTTGTGGGGGTGGGGCGTGGTGTTGCAGGGGTGGCGGCGGAGGCGGCGCTGCTTGCAACATGTGATGATGCTGATGATGATGGTGTTGCATGGCCGCAAGCAGCTGCGGATGATGTAGTGCACAAACGGGTGGCACTATTTGTGCACCCTGTGGCGGTGTTGCCGTTTGTTGCAACAACGGCGGCGATGCTGGCAATGCAGCGCCTTCCAAGGACTGCTGTTGCTGTTGTTGTTGCTGCCACTGTGGTTGCTGCTGCTGCTGTGCGGCTGCAACTGGGACCGGTGTATTGTTTTGCAACATTACAACAATATTGTTGCTGTTGTTGTTGTTGTTGTTGCAAGCATTCAAGCTATTCAAGCTCGTCGTCGACGATGTTGTCGATGAGCAGCTGCCCGCATTGTTGCTGCTCTCAATGTTGTTGTTGCTATTTGTGTTGTTGCTGCTGCTGCTGCTGTTGACGTTTGTTTGCTGTTCGGCAACATTAAGTCGCACCATGCTAGAAGCCGTATCTCTTCTCTACCTTTCTGGCTATTTCCACAGAGTCAATTGCTTAGCACATGCTTATCAGCCTGCTGCATTCTCTCAGTGTATTTGTTGCTTCGCGTTTATCTGTAACAAGAAACATGAAAAGAAGATGGCAGGCAACAGCCATGCGTTTGCCACAAATTAATAACTGTTCTGATTGTTACAATGTTGAAACTAAGTTTGCGTTTGCTGCTTCTAAGTTTTTATTCTGTCTTTAAAATTCCTTTCGTTACACACTTCCTAACAAAATTATAATACCATCTGCAAAAATGTAAACTTTTGGAGATATTTCTTTATACATAGCTGAGCTCGACTCGCCTTTTAGCCCTGTTAATAAAGACGGAAATGGCAGTTGCGTAAATTTAAGCTAGATTTTTATTTGGGTTACTCTACCATAAAGTCATTTAAGATTCCGCTTTTAGCCCATTGTCTTATTACACAAGCTCTCATGATTAATTTGTTGTTGAAAGGTTGTTTAAGGTTGTTGAGATGATTTTTTCTTCACATTGTGGCCATGTTATAGGTAAGTAAGACTTGTCTAATTCATTCAAGTCGTCGTCGTCTGCTTAATCGTATCTAATTTATATACATATATAGTGCGTCTGGCTGCAATTTGAACAAGTGGCAGCAACCACCTTCCACAACAACAACACCAAAACCTTTTCACCTGTCTCAATATGTGCCTCTCACAACTGTCTCAAGTAGCTCACACCTCACACACACACACACACACACACTAAGTCTAGCTAGGGTTCCTCCAGACAATAAAACAACACACGCACTGTTGTCCCAGCAATATGTCGCCAACAACAACAACAACAACAGCCACGCGGAAATTTACGCAGCTTAGCAATTGCCTTTCTTTCTTTTTCCTCCTTCTTTCAGACAGACAGTTTTTCTGGAAGCTACCGACTTCTCTTAGAGACCCTGGCGCGCTCGCATTTGTGTCAGAATTGTCTAGACCGAGACTGTCATTGAGTGTGTGTGTGGGTGGAGTGTAAGAAACGTCTCAAAAGCCGCAGGGGGTGGCGGGGGGGGGGGCGGGACAAGCACTCAACGCATTTGCGACACCTTTTGAGCCGCTTGATGAGACCATTTGTTTATAGCAGAAAGAAAAAAAAATAAATAACAAAACGCGTGCATTTGTCAATGGTGATGATAAGTTTATCCAAGACTCCAAGCATGTGGTTCTAAACTTGGCTATAAACGAGATCAACAAAAAGAACTTGAGAAAACGACTCGAAAAAGCAAAATGAAAAGAAGAAGCCGATCGTTGTTTTCTTTTCTCTTCTCTTGTCTTCTTTTCGTTATCGTTTTCTTTTTCTTTTTGTGCTTGCCTCTAAAAATGGTTTACTTTGTGTGTTAGCCACAAACGGTTGCAACAAACAACCGCAATTGCAAGCTAGGCAATTTTCTAACGGCAAATTTCTAACATTTACCTTGTTACCGTTAATAGACATGTTGGCCAAGTTAGTCGCTTCAAACTGCGGCGGCAAGTGCAACGTATGTGTGGCATATACATTTCACAGCTTTCTTTGACAATCGTAAGGTGTGCAATTGGGTTTTGTCAATGTGTGTGTGTGTGTGTGTGCTCGTTTCAGTTGGCCACGTTAAGCGAGGGTGCAGCCAGTTTTGTTGCAGTGTATGTGTATGTGTAGCTATTTCGTTACGTCTAAATGGTTTTTGGGTTAATTTAGCCTCAGTCTCAGCTAGCTGATCAATAATTTGCGGTTTCACACTGGCAAACGAGATAAGTTGCAGTCAGTTTGTTGCATGCAAATTGTTGCCACATTCACCAATCAAGTTAATTGCATAAGACAAAAGCCATTGCAGCATGATTCAATATGCGACAACAGCAACAACAGCAAAGTGCAATTTTTCTTTATAACCCTAAACAACAACAACAACATCTTCACAACAATAACAACAACAACAACAAAGACTTGCTCTCTTATGTTAATGTGTGTATCTTTTTGTGGAGGCATTTCTGGTTATTGTTCACAAATTGTAGCACAAGAAAAACTTTTCAATTCGCCGTCGGGAGTCAAAAACGCTTGCATAATGTTGCTTTTGGCCGATAACAATGCAAAAAGAAAAAAAAGGAAAAGAAAACTACTAATTACAGTGGATTGCATAAACTTTTGCCAGCAATTGTTTATTATGCACAGATATAGATACATTTGTTTACATATGCAAATAACTTGCATCAAAAAACACAGCATGCAATGTGTGAAAGTTAAAAATGATCCAAATTGGAAGCTGTTAAATCGGATATGGTTTTATGGCCACAAAGGTTGCAAGCTCATACATTTTAAACTGCAAAAGAATTGCGCTTGCAACTTGCCCCAAGGCAACTACTCTCTGTGTTGCAACGACATAAATTATTAGAATTTATTGAAGTTTGGCTTCAGCAGCAGCAACAATAAGTGCAAGATATATGTATGTATGCCGAGGCTATAAAGTCTAAAATGTAATTTAATTGCTGTTGACGGTAACAAAAAACTTATCTCATAAATGCTGTAATCACACACACACACATACAAGAGAGTGGCATTAAAATGCAACAACGAAGTAATGAAAAGGAATGCAAGAATCAATACCAACTGTAAGATGTAAGCAACATCTAATGATTGAAAATAAAACTTGGAACTTGTTGGAATAATATTTTGAAGTAACTCTGCTGAAAAAAGCTCTTGTTTTAAAAATAGTTTGAAAATTAAGACATAAGCTTTATAGTCTTTCAGGCATTCTTTCAGATATTATGTAAGGCACTCTTTCAGGCATTCTTTCAGGCATTCCTAGGGTATTCCCACTATTTATAGTCTTTCTTCCATACACTTTTACATATTTGTTTAATTGTTTCAAAAAAATGCTTCTGCTTCAGACTATGTTAATGACAGGGGCGGGGGGCGTGTTTTCTGCAGTTGAGTTTTTATTAATTGTACTTTTTGCATTTTCCACCCTTTGAAATTAAAGGTTTTTTTTTTGTAAAGCGAACCGAAAGCGCCGCTAATTGGCAGAAATTTTAATTACGCCATTTTATTATTATGTATTATAATTTGCAGTTGCAGTGAAAGAAAACAACGAAAAAAAAAGAATATGTTGTAGTTGAAAACTTGACGAGCTAAAGATACTCTATTCCCAGTTGAATACATATAAAATAGTTGGGAAAGATTGATTGGCTGATAGATTAGACTTGACTAAAAGTAAGTTTTGGTTTTATGTTTCACAAACTCATAAGTCATAAGTGAAAAGGCATAAACAAAGTTTGAAGAAACTTATCTGATGGGCTATTTATTGATTTATTTTGATTTGACAGGAATGCCTCTCTTGCTTTCATGGAACAGAGTATTGTAAGCTAAACTTATTTTTGCATGTCTATGTGCAATTAAAAACGAATTAAGTTCTGAAACGAGTATCATAGAAACTATTAATAATATAAAACAATGAACGAGATTTAATCGCAACTAACAACTGCTTAAGACATAAGTACAAAAATCTAGTACTTGACAATTAAGTTAGTTTGCTAAAACTATAAACTAGGCTTGGCTTAAATAATTGAGGGTCAGACTGTGTGTAAATATCTATCTAACGAGCAGATTATATACAACTAACGAATTAAGTGACACTCTTGCATAATTACAGCTTAGATTTTGATTGTGTGTTGTTTTTAGAACTCAATTTTTTTTTTGTCGGCTCATTGTGAAAACTGAACACGCAAAACATATAAAAACGACATTAGAAGTGCGTGATTTTTGTATAAATAATAAACAACAAGCAACACAAACATTGTGTAAAACAGTTTAACTTATTACAATTAATCATACCATGTATTTCCTAACTGTTTTGTGTAATTTAGTATGGGGCTGGTCAAAAGCAGACGAAATTATTCGGTTGTTTTTTTTTTGCATACCATTTTAGTTTTTTGGGGACGCTTTAATGGCGGCGCCTTTATGCGCATTCACACACAAACACACACACACACACAGGCTATATGTGTGTTGTGTCGGCATGACAACAGTATAAAAATGAAGAAGAAGAAGAAGAAGAGCGGAACTGCTGCCTGGTTTGTCTGATTTTTGGTCCTGCCTAACGCACCAAACCAACTCCGCTCCATCCCCCCTTCCCGCCCCTCTTTCTCTCATGCTAAAAGAATAAGCGAAGGCCTGCGGGCCAAGTTGGTGCCAGAACGGACATGGCAACAACAATGGCTGGAACAATTTTTTTGGTAACTGCTGCCAAGAAAGGAAAAAAAAATCATCGAAGGCTCTAACGGAAGAGATTTGACAGCATACGCAACATGGGCGAAAAATGAGTGGCGACCAAGAAAGAACAAGCAGAACAAGCAGAAGAAGAAGAAGCAGAAGAGGACAGACAGATGGACGGAGAGGAGAGAGGGAGAGACGGAAAGGCAAATGGGAGACAATGTTTGGTGGCGCATCATCGGGCGCACATGTCGTATGAGTGACGAAAAGAGGCAGCAGCAGCAGCAGCAGCAGCGGGATTCTGATTCAGCACTCAGCGGCATAAACGCCCCGGACAGATTTGATAGTTTTTATCGATTTAAGTAGATTTGGCCTCACACACACACACACACACACGCACTAAGAATAAGTGGATATGGAAGTTAGGGAGAGGGGAAATTCGCACCCCCCAAACACAAACACACACACACACACACTCGTAAAGATGGACAAACAGCCTTGCTTTTTGGCAAACGTCGCGGTCGAAACAAATGAGCATAAAACGAAGCAAGTATGAGTTGTAGTGGCAAAAAAAAAAAAAAAAGACGACAACAACTTCTTCGTCTCATCGAAAAACCAAAAAAAAAAAAAAAAACATTTGCTGCTATGCTAAAATCTTTTGCAATTGATAGATAAAATCCCAAGCGCGAGAGTGCTAAAAAGTAAGAGAAGGCAGAAATACATAAGTACATATATGTATGTATATGTATTTCAAATAATATACATAGTTTATACTTTGCTACAAATATATTGTAGCAAAAGTTAAAGCTTGTTCAGAGGAAGACGCATGTGGTCGCATAAGTCTTGGCAGCTGCCAGACACACACACACTCACACACACTCGCACACACACACAAGCACCAAAAAACTAGAAACTTTTGCCAACTTTTGTTCGCATTGTACAGTGAAGCAGTGTTGTACAACGACCAAAGGATCTTCACTATCTTAGAGCTTGACTAGGATCAGGCGAAATAAGGTTCAAAGAGAAAGCTTAAGAAATTAAGAGAAGGTTAAAACGAAGATAACAATCTGAAAGGCCTTTGGTTTTAGACCTCTGTTATTTTCCGGGAATTAATCTCCTGTCTACAATGGTTTAATTATAAGCTCAAGCAATTTTATTTCGTTCAATTTCGATTTAAACATAAAATTTGGTGCTTTGCTCGGTTGAGGAAGTTGAAGGATATGTTTTACTTTAAAATCTAAATGTAGTTCCTTTATCTTTTGTTAAAATTCTTTCAGGTTAGATCGCTAGTTTGAGGCCTTCATCTCAGGGCTTGATAGTCGAAGGATTTAAGCATGGGTCCCTTTTTACTAGGTGGATTTGGATTAGCAAACATATCACCTTCAGCCACAGAAGTATCACTGCGGGCCGAAAAAATACTGCGAACCTGTCCCTTGCCGTACTTTTCCCTTGCCCTCTGGTATTGGGCCTGGAGGGTTTCACGTTTATAGCGGTGCACCTGGGCACGGCCCAGACGTTGACCGTCGAGGACACGAGTCTGGGCGGGATGTCTGCGAATCCAGGTCCATGGTTTCTGTTCATCGAAGGGCTCGTGGCTCAAAACGGGTAGGGCAACACCCATAATTATCCTTTTGCCACCAGTTATTTTTTTCTGGTTCTTCGCTGGTTTCTTGATCTTGAATTTGACCTTATCCTCCACGACATTGGAGTACAAATTGGATATGTCTTGGATTGTCTTTCGCTCGGCGCGACGTTGTTCGCTCCCATCTCTTTCTTTGTTGTTCCCATCTTCCTCTGCACCCTTTCCCTTTGTTCCTTTCTTGCCATAATTGCTATCCTTGCTATACGCGTCGTTCTTGCCATACGTGTCGTTCATGCCATCCTTGCCATATATGCCATTCTTGTTATCCTTGCCATTCTTGCCATCCCTGCCAAACTTGCCATCCCTGCCAAACTTGTCACTCGTACCATACTTTCCATCCTTGCCCTCCTTGCCATCCTTGCCATTCGTACCATACTTTCCATCCTTGCCCTCCTTGCCATCCTTGCCATTCGTACCATACTTTCCATCCTTGCCATCCTTGCCATTCAAACCAAACTTTCCATCCTTGCCATCCTTGCCGTTCGTACCATACTTTCCATCCTTGCCGTCCTTGCCATCCTTGCCATTCGTACCATACTTTCCATCCTTGCCACTGGTACCATCTTTTCCATCCTTGCCATCCTTTCCATCCTGGCCGTTCTTGCCATCCGTATCATCCTTGCCATTCTTGCTATCTTTGCCATTCTTGCTATCCTTGCCATCCTTCACATCCTTGCCAACCGTGCCATCGACTTTGCCCTTGCCCTTGCCATTCCCCTTGCCTTTGTCTTTGCCATCGGCTTTTACCTTGCCTTTGCCACCTTCACCTCCTTCACCATCTTTACCATCTTCATTATTGATGCTATAAGATGATCCTTTGCGCTTTCCATTACCATAACGATCACGATCCCCTCCATTTCCATCTCCATCTCTATTTCCTTTCCCGTCACCTTCTCTATCTCTATCTAATTTCTTGTCACCTTCTCCATCTTTCATCCCTCCACCACCAAAACCAAATTTAAAGCTTTCAAAAAATTCTCGTAAGCTGTCACCCGACATGCCCCTCAATGCCAGCTTGAAAAAGTCCTTGCACGTATTAACGCGTCGTCCAAAAATGATATCCTCCGTCAGATTGCGACCCTCCTTGATAGGTTCAGGGCAGGGCAGGTTCAGAAAGTGATCCAATATTAAAAGCAACAAGTGCATAATGAATGGATGCATGGGATTCCGTAGATTCCCATGATGATCGAAAATACCATCGTAGAGAGCACACGTTTTGGGTCGAACGAACGGAATCCGGCAATAGTTCCACTGCGAACACCGAGGATTGAGGATCCTACCAAACTTCTGCAGCGTCAAGTTGTACAGAAAGTTGCATACATCCAGAAGAGGTTTTTGGAGCACACTCGTTAGATACCTAAGCACAACATTGTTGGCCCAACACCAGCGCCGCTCCGTCGATTGCCAGTGGGGACTACGGTTCCGACATTTCTGAACCGGTTCTGTGACAGGTTCGCAGTTTAACAGACGAAGCGTCCAGCTGTGGGGCAGACTGCATCGGGTGGAGCAGTACTTTAAAAAAAAGAAGATTAATTTCACAATTTTAAAATCCGAGTTGAGTTGTTTAAAATTTCCAGACTATAAATTTATTAACTGAAACTAAATACTAGACATGCTGTGACCTGCTTGGACCTGTTGTCATTTCTTTCCTGCTCGATGATGGAAGATGCGACGGTATTCGGGTTTCTTGTGCAGCGCCTCCTTCGGCTCATCCCCTAAGATATCAGTTGCGCTGTGTACGGAATACTTTTGGCGTGCCTTATCCAAAGCAATCAGGACGGATGCACGCCTATAGCGACGCACATTGGACACGCCCACTCGACCGTCTTCCTGCATGCGCAACTGATTCGGTGCACGACGCAGCCAAGTCGTATGGTCTGCGGAATTGTACGGCATGTGGAACAGTATGGGTAATGGTTCAGCCATGTATCTCCGTTCCTTGGCGCCTTTAAGTGATTCTGCTTCGTTTCTTTTCATCATTTCTGTTTGCTTGAATGCTGATTTCAATTTGGATAACTTGATTTTACTCATTCGACTCTTTGGTGTTTGGGTAACGGCTTTCTCATAGAACGTGGACAGTTCATTGGCTTCTTTTGTGGTCTTTAGTTTCTTCATCATCTGCCGATCTTTGTTTGGCAGCAGTGACAGATCGGCGGAGGAGAGCGCCTCCAGAATTCGATCGGGATCTTCCTGTTTCATGCGCCTTACCATTTCCCTCAGGATCTTTGCTTGCTCCGTGCGTAAAACATCCAGCTGCCTGCTGCCCTGTCCACGACGTCTGCCTTTATCGTCGCTCAGCCGCATATCGGATGGCCTGAGTCCCTGTGGGAACTGAATGGCTTTTGGGGCCCCTGCAGAGTCACTCACTGACCTGCGACTCGAGTAAGATGAAGAGGAGCTCAACAGACTGCTACAAAGTACTAAGGATCTGCGCCGGACACCGGTAGGCTCAACTGAATTGGGAAAATACTTATTCTTTTTCCCGTCTTTGTTATCCTCGATATGATCGGCTTCCGGCCGGCTTCTACGCAATCTCTTTCTTATGGCAGCTCTCTCCTTAAAGTCATCATCATAATGGCCAGTATTCAAACGCAGAATCTCCTGCAGCAGCTGCAGCAACTCAAACAGGCTCTTCGGACTGTGCGGATCACGCAGATTGCCATCCAGGTCAAAGATATTCAAATAACGATCACAGATGGCACCGCTAGAGAAGGGCACACGACAATTGTTCCAGCCACTGCCTCGGGGCGTTATGAGGCGACTAAAGTTCTGTAGCGTTAATTCATACAAAAAGTCACTGATTTCATTTGTTGATCTGTTCAGGGCAGCTGCCAAATGATGTATGGTTTTCTTGTTCGTTGCATTCCAAACGTCCCAATCGGTTTCGTACTCGGGCTGCGAAGATTTGTGATATACCCTGCGTAGTCGCAACAGATTAAACTCCTCCGATAGGGAACGCGGTCTGCTCAATACTGTTGTTTTGGGACTTGGTGCAGGTGTACAAGGTTGCAGCCCATTCCAGCAGCAGCACATTTTTTTTGTCTCTCTCTGTTTGGTTGAATTGTTTTAATCTAGTTTCCAATCATTATAGTTTCGAATTGATATTTCCGGCAATGGTTGCGTGGTGGTACCCATTATAATAGGCACATGCACTATTGTTATTTATTTTAAAGCTGCATTGGATGAACTAGCAGCCAATTTTCTTTTACATAACAGACAAATGTGGATGTAATTTTTTTAAGCAGGTCAATTTTTTTTACATAACACACAAATGTATATAGATATTACTAAAAAGAAGTTTTAATTTTTCATCATTTAGCTTTTTTAGGTATTTAAAGCTTTTCTTTTAGCAACTTTTCAAGCTTTGCTTAGGTTATTTCTAGTTTTTTGACGTTTTTAGCAGATTTTCAGGCTTTTGAGGCTTTATTCAGAGTATCTATATAATTGTATTTAAAGATTTACTTGGAATTTTATGCTTAATTAAGTTAATATGCATTTCAACATATTTTGTAAGCTATCCAACTTTTTTTTTAATATATAAGTTGATTGTTTTACTTCTATTATTAACTCCATTAGGTTAAGATCTCCTTCAGCTGATTTTAAGAATTTTTCCAGCTTTGTATAGGGTTTTCTAGGGTATCTCAACTTTGGTCAAACCTTTGTCTTAATCATATGTGTTACTTTTCCAGCGTCAAAAGTAAATTTGTTTATATTTATTTATATACATACACATATATTTTACACATGTCGGACGATGGCTCAAAAGAAAAGCAAAGAACCGCAAACAATACTCATAAAACTGAACTGGTGGCATGGAAAGGCAATGATGATTGAAGTGGCTAACGCGAAGAAGAAGAAGAAGCAGTAGCAGAAGGGAAAGTCAATAACCGCAACACAACAACAACAACAACTACAACATCGTCATCATCATCATCATCTCTACACACAAAACGTGTCTCTCTTTTGCGCTGTGTGTAATTTTTTTTTTTATGATTTTTATTCAGTTTTTGAATTTGGAGCCTAAGCAAACACACGCAACTTTCTGTTGTTGTGAATGGTTTTGGTTTGGGGGTTCACTGACCTTAGACACTGACACAAAAAACTAGACGCGTGCAGACCGCAAAGACACAACAACAACAACCACATGGTCTATTGAGAGGCATTTATTGCGGAATGTGGAATGCAAGCGGATGAACAAAACCAATTCAAGCCAAAACAAGCCAAAATGAAATTAGCTAGAAAAGTCAAGTGCAGGGTAGGAAAAAAATCTAGAGGGAATCACCGTTCAAATTACATTACAAACGTATGTAATCAAATAACTACAGTTTGTATATATCGTGTGTGTGTGTGTGTACTATCAACTGAAATCGTCTCAAACAGACCATAAAACTAATAATTACAAAATTGCATGTTCTTTGTTGTTGTTCTTGTTGTTGTTGTTATCATGAGCAAAAACAATCAATTTGACGAGGCACACTGTAACTAAGTGTTTGCGACTCTGTGTGTGTGTGTGTGTGTGTGTTTTGTGTGTGTGTTTGAATAAATCTAAGCGCAGATAAAACATTACACAAAAGCCTCAACAGGAACAACAACAACATTCATGTGAGGGGCACAACGGAGACGACACCAAAAAAATTTATTTGATGGACGTATTGAGCGCAGATTTTGTCGTATCATGCAAAAAAATATAAACAATACTTTATGGCAATAATTTTTTTATATCTGTGTATGTGATTTCAACACCACTCAAAAATTGTTTTCAATCAATCTCAACTACTTTATACAAACTTTTTATTTTTTTGTACACTATAAAATTTAATGATTGTCTATTCAGAGATAGATTTTAAATAAAAAGAGAGACGATAAACTATAGTAAAAAAAATCCCCAAAATTCATAAAAAAAAACTTTTTATAAACAACGTAAAAATCAGCTAGTATCTTAGGTCGAAGATTATATGACCTATACGACCTGCATGTAGTTAATATATTTTTTTTACTATTTTTTTTGGTATAAAAGTAGCAAACGCAAACCAGTTTCAAAATAAATGTATTATTTGAATACTTACAATTTATAAAAAGTCCAAGTAGAATAAAATCTCTGGGGTTATATTTGTTGTTTTAATTGTTTAATTATTTAGCTTTGATTAACTTTGATTGTAAGAAATCCAATGTAGAAATGTTTAAACACTTGTTTATTTAGTTAATTATGTTTATAAATTGCACTTGTTTTTTAGGTTCTTATTTAGAATTGTTTATATCGCGATTATATTTATATATTTTTCACAAAACAGTGAACACAGCGGCGATATATACAATAAATATATTTATATTGCACCAATTGATTGCACTTTTAGATTTTTAACTTAGTTATATGAATATTTAATTAGTTTGAGTTTGTTTCTAACTATTGCACTTTTGTTTATACACTGCAAGATAAATTTAGATAAGTTAGACATTTGTTTTGGCCAACATTAAAGGTTAGATAAAGCTATTGTAAATATTGGCTAATGGCCTCAGATTTGTCAGCTGGAAAACACATGTGTTTCTGGGCAGGAAATAAAGGAAATCTATTGATGTCAATTTTAACTAATAATCTTTATATAACCTTAATGTTGGCACAAACACACACACACGCACACAAATCCATTCAATATACAAAAGAAAATACACAAAAAAAAGATGGAATAATAATAAACGAGCTCGAAGGCATTTCATTTTTCTTGGGATCAATTTTTCTATTTCACTCAGCCTGTTAATGTATATCACAGCGCATACCAATCGCTCTTTCTAGCACACACACACACATACACAGACATACACTTGCTTATGTGTGTGTGAGAACTCAGATTCACACACAGTAAAATTCCGCTACACCGGATATTACAATTGAAAAGCGCGGATTCAAAAAATAAAAATAAATAAAACAGAAATCTACACAAAAACAAGTACAAGTGCTTTAATTTAAAAATTAACGACTGACAAATATCCTGTAAATGCTAAAATTAGGTCAATAATGTAAATTTTTAGAAAGTTAAACCGGTTAGTTAGCGAAAACATTTCAGATTTTTCCAAATAAATCTCGAAATGTCTCCCCTCACTAACTTTGCAACTTCAATATACCCGCTTAACCTATTTTTAAAGAACACAGGGTATATTAATACACAGATTTGGTATATTAAACCATAAATATTTTGTTGTCGCGAACTAAAAAACGTTTGTTGCTTGCGATAAAATTGCGAACACAATTCACAGTGTAGTTCTATGTATGTGTTTGTGTGTGTGTTAGTGCACACAAAGAACAGGATGTGAGGTAATAACAATAACAGCTTAAGTTAGTTAATTTCCTTTTTGCCCTCAAAACAAAATACATTTGCATATATTATATTATATTCTATTTTGTTGTATATTGTTTTATATGTATTATTAATTTTGTTGAATTTTTGTTGCGCTATCACGTATTTTCTCTCTTATTCGCGCACTCACTTCAATTGTTTAAACTTTGCAACAGCAAACAATCGTTTATTGCAGTTGTTATTATTGTTGTCGTTGTTGTTGTTGTTGTTTCGTTGTCGTTATTGTAATTGTAATTGTTTGAGGCAGTGGCAGAGTATAAAACATGGAAGCACGACGCGCTGCCTTTTGTTGCTCGTTGTTGGGAGAAACGCCGCCAAACCGTACAGTTTGAGAGTTAATATCGGACTGTTCGGAACGTTGGCACTTTTCCCTCGAACAATCACGAACAAACGAACAAACGAAACGAAACGAACCAAACCGAATCGAACTGAACTGACGCTAAGCGACATCGCAGCCAGCAGCAGCAGCAGTGATGATGTTGCATGGCTGCCGTCGCACTCGTTGGAACGCTCTTTACCCAGTCCGAAAGACACTGGAATTGAAACTGGAAAGCGAGTCGGAGCCGAAGTCGAAGTCGTTTGCTGAGCGCAGCCCGCATAACTACACACAGTCTATAGCTCTGTCTGTGTGTGTGTGTGTATGGTACATTGGCCGGTACGCAGCACAGCTGAGCGGCATTTACTACTACTGCAATCAACCGTTAGATACAAATTTATCTATAAGATAGTACACAAAAGAAAAAAAAACAACAGCGAACCAAGCCAAACCAAAACGAAACAAAACGAAACGAAACGAGCGAACGCGCTTCGTCATTCGTAGTAAAAGCAAAACCGGTAAAGGCAACGGCAACGCTGCATTTTTTTTGTTTTCGTGTGTGTGGGCGAAGAGAGCACAGACACACATTTTAAGAGCGCTCTCTCAAACGCTCTCTTGCAATTTGCTTACGGATAATTGTATTGTGGGTTGCACTTGGTTGCGACGCTGTCATTTTCAGTTTCAAGAATGCCACGAACGCAAGCGAATTCGTCATTTAGCTAAAGTTTTGAGAAACTTTTGGAAGCATTGATTGCAATTTGTGGAATATGTCATGTTCATATTTTGAAAAGAAACAAACAAAAGTCTTATTGAATTTCAAGCATATATTTCGTTTATAGTATTTGTAGCTAACAGATAACCCCAAAAGGTTAGCAGCTGAAAAAGTAACCAAATTCTGAGAATGTTGCTGCCACACAGATCAGCACCAGCGACTTTATCAATTGTATAATTGTCTATGTTTGTTTGAAACGAGAAATCCATTTGTGGCGATAGCATTTGAACTTTAAACTCTTCAAGTTTCAAAGTACTTAGAAAAGATGAATGCCAAAAACTAAATAAATGCTCATATAATAATAATAATATTTAATGCCTATGTCTCTTTAACAATAGCTTCTAGAATGTGCGGGTCATATTCGTTTTCCCTACACAACAAATACAAAAAAAAAACCAAAAAAAAGAGAGAGAAGTAAATTGAAAAATTTTGTTTGTGGCCTTTGAAATGAGAAACGACTTACAAAAGACACATAAAATGCAAACGTAGTAAAAAATTGTGTTAGGTTAGTTGCAAGTTGCCTCATGCCTCATGCCTCATGCTGCATGCTGAATATGATGTTAAAGCTGCTCTCAAAGCCTGCTTGACTACTACAAGCACATAGTAGTAGTATTAGGTCTCGGAATGGGGGACACTCTAACAATATTTACGACACTGTAAATGACTACGGCGACATAAGCCCTGCAGTCAAACACAGACAACAACTAAAACTAAAAACCTGCAAGCAGCAAGCCGGCCCCAAAAAGTATCTCTCAGAGACTGGCTCAATGTTAGTTCGCTCTCTGTATGTGTGTGTGTGTGTGTGTGTGTGTGTGTTGGTGTGGGAAAGAATGCAGTGAAGGGAATTTCCAAGAGACTTGGCAGCCACGTTCGGTAATGTGTAATGTGTATATATGTACATACATACATATATGTATATATCTCTTTTGGATACCATTTTAAATAGTATGCCCCATACGCCGCTGTTTGGCCCGATGACAATATACACATGCAACAACAACAACAGCAATACATACATACATACATACATATATATATTTACATACATATGTATTTGTGCACGGAATCGAACAGTTTTTTTTTTTTTGCATTGGTCACGCCAATTATTCACAAAACTGCAATTGATTTCGATATTTCAACAGCAGTATTTGTGTATTTGTGGCACATTTGTATTTGTGTGGCATTTATGAATGCGTAAGTCAATATTCAGACTACATTGCCACATGCATAAAACACACAAAATTACAAACACTTTTCACAATGTTTCTGTTTTTGCTTGTTCTCTATCTGCCTGTCAATTGAATGTTTTTGTTTTTTTTTTTTTTTATATTGTACTTTTTATTTAATTTTCCATTTTATTGTGTTTGTGGGCTAGGTCAGTTTGAAGTTCCTGTTTCCTGCATTGTCGGTTCCTGATTGTCGGTCGGACTTTTTCTCCTTTTTTTTTGCATATTTTAAAAACTGTGCATTAAATTGCTAAACACAACTTTAATACAAATAAATTCAATAATGTGGAAGAATTATTGTGTGAAACTGGCTTTGGTTTATTATCTAATCGGCTTTAAGTTCAATTTTCAATTAAATTTCTAAATATTTATTGTTGTGTTCAACATTTTTGTTTATTATCCAATCCGCTTCAAACTTAATTCCAAAGCGCATTGGGCAAAATAAAAAATGTATTAAAAGTAAGTTTTCGGTTTTATTCTATCCACAAAATGCCAGATTATTTATGAACTTTGGGAAATCGACACCTTAAAATTCAATTGACCTCAAACTAATATTTAAAAATTCATTGGAAACGTGTTCGAGTCAAACAAATATTTTAAATTATATTTAAAAATTCATTGTAAACATTTTTTTCTTCCTTTCCTTCTTTTGAGGGGCAGGAAATTGAGGTTGAATAAAGATTGCATGTGCAAAGTGCTTTAGAAAATCAAAAGGTCATATCAGGTAACTTAAAACTATTTCATACGCATTGTTAACAATTTGTTGCACCAAAAAAAAAAAAAAAAAAACATAGAGCTTAAAAATTGCAGAGCAGAGATTTGGTATGTTTGGAGCTCAAGAAAAAAAGGAAAAGCCAAAATAAAAAAAGCTAGGAGCTGGCTGCTCCAGCAATTTTGTTGTCAGCCACTTGTCATGCGAACGGGGCGGCAAACACAAACACAGACAAAAAAAAAAAAAAATAGAGAAGAAGAAGGAAAATATCTTCAAATTGCCAGCTAGCCAATGCCCCCATTCCCGTCCAGCTTGCCACCTTGCCACCTTGCCACCGCTTCCTAGCAGTGGAGTGGCCACATTTTTGCAGTTGTCGAGTGGCTTTGTTAGCAATGCGGCGATTGCAACTTTTTCCTGCACCACGAGCGAGCGACAGAGAGAGAGAGAGAGAGAGAGAGAGAGAGAGAGAGAGGGAGACAGCAAACTAAAGCTAAAGTTGAATCTGAATCTGAATCTGAAGCTTGCTTGGTCAGACTGAGTATGTGGCCAGAGTCAGAGAGAGGGGGGGGAGAGGAGGGCCAGCTGTATAACATTGAGATACGTTTGTTGTTGTTGTTGGGGTGGCATTTAAGGCAATTTGAGTTAATTTCATGATGCTTTGGATTTGGAGTGTACAACTATTTTATCTTATCAATTTGGCATACATTTGCAAAAGCGCTTGAGGATGTACACTGAGAGAAATGCTAAGAAAATAAAGAGTGAATGACAGCAAATATCATAAATATGTCGCACACAAGTCAACTCCTAGTGGCTTTAGGATATGTGTGTGTGTGTGTGTGTGTGTGCCTCGAGGGAGTCATAGTTGTTGTTGTGTGTGTGTGTGTGTGTGTGTGTGTGTGTGTGTGTGAGTGCATTCAATATCTATCTCTCTGCGGAACACAATCGAAACCAGGCGAACTGAAAACCAAATGACATCAATGGCAGACAGATAGTTTTGGCTGCCTCGATAGGGGGGAAGAGGGGGGGTAGGGGGGGTAGGGGGCGAGGAGTAGTGGCAGAACAAGTTAGGAGTGCAGCAGCGAGAAAAACAAGTCAGAAGACATGCAACTAAAGCTGCACATCAAATGCAATTCAAATTGAAATCTTTTTTTTTTTTTTTGCAGTTGCACATTTCGCTTCACTTAGCAATCCTACATGCCACATGCCACATGCTACAAACATACAAGAGTCAAAGTGTGCTGTGTGGCATTTTACAGGGTATAATATAGTCCACAACAATGCCAACACAAAAAGGAAGCCACACAAAGAAAATGAAGAAAATTGTGGGGGCGGTGGAGGTCTTGGGGGGCGGGGGAGGTGCATAATAATGAATGACACACGGAAGCAAGTGCCACGAAAATTGAGGAAAGCCGCAAATTAGATGTTGGAAGTTACAGATACTCGAAAACCTACAACAAAGAGACGTTAACGAAGGCGAAGGCGAAGACGAAGGCGAAAAACAATGTTAGCAAAAATAGTATTAGAGGAGAAAGTGCATACCAGAGCCAAAGTTTTACAGTCCAACAATTACAGCAACAACAGCAAAAAAACAACAACAACAACAACAACAACGATGATGATGAGGAAAATATAAAGACACAAAAACAAAAACTTGACTCGCAATGAAGGAGAAGGCGAAGCAGAAGAAGAAGAAGAAGAAACATGAACGTGTATAAATGAGGTAAAATCCGCCTCAAGCAAACACACACACACACACACACACATTTCATATGTGTGCTCATCAGGTATAAATACAAATTAAACTGGAGGCCAATGAGGCTGCGATTGCGAATCCGAGTTGCATCTTGGCCAGTGGCAAGTATCTACAACTAAAACCCAAGCGAATCAAGCGAATTGGAGTGTGCACAAATAAAACATAAGGCCTTGTTAACACTGCGTCGAGAGAGAGAGTTGAATGACCAATATAAAAGTGCTATACTACGTAGTATATATACACTATATGTATGTATGTATGTTTGTATATAGTCCAAAACGATGACCCTTTCACGCTGATTGTGAATGGCAATGCCGCACATGTCGCATTTGAATATTATGAGTGATAAGTAATTGACACCAAAAGTCGCTCTTTAATTTAAATAAATCGAAATCAATGTGAACGTTAACTACAAAAGACTACAAAAACTACAAGCAAAAAAATGAATTTTAAATTGTTGATGTTTTATGATTATTCATTTGATGCCTACAGTTTATAAAGTATAATATTCTACGTAAAGTCTTAAAAAAGCGTTAGTTACTATCGATAATTATCGATTTGTTAAAAATATCAATATCTCTTTCCATTTTACAAGTTTTTGAAAATGTTTCAAATATTAAATGACAAAATTTATCGCTTTCTTAGAAACATCGATATTTATCAATCTAAAATTAGTCGTATATCGTTGTTTATTGATATCTTTTTGACTTTGCAAAAATCTACAGTGTCATGCTAAAGAAAATTCCTGTATAAGACATTTTCATTCAGGCTTCATTTCCGCTAACAAGCAGTTTTCTAACTTTTTTATGGGCCACACGAAAATGACTTGCTAAGCTCGACTCTCATCTAGGCTTAGGGGGCAGAGACACCCCTCTCTCTCTCTCTCTCTCGCTCACGTACAGAAAGCCAAGAAAGCGTTTCACTTGACGCCAGAAGTCGTTTTCGCCAGCTTGTTCCCGTCTGCATCGATAAGATAACTAAGTATGTGTATGTGTATGTATGTATGTGTGTGTGTGAGTCGCCACTGCATGCAACAACACCTTCAGAAAGACCTTGAAAAATCATGAAATAGCTGCAGACTGCAAACTTTCACCAGTTGCAGCGAGAGAAGGCAAAAGAAAGAAAGAAAAAAAAAGAAATAAACACAGAGTTAAGACTTTTGTGACAGTCAAAGCAAAGCCGAATCACAGCTACACAGTTATATCTTCAATCAAAACTTTATACAAGTAATTATTATTGTCGACACGATATGTGGCAGCGGCGGCAAGGTTGTCTTCTCGTGCCACAGCGTATGCAGCAGCAGTATGTAATTAATGTTTTCTCTGTTCCATCCCCAGCTGTCTTTCACCTTGGCAGGGACTTCAAGGTAATGCCATTAATACACTTCTAAATATTTTGCTGTCTGCCATACAACAATAACAATAATGCAATACATACATACATATATGTAAGCTACAAATGTGTGTATGTGAGTACATATTGCTATATGTACATATATACCGAATGCAATTTGCCTTAGCTCACGTTTCTTGCTGGTTTTGCAAGCTGTTGCAAAAAAAACCAACAACAACAAAATCAAAATGAAAATAAACAACAACAACAACAGCAGGCATATATTTCCTTTGTCTCTTTCCCGCTAACAGTATGAGCTTTTGTGGTTCCGATTACGATGCTGCGCCTCGTTCGTCTCTTTGCTTTAAACTTCACCTTCTCATCGGCTTCAATCTCACCTCCCACCCCTCCTCGCCAACACCACAACTCTCTGACCATGTGGACTACTTGGGATTTCATACACTGATTACAACAAGGGAGAAGAGCTTTTACGGTTTGTGGCAGAACAGTTTATTTATACGAAACGTCATTTTCATACAGTTTTGAAGTCATTGATTCTGTGCTCTAAGCCGTTTTCTACATATTTTCTACTGAAAAACAGAGTATTTTGCAGTCAGCACAGTTCTTTAAATATGATTTGGTGCTATTTATAAACACAAGCGAAACCTACACACCCTCACTATCAACCTTTATTTATTATTAAGAAGTCCTTGGCTAGGGCAACTCTCGTTTGGTGTGTCCAGAACAAGGTTAGCAACAATTACGAACGTCATGTTTATTTTATGTTTACTCATTTTTATTTAAACTCAAAAGGGGATTTCCCAAAGGTTATAGGAACAGAAAGTGATTTCAGACACTCTGTTACCAAAAATAGGTAAAATTTAATAAAGAGCTAAAGAGAGTCGCATTCCCGGCTTGGAAATGCATACTTGTATACACACACAAGCACACACAGTCTGTTTGTTGACAAGGTGTGTGCGTGTGCGTGTGAAAAAGAAACTGAATCCAAACTCATAAATCGAGTTTTTCCCCATTTTTCTTTGCATTTTTGCTTCAACTCCTCGGCAGCGTTGCACATTTTCTTTCCAAGCTGAGATTTTCCTTCTCGTCTAATTTTGAATGTATATATATATTTTTTTTTCTTCATCAACATAGACCTAATCATTATTTTTCCAGTGCATTGCTTTCATTACTTGTTTGAAACGCACACAGACAATAAGTAAACACACACACACACACACACGAGCGCACACTTGTGTATCTAGCCGCTTGACGACTTGGAAACCACTTGACCGTGCTGCATTTATATCTTTGTGTGCGTAAGACTCTCCGTGTATCTGTGTGTGTGTGTGTGTTGTAAATCGACTTGTTGAGTGCTCATTGGAATCAAAGAAATAGCAGTAGGAACAACATTGCAAAACTCCAAAACCTCGCTCTCTTCTCGCTCTCGCTCTCTGATTTCATTGAGCTTTGCCGATTTGCCTTTCTACATTACAACGAGTCGAAGACTTTGTGAATTTAATTAAGTTTTAATTTATGTCAAATAAGAATCAGACTGCGAGAAAGTGTATATAATATACGGCTTGGCAAAATTCGTTTATTGTTCCTGTTTGTAATGCATTGAAAGTCTGCTGGAATGCAAGGCATATTTTCGTACTTTTGAGTGTAAAAATCATATTAATTTTTTATGTCTCCCTTGCACCTCTCTCTCTCTTCCGCCCCCTCTCTGGCACTGATCAAGTGCTCAATTATTATTTTGTTTGTTGTTGTTTTTCTTTTAGCAGACCATTCCATGGACCATTCCGGCATTCCGAGATTCGCATACCAATGCTTCCAGTTAAACCAATTCCAGTTTTCAATTGGAATGGCGCTGAAGCTCTGCCACAGGTCAACACACTCGTAACGCTGCTGCTGCACAGTCACCAGTTAGTCAGTTAAAAGCAGTATACGTTCGTCTTAACAGCACTCGAACATCGTTACAAAGTATAAGAGTAGCGAGCGTATAAGAGCGCCGTCTCAATAAAGAGTCACAAAAGTGTGTCGATCAACTACTTTGAGTGAACTCTCTTAGAGTGCTTTTTTGTACATATGTTTGTTTATGTTTATGAGTGTAAATTTTAATATACGTTGCACTAAATGCACTAATTATACGATAATTGGTATTTGGAAAGAGTAATTAATTACTAATTATGTAAAATGGTCGAAAAACTTACTTATTTACTCAATTGAGTATTTTTATATTCAATTCAAGACTTCATAGGACTCACCTGCAACGAAAAGAGAAAAAGAAATAAAAACATTAATAATTTATTTATTTAAAAAGAGAAATTTGACATCCCTAATTAATGTATTGTTCAAATTTATGCACAGAAATATTAATTGAACAAATAATAGCTTTACGCTTCAAGAATATTTATTTTGCTAAGTTGTTTTTCTCGATGAAAATGTTAAATAGGCAAGAATGTAATGTTTGCCCTGCCAAAGCACCGTTATAAGGGGAATTATAATGTGAAACAAAAACCGTTAGAATCCTGTTCACATAGTCAATTCACTCTTCTTATATTTCATATTAATAGAAAATAAAAGAATTATTAAGAAAAGAAAAAAGAACATAAATTATTTCTGGTTTTTAAAGCAATTTCAGCTTTACCCCATATTTGCAACAACATATTAAATAAAATTCAGCTAATGTAAGCTAACAAAATGTTGAGACACCAACAACATATAAACTTGTGTACATGTAAGACACATGCAACATTTAAGCACACACACTGACATTAAAGACTTTGTGGCAAGCGAAATTTCTCAAAAGTTTTACCCCCTCCACGTATGTATACATATATTTTCGGGGCTGCCGAAAACTTTTTAAAGCTTCAAATCAGTGAAAATGCAGGATTCTTATTTTTATGCAAAACATAATTTAAAATGTGTTCGTAAGTATTTAAGTAGCTAATTTATGATCGCAGCAAAGGACAGAAGTTTGCCAAAAGTTTTATTAAGTCTTACTTTATGTCAAAATAACAAGTAAACAAGGATTTTGATTTGAATGCGTTGGTAGCTACAAATTGCACCTGTTTCCATTTAAAGATTTATTAGTTTAAGTTTTTTTTTACAGTTTGAAAGCCATTGCCTTAAAGTTTCGAGCTATTCAGTCTTCAATATTATTATGCATTTGGGTAAAAGCTTTGTGTTTTTCTTAATTTTTTTCCGCTCTTCATTGTCGTTTGCTTGCTTGCTTGCTGAGCGGATTTTCCGCACTGTTATTTTGTCGCTGTCTATTGCCACTTTGTGCACTTTTCCACCCCGAGTTTTCCCCGCTCGGTGCCCCGCTCGACAATTGTTGCATCAGGTTCTGCTGCTGCTGCTCAAGCATCGACTTTATTCGTGACATTTATTTGCGGTTTTTTTTTTTAAGTGAGTTTTTCCTAGTGCGACTTTTTCTTTTCCCTTTCTCACGCTGCTGCTGCTGCTGTTGCTTCAAGTACGTGCAACTTGTTTTTGGGTCTTTTCCTCCCCAACCCCCTTTTTTTTTTAACTTCCTACAACCTTTCTTACTGCACTATTATCATAAACGATGCGATGCGGCACCTTTCGCTTTTGAAGTCAACTTGGATTTCTGTTTTGGGTATCTTTTTTTTGGGGGGTTTATGTTGCAAGTATTCGAGTCTTGGGCGGTTCAAAGCACGCGTTCAACTCAAATCGAAAGTTTACACCAAGCGTATATTTGCAAATCACTTTTTTCGAAAGTAAGTTCATAAGCAAACGATGAATTGGCAATTTATATACTATAATGAATAGTTTGCAAAAGCTTTTTGACCTGCACCCACTAGAAAGTGAACTCTTTAAAAAAAACTTAAATAGGAAAACGTTCCAATGCAGCTAAAACTGCTTGAAGGAAGTCTTCTTGCTTCACACAGAAAAAAAAACTTAGTATGGTAAGTTCAACTATTTTCAGGTATGATTTAGCATTAATAAAAAATTAGTTTTCATCGAAATAAACTGAAATAAGTTTGAAAATAATTTTTAAAAATGTTTTTTATTATTATTTTTAAATTTATTGTTGTTAAATTAAGGGCTTAGAAAGAAAATCAGCCGAGCTTACTTGCATTTTTGAGAATCGAGGAGGAGAGATGTGTCTTAATATTCGTTTATTTTAAACGCTACGTAAAAATAACGTAACGTAAAGTAACGTAACGAAAACGTAATCGTAAGCGTAACGTAAACATAAACGTAACGTAAAGTAACGTTCTCCTCGATTCTCAAAAATTCAAGTAAGCTCGGCTGATATTGTTGAAATTTAATGACGTGTTTTTCATAATACGCAAGTGTTAGTGTAAGTATAAGTAAATGTTTTAGTATGAGTGTGTTATTGTTATTAAATATAAATTGTTTATTGTGTCTAAATCACTCAATACAAAAATTCTTATGTGTGACAAATAAATATTTATCTTATTATTTTCTTTCTTAAACTTAAATGGACATGGACTATTATTTTAAATATAAAAATATATTTTGTTTATAAGCACTGCATTTAACAACACTTGTTTCTTGCACTGTTATGTTCTAATAGAAACAAACATATTTTTAAATGATTTTCAAAGCTATTTTAACTTTGCAAAAGATAATCACAGAACAGAGTTTTCATGCTAGCGAAAGTATGATCTGTTGTTCAAGGTCAGAGTAACAATTCAAGGTTAATAGTAAGTAATATCTCCTGCTTTAAATTATTAATAATTTATCTATAAAAAGTGGTACAAGACTTTTATAAAAATCCTCTTTACCCTTCCACTGTATCCTTTTATACTTCCTGGTCCAAAAAAAGTTAGCAATCAGCTAAACCATAAGTTGCCCTAGTCTAGCCTCAAGTTGTAGCCAATATTTTGAATATTTAATCTGCAAAACTTTTTCAACCTGCTTTGTAATCATTGCGTGTCAAACGGGGCGTAGACGTAATCCCATTGCTACTTTGACTCAACTTCTTTACCCCCACCCCACAACACCATTCCCCCCGAAAAACTAGTAGAAACGAAAAACTTTTGCGACAAGACGACAAGTAGAAAAGGAGAAGCAGAAAAAATGCCAGCGACTTGAAGCTGTCAGAATGAATGAAACATCTTTAAAACTTAAAACAATTTGAAGTTTGGAATTTAAGTAGGTGGTGACTTAAATTGACACTCAACTGAACAGGAAAAAGTGGAAAGAAAGATTGCCAAAAAAAAAAAGCGTAAGAGAAAAGTCAATGTATTAGGAAAATAATAAAACTCGCAAAAAGTACTTAAATGTGGTAGGTTAAAGGTAAAATGTCTTTAAACTGACAATTTTACTGCCTATTATTAATTAAAATGAACTTTTACAGTTTATAAAAAGTAATCATAAAATTCCCAATATAAATAAAATATATTCAACAATATTTATTTCACTTTGTACATTTTTTTTTTGGATTTTTCGTACATAAAAAAATTGATTTCCATACACTCTACGATTTTTCTGATTGAAATAACATTTTATTGCCATTTTTATTAAATACTTTTCACGTTCAATAAATTCTGTATTTTTTGATGCAATACTAAATTCAATGTCTCAATTACTTTACAAATTCGTTTGAGAAATTAATCGCCCTTTTTCAGCACTGGCACATGGCGTAAAAAACTGCCAGCATAAACCAAACATTAATAATAAACAACTTACAGGCCATAAACACATGAGATTCTAAAAAAAAATACAAAAAAAAAATAGGAAACTTCCACAAAATAAATTACAACATGATATAAAAGGCAAACAAAAAAAACAAAAAAAACAATAGCCAGCAAATGAAAATGATACTCAACCAATAAAAAGAGATGAGAAAAAGGACAAACAAACAAACAAACAAACATACAAACAGAAAGGCAGCCAAAAAATCCGACAAACGCATTTCAGATGTCGCAAAGCAACATGCAAAAAGAAAATATTTCTCCACAGTGAGTGTGAAAATTATTGCACCAGCCACCAAGTCCAGGGTGCGAGGTGGACGGGGGGGGATGGGGGGCATAAATGGTAATTTGAAAATGGGCAAGCAAATGGAGGGATTGGCGCAATTCACACACTGGACTGGACTGGACTGGACTGGGACTGGACGCAAGCGAGAATGTGGACAAGGATGTGAGCAAGGATGTGGACGTTGACCACGATGGCGACAACTGACTGAGGAGGACGACAGTTGGGACAGACAAATGATGCATGCTGCATGCTACACGCTACGCACTTTACCCAACACACACACACACACACACACACACACACACATAGAGAACAGACACATGAAAAGAAAGCATTAACCAGAAATTTTTAATGCATTCCAAAAAACGTTTTCTTTATAATTTAACTTGTGAAAATTGTTGTAAACATTTAATAGAAATATTATTTGATTTTTTACTATTTTTATTTATTTACTTTTTTAATGTATTATTTTTATTTTTAGTCTAACTTAAAATATGTTTATAAATTTTTCTCAAACGTTTTAAAGCTCTTAAGTGTTTTTTTTGGAGAAAACGTAA
This sequence comes from Scaptomyza hsui, assembly GCA_018152825.1. Classification (NCBI taxonomy): domain Eukaryota; kingdom Metazoa; phylum Arthropoda; class Insecta; order Diptera; family Drosophilidae; genus Scaptomyza; species Scaptomyza hsui. Next base: position 2,824,370 of record JAECXO010000025.1, read on the forward strand.
TTCAGAACATATGTGAAACATAAAAAAAAGAGCAGACAATGGCAACACTGGTGCACAGAAGAAGAAGGAAAATTAAATGTAGGGGATGAAAGGAGGCAGGCAGCATACAGAAATCAAAAAATATTTTTTGGCAACAAGCCTTGTTACCAAAACGAATGAAAAAAATACAAAAAGACGGACACGAACAAAAAAATATATATATATAACATTTAATATTGTATTCTATAAGTAAAAACTTGTGAAAAACGCAGACCAACAAAGTGAAAATGTACGCCACACTTTATAGCTGTCTGTTCAACAAAAAAAAAAAAAAAAAAACATGAAAGAAAGAAAGAATGCAGGGATGCAGTATGAAGAATGCAACCTAGCCATAAAGGCACAGCCAGAAAAATTCGGTATTGATTACACGCACTCATACACACAGAGTGCCATCTGCATATAGTATATATATATATATATATATATATATATAGCACAGCAGGATATGGTCAAGTTGGCGCACAAAAATGACTTTAAATGCATTTTGCGGCATCTTCAGCCAAGTGAAATGTGCAGAAAAGTGGTTTTAACGTGAAGAGAGGAAGCTAAAAAGACTTTAAGACAAAATGGCGGAAATTGTGAATAAACCTAA